>CABPRJ010002407.1:449257-516006 GCA_902439185.1 Cinara cedri
TAAAAAAAAAAAAAAAAAAAAAAAAAAAAAAAATAAAATAAATATCCGTTTCGGCTAAAAGTTTTCCGAGGATATAAATATTGCGGCTAAGTGTGGTCAGGGGATGGGGAATACGATTTTGGCAGTGTTTATATCGCCGAACGAAAATAATAAAATCGAATTGGTTTGCCAAAATCAAAATTCCGCACCATCGTTTAGGATTTATGGAAAATAATCCGCCCGTTATTCATTATTTATTTACGGATCCGATCGGTTATAACGGAATACCCTTAATTGTTTCATTTTTCTCGGGGCAGCTAATGCCCCGTGTCGAAAATAAAAACCCGTAAATCACGCCATTATTTATTTATCCGTTACGTACCGCGGTTTTCCGTATTCGCGGGGCCCCCGTAGCGTATGATTTTCCGCGTGTGGGCAGTGGTGGCGGCGGCGGATGGGGCGTGGGCGGGCCGGTGTACGTACGAATTAAACGACCGGGTTCCCGAACGCCCGAAAAAAAAAAAATTACACGTGTGTTACGTACAGACGGACGCGTGGACACACGTGAAAACGTGTATTGGGCACACACATAGGTTGGCCGATACACGGGAAAACATCCGCGGAGAGCCACTGCGTCACCGCGATTTCATTGTTCAAAACCGTTCGGATTTTCGCGCGCTACCGGAAGCGTTAACGAAAAACGACGAGACGCGTATTATTTCGTTGCGTTTTGAATTTCGTTTTTCGGTTTTCCGAACGGCCCTTAACGGATATGGCATAACACAGCCGCGGAAAAAAAGCGAACCCGTTTACGACGGGCGTTCGATTTCGTTATTTTAAATCCGTTACGATTTCCGTTTTCCGGTAGAAATCTCGCTCCGATTGAAAAAAAGTGACTGGTGACGTTATTAAGTTTTTTTTATCGCTCTTACGACCTATAGTCGGTTAGTACGGAAAACGCGTTTTGATTATCCGACCAGTTTTCATAATACACTGCGATGTAAACATGATACGGTAATTTTCGAACCTCCTTTGTTTAAAGGTATTTACCGAAATAACGGCTGGTGGTGCCAAATACACAGCAATTACAAAAAATCGTCGATTAAAAGACGAAATTTCAAAATCAATACCTCTGTTTTATTCCGTATGCTATGTAACCCGAATACAGTTTTAATATTTTTTTTTTTTTTTGGCACGTTTCTACGTGTTATAAGAATACGGCGTACTCTAATAAAAATTAAATTTAGAAAGGCTAAAACAGTCTCGAGACCCTAGCGATATTATCGTGTCTGTTTCACGATGACGGGGATGGCGGAGAGAGGACGGGTAGGAATCGATTTCGTTAAAAATGGATGCACCGTAAATGTCTTCTTTTCACGACAATAGGGTTTTACGTTTTTCAGGCGCGTATGTGCATGGGAAATTCGAACAATAAGCATTTTAAAGTACCATCCGCGAATCTAATATGAATATTTATAATGTAAAGGTACGCGAGCGTGCGCGAACACGGCTGAAAAAAAAAAAACAAAAAAAAAACACGTCATTGTTGTTCCGATACATCGCATGCGTCGCTGTACGAATCCGAAAACGCGAGGTAGGTACAATAATATTGATCATGAAATATTTATTGAAATATGCTAATGTTATTATATAAACTGTATAAATAATTTATATTATATTATTTCACCGGCGATATTGTGTTTAACGAAGACAACCCGCATAATATCGGACTCGTAGTCAATACACCGCAGTAATTATATTCAGCGTTTTTTTTTTTTTAATTTTTTTCTCAACGACCCTTTATCGACAATTTCAACGGCCGTCTGCCCGGAGTATTTATTTCGTAACATTACTGTGATCGTATTCATGTCTACTTGTGTGTAAACCCCGACGTGATCGCGATCGAAACACGCGGCGTGTCGCCCCGTGATAATTTAGCGTTCTCGAATTTTTCCATTCATTTAATATCGCACACATTATGCGAATTCAAATGCCTTTGTGTACGCTGAAAATAAATCGTTGGTGCCCGACCTAAACACGTCCGAGACGTGACGTTATACCGACCCGGCCGGTGTCGTTACGCAGTATTTTTCTAACCGGATTATTTTCATTGTTCTTTCGAGACACGGCTTTATAGTCACATCCCGAAAAGTAGCAATTTTCACCCGGGATACATTGTGGTGTAAAATTTATTGCAATTAATACTCCGTCTATTTATGCAATTTTCAATACAGGCTCTCGTTTGGAAAACCAAAGTTTGTATAGGACACTATTTAAATGTTGCGAAAAGATCTGTGTGTTCGAAAATAGCCGCCTTTAACCACATTTAAAAGTTCCAAAAATCAGGATTTGAATTTGAACATGCAGAATTTAACCGAACAAATGGAGCGAGCGCGCTCAGTGATTCACTCTGTATAAACTAACCTAATTCAGTGTTACAATATTCACGGAGAGTCTTAATGCCTTTTTTTCGTAACAAAAATTAATTGGTCTGACCTAGAGAACTAACAATAATGGATTTTTTCAGTATTTAATCGCGCGTGTATTTATCGAGTGAAAATAATTCGCGTGCGCCACAGTTTAAATCTGATCCGAAATTTATTTGCTCTATAGCCGAGAACTTGTACAAAATGTAGTTATTTTGAAAATTCGATAAAACCGCGTACTTTTTAGTCGCACACTCGTGAATTCACCAAGGACATAAAACTAAATTATGCATGTCATTTGTAGTATTATATTGACAAGAAAAATAAAGACCGTCCCTGTTGATAAACGCCGGGTTTTACGAGGAAAGTTGGAAAGTAGGACACGTAAAATAATTTAATTTATATCTGTGCGCAACGATAGACCATTGCGAACGGAAAAATTGATTCTGAGCAAATTATCTTCGGCCGTTGGCATCCATTCCCTTGACGCAAAGGTAATCCGGAAATCATTAAAAAATTATGCAAATTATTAACAGTTTTTTCCCTTTATTAAGAAAAATATAAGGAAAATAATAATAAAAAAAAAAAAAAACCACGGCCAAGTGCAATACTAGATCAAAAATGCAATAAAAAAGTTTCTGTAAAGTTCAGATCGAGATTTCTGGTAGAAAAGTATTTTACTGATACAGAAAAAAAATCAATACGTTCGTCGAATCTAAAAAATGATTCAACGACTTTTATATTTTGTTAAACTTCTACGCGGAACATAATAAATTACTAAACGATTTTGAACAATACTTTGAGCAAGAATTAAACAGCATACGATTTCGAAAAAAGTTAATTAAATTGCTGTACGCGCGTCTTATTCAAACGCTCTAGCCGACAAGTCAACCAAATTATTAACTCGCAATGATTGTATATTTGACATCGCAACGGTAAAGTTAGTTGATGCAATTTTAAATTATCGAGTATATTTTTATTTTTTTTTCCAAAGTTTTTAATTGGCTACAACACGATTGAGCGTAAAACACTTTTTTTACCACGCGATTGAGCAAATTAGTCGTCATATCAGTGTATATAGAAACGCAAAAGAAAACCTACACGATTGGGCGTAAAAAAATCTCCGCGATTCCGTCACATTTTCGATTTTGAACCGTATATCGTGTAAAACATATGCATTTGAATAATTACGATAATTCGAAATATAGTACGGATTAAAAAAAAAAAACACGATTTCGTATTCGACAATAGTCGAATCGCATGCCGTCCACACGTACGACGCCCGACAATAACATCGATAACAGCACTGAAAACGATAAGACGACGAAACCGGGCTCGGCTCGCGGCTCGTTCGAATTTCGTATCGCGTTAACAGGCGTAAACACGGAATTCCGGTCGCCACGTGTACGCGGCATCGTCGCATAAAATATTCCGCGCTCGGTCGCGTCGCCGAAAAGGGCGCACACGCCCCCGCCCCCCCGATCGTGTTGAGCTCGAACGCGCCGTGCCGTTTCGAATCGGCTATGGCGTGCGGGCGAAATCGTTTTTGGCCGAGCAGAAATTGAATTACACCCGTACTCGGAAATTGAATTTCGCCGGCCCTCGCGGTCCGTCCCCGAGACGGCGAGACGGCGAGGCGACAGACTGCGCGCGGCCGTGTACACGCGTCTTCGTAATCGCAACGGAAGATTGAAAACTATTGCGTTTTGACGTATAAGCGGCGGCGGCGGCGGCGGCGGTGGCGGGGGGGTAGGGGCGGTAGGGAGGGGGGGGCGAGGGGAGGGTGAATCGGTTGCGATCATCGCGTCGGATAGGTTAGGAAAATACGCGCACGGGGAGAACGTCTCCGGACGGAAAATCCGCGCACGCGACACCCGCACGCGCGTGTATTGTTCAGTTCGCGTTCGGCCCGTGCGTAACGTACGCGAGCGCGAGCGTACCGTCATCGAATTAACAAGATACGAACACGCCGCGGCCGTTGTTCCGTTTCCGTTGTGCGCGGCGCGACGCCGTCAAACTATTGCCGTTTACTTTTCGACGGCGCGACGCTGCCGGCGGCGGGGCGGGAAAAGCTGTTCAAAAGGCGCTTTTTTCTTTGTGTTTTGTTCGCGGAAAACGAAAAAAAAAAAAAAAAAACAACTCTATAAACTCGAAAATAATACGTCGTATATATGCGTATACCGACGCGAAATATCACGTCGCCGGCGGAGGGAGCGGGGCGACTGCTACGCGCAGGTGAGTAGAGTCGTACGGTACGCTCCGGCGGTCGTTCGAAAGTTGCCGGGGACGAAAAGTTCCCGACGAGAAACGAACTTTATTAATTTTCCCGTAAAAAGTATTCGCAGGAACGGGCGCGCGTGATGCGCGGGGACCGAAGACGGACGGTCGGAGGCCATCAATAATTCGCGCCCGGCGTAATAGGAAATCACCAGCGTACCGTAAATATAACAATATCGTGTGTCCTAAACGGCGGATAATTTATTAAACGCACACGCCCCGTCAATGTCGGAGCGCGATTTATCCAAGCGCCCGAATGCGTTTTCCCTCCGGTTCTATAGGTTTTGTCGGATTTAAAAAAAAAAAAAAAAAATACCTCCGGTTTTTTTTTTTTTATTAATTTAAGATTTAAGATTTTTGAAAAGTTCAAATAGTTTGTAAAAGATCGGTTTTTGCGCGAATCTAAATGCGTCTTACCAAACGTTGTGTATACTAACTTTACCGCACTGATAATGACGCGTTCATAACGTTATCGATCAAACGTTAGATGATAAGGCGTGTTTTCCGTCCCACTTAACCGCGAACCCGGTTCCCGCCAACACCGACCGTTGCGGGGTGTTTTCAATTTATTGATATTTAAACTGAATTCGTGAAGAATTAAAAAAGTCGGAATAAAAGATATGGATTTCATTTCTGAGCCTACCGCGTTCGTTACGACGAGATTCGTGGACTCAACCGAACCCATTTTTTTTTTTTTGTTTTACACGACGGGTTACGACGGATAAGCGCAAGCGCCACAACGCGCGTTCTAATCATAACGAAAAAACGCGCTGTACAGACGGAGCCGGCCCTTTTACGCGCGCCCGGCACTGGTCCGTTTTGTTCGGCCGTTCGTAAATGCGATTTTCAAACGCCGCGGCAACCGCGACACGAAAAATATGACGCGCGTTTTTTTCAAACGCCGCAGTAACCGCGCGATCCGTTCGACGTTACGTCTTCTCCGCCGTCGTATAATACAAACGCCACAGAAGCCGTGGAACGCGGTGAAAACCGACCGTGTGTCACCGCCGCGTAAAGGAGGAAACTTTAAAACGGTGACGGCGCTGTATTATTTACAGCGATTTCAAGTTTGAATAATATTGGTTTTTTTTTTTTTTTTTCAGACGTTTTTATATGCGCGATACCCGGCCACTAATACATGCTCCGGCGGCTTTTAACGTCGTGCCGAAATACCGAAATTCGAGAAAAAAAAAAAATAATAATAAATACCGTCGGTCCAGGAAGCCCGATCGACTCGATCCCTTTTCGCAATCCTGCGAATCCGACGGTATATTATAAATATAATCCGAATTCCGACCCCGCTCGAAGTTGGCGTTTTCTCGGATATCTTACGTGACGTTTTTTTATTTTTTTATTTTTTTTTTTTTTATTAAAATACAGTTTCCGTGCAAATCGTTAAATATACGACGACACCTGCAAAAAATCGGATTACCCGAAAGCTCTTCGAGCGAAGGCGCAAAGAGCGAGGGACCGGGGTCCGGGCCCCGTCTTAAACGGCTTTTAGCCCCCTACTTTCATATAAAAAAAACCTCACGACTTACGTATACTATGCGAAACACATAAAAAAAAAAAAAAAGGAAAGATTTTATGATATCGAAATTTAACTAATACTATTGTATAACCAAATGCAGAAAGGCGGAATCTCTTTTTTTCTTTCGATCATAAATATCTCTCCACCCCAAATTAAAAAAAAAAAAAAAAAACCTACTATATCGCGCTTGTATGCTAATTTGGTCCATCGATAAAAAGTGCGCGTTCTGATCTCGGCACTTCAAAATGAAATCACCGTTTACCATTATTTTAGATTCTGAGCGTATCCAGCTTGTGCTTTGAGGAGTTTTGTTTCTTTATTATTTCCTCGTGATTTTCTTAATAACGATTATGATAAACCAGGGAAATTTACGACAGTAACGGTTTCGTAACCTAAATAACAAAAATTAATGAGATACATAAATATTATACGTATTGTTTTTTATTTTTTTTTTTGATAAAACTTACCTATAGCTTTTTTTAAATTTCACTATCGTAACACGTTTTTCGTCGTTATGTTTACGCGAATGTAGTCCTTGTATAAAATAACCGATTCAAAAACGCTTTCGTCTTGAATAATTTTCACAAGAGCATTTTACATATTATATCCGTATATTGTTTTGTTCGACACATCAACGCGTAACAATATTAGCGTTGTTCCAGCCACTCAGAAATTTCCTGGAACGTAAAGGGTAAACAATTTCCACTAAAAAAAATAAATAAAACGGATTGTAATAAAAAAAAAAAAATAATAATAAATAAATAATGAGTACATTAAGATACATAACAAGAACACTAAAACAGAAACTAAAATATCCAAAGGAATTAGTCGGTTTATTTTACGTATATATTATTAGGTATCTGTTTTAGATTCGGAGCGTAGTGAGGGGATCTATTGATTTTACTATAATATGTGTTTTTTCGAAAAATTTTCGAAAAGGAATCTTGCTCCGGTGTATAAAGTGTGGCACCATTTATAAAAGGTAATTTTCTCTAGATGGTTTATATGTTTTAAACGAGTCATTTTTTTTGATTTTCTAATAGGTTTTCAAGAGAATTAATGAAATCCGAAAAGAAAATTATAGGTAAAACAGCGAATATTTACGACGTGCCATTGCACACTAATTTCATTGTTTTAAATTTTTGCAAACAATGTTTCTAATAGAAAACTCTTAGAAATATTCGATAATTAATCCAAAAAATTAATTAATACGACACAATTATTTCTTTATTTGAAGTTTTAAGATTATTGTTTTCTATCAGAAATCTTTTCAAATTTTAAGAAATATTTCTTGAACATTTTTTTGTCAAGTTTGGGAGAAAAAAAGTCGTTTGATTATTTTTTTTTATATTTTTCATAATAATTGCTAAAAAAAAAAACAGGAAAAAACGTAAGAAACACGACAATTAAGGATTTTTGTTGTTTAAAATTATTGTAGAGACATGTAGTTTTCACAAAATGTCTACATTGGTTTTTGTAGACATCAAATTTTAAAAATCTAGGTTTTTTAGGTATTTTTGTGTTTTTATAAGTATTTTTATTTGGTATGTAGTTATATATTTGCTATTAAAATTATACGACTTAAAAAATACTTGAAAATTTAACACAATGTAAATTATAAGTTTTACTAACTAATCTAAAACGATGTTTGAAGTTAATGTATTAGTTTTTACATAAGTATTTTAAGATCAAATTTTGAAAAAAATTTTAAAAAATACGTTTCAAACTGTCTTATCGAACTTGTTTCCGAATCACTTATCGTTAGTAACAATTTATCGTTGCGAACAGATAAAAATTAAATAAATATATGTATCCTATCCTCCTAACTTCCCAATTACAACAGTAGCTGCACCCGCACTTAGTATAAGCTCTTTTATTTTTAATTTTGAACGGAGCAATTTTTATGGAGTGGTACTTTAAGGAGAGCGTTTTTTAATTTGCTTAGAGGTTTTCATAATAAATGAGGAAAAAAACAAGGGGCAACGGAAAAAGTATTATTTTAAAATTGTAAATATTGCGGCCTTTCAATATGTTTATTACCGAACTCCGCTCAGAATTATTTTATTTTTCGTCAGCAAAGATTAATCGTTGCATACACATGTACATGAAATTTGTCTATACCTTCTCAACTACTCACCTACAACAGCGGTCCACTTATCGTTCGAAGTATATCTGTATCTTTTTATTAATTTGTCTTCCCCGCCCCTGGACTTTCTCATACAGTACAACGGTATGTACAAATGATTATTTCTGTTTAACAGTTACCATTAAATACAAGTGTTTTTCGCCACTGTTTGAACACTGTAATAAATTATTGCTCCCAGCATATCATTACAGCTTTGCTTAACATGTATATTCCGTCTGGGTATACATTTAAAATCGAATTATTAAATAATTTATAATTTAAATGAAACATAGTACAATTATCTACGGATTATTTTTTTTTTAAAATTACATATCCTCGAATTTCCTTCGATACTATTTATAAATTTTCTGTGTCTAATCACATTTACATACATATAATATCTAATATCTTTGAAGCCCAATAACGTTGAGTTATTTTGTACGTCGATTTGATAGATGCTAATAGACGTTTTAACCGAATTTCGGTCGGAATCGTATTTCTTCGGCGATGATTGATCGTTGCGTCCAGATATAAATTAATAGCTTTCTACATTCTTCATTTCCAACTTAATAAGTAAAATAGTGATACATCCGTCAGCATTTTCAGCCCAATTTTCATTATTACTCCTATACGGTTTAAATACCGGATTATATATTTCACATGGACACATGGATATATTTTTATGTTAGTCGATAAAAAAATGTCCTTACAATTCGAGTAACCGTTCGCGTGATAAAACTATATTCGTATAGCAAGTACAATACTAATACCATATACATCGATTTAAAATGGTTGATGATTTCTGTATTTCATTATGTGTCGTTTTTACATCATAACGATTAATCGTCATTTTATATAAAAGAACAAGTCAATTTTTACCTTAGATTAGTTACTAATAGGTTCAACTGGGTGGGGGGTGGGTGCTAAATGTTCTTTAGCATCCTCGAGTTTAAAAGTAGCTCACCTCCCAAAAAAATGCAATAGGCTATTTTATGGTAACGACTAAATATTTTATCCATGCGTTTTATAATTAGGGAAAAATGGGCAAATGTACGAAATGCATAATTCTCAAATTATAAACATTACGGACTTTAAAAATGTTTAACCGAAATCTGCTCAGAATCGTTTTTTGATAGTGATGATTAATCGTTGCGCATAGATAATAATTAAATTTCCCGTTTACTTTTCCAACTTTGCATCCACAATATTGGCTCACCCGTTGTGCGAAGTATATCTGTTTGTTTTTCATAGAATAGGTAACACAATTTGAATATTATATTTTTTTATTTTTATTTCTTATTTTTTTTTTTTTTATTATTATTCACAGCAATTATCTTTTTTTTTTTTCTATAAAATTAATTTATTTTTTAAAAACTTATAAAAATGAAAGCTATACAAGCAAACAGAAAAATTGGATGCCACGCCGTGGGATCAGTAATTCAGTGTCCTCCTCGTATAAAATACAATTAATTATTCAGAAGGAATTTGATAACTAAACTTTGTACGCTATAAGATTTTTAGTGGGGACCAGTAAATAGTTATATATACGTCTTTTTTTTTACGCGATTGCTAGGTAACGACTAGGCCGGGCGCCGAAGAGAGGAAAGAACGGTTAGCTGGTAGTTTATACTTGATCTGCACTAGAACGTAACCCTCGTAGTGTAGGGTGACCATAAAGCTAAAATTAAAATACGGGGAACTTAAAAAAACAGCGAATTAAACGTGATGCATAACAAGTTAAACGAACTATAAATATACAATATAAATTTAAAAAAACAATGGAAATTTGTACTGTATGAAGGTTTTTTTTAATTATGAATAAGATATTTGTACGAACAATCGATTTTATTTTGATGATGATCGTCGATCGATTTCTTCTCCTGCTATCTTTGTGAACTTTTGTGCGGAACTTAATAATGGCATAAAGACATCAAATAAATTTCGAAACATTATATATAAACAGAAAGGAAAGAAAACTTTCCTAGGATAATGGGAACAGGCGCAGCCACTGTTGTAGATGGGAAGTTGGGAAGATAGTATACAGAAGAGATTTAATGTATATCTGTAAGCAACGATAAACCATTGCTAACCAAAAAACAATTCTGAGCGGAATTCAGTTGATAGTGGATGCTTTGTTAACAATATATATATATATATGTCTTAATGGTAAAATAATTAAATAGGCATTATATATTTTTTTTTGATAATATTTGTTTAATATTTATTCGATTTTCCTTTGTTTTCAAAATTTTCTGTGAAAACTCTTGGGAAAATAAAAAAAATTTCCTCCTCAGTTCGATTTTCTTTCAAAAAAAGGGTGCTACATTTGAAAATCGAAGCAAGCTCCCTGGTAAAAAAGCTGCCGGCGAAAAATAAATATAAAAAAAAATAATCTTTGTGAAACCATAAGATTCTTTACTTCATACAGTATCTAAAACGGGATTAATACGAGATTTATTTGAAAGAAACGAAACAAAGTACGTCCCGTATAACTTTCGTTAGGAGAACGGGACACAAAGTTGAAATAAGGAACAACCCCGTATAGTACAGGAAGTATGGTCGCCCTATTAAGTAGTGGGAAGTGACTTCATATTGTGCTTATAACGTTATAAATATTATTCGAGCGCTGTGTTTATAAACGCGAATCGTGTGACTGACTTGGCACATTTGCTATAAACAATAAAACTTACCGAAAGTCTCGTTTTACTATATTTAATAATTGAAAGATGAAGAAATACGGACCGTTAGATTTTCGAATATCTGCTAGCCGATCAGAGTCTGTTGTCCGTGATCGCCGCGTAACATTAACGACTATTGTTGTGATTCTCATAGGCGCAGATATTTCAAATATCTTCAGGGGGAGAAGAAGTGTGTAAGAGACTTAGCTCTTCCATTATACGATTCACATTTGAATATACTCTTAGTACTTAAATTGATTTTCGGGGTGTCTTCACCTCCCGAACTTCCCCCTATTTGCGTCAATGGTAATTTTTTTGTTTTTTTTTTTGTTTTTTTTTATAGCGTGCAAACAACAACGGCGATAATAATATTATGGCGACGACGGCGAACGCGTTTTTATTTTTCTAACCGAACGGAAGGAACTCTCGAGAAAATAATGGTATAAAGCACCATGTCGGTTGTAAATCATGACGGCGGCGGTTTTTTTTTTTTTTTTTTTTTTTTTTGTACTTTCGACTTTATTTTCGAAACTTTCTTGAAAATGTTACTAGGCCATTTGCTGTTAAGTCTAAAATATACAACGCGATCCGTTCCAAAATTTACGATAGCCAAACGAATAGAGTGAGGTCGCATAGTCAACCGTCGCGTATATAATGTATACAACAGATACGATACTCTGTAGCATTTATCGAAGTTAAATATAAATTTAAATTATAAAAATTCAAATTGAATTTACTTGAAACTCTGTAAGGAAAACGTTTGATCATGTTGGAAAAAAAATCACTGTGCGCATGTGCGTTTTCCGCGAATCACCTATATTTAGCGAACGCAAAACCGTCAAACTGATCAAACCGACCATCCGATTAAAAGCTGATTCTTAGAGCTCGTATTTCATAATATATTTTTTTTTTATTTCTCTGGGTTTATTCGGCTAAAGTCACTAGGTCCCTGCAGAATCGTCTCCTAACTGCCGCTGAATTCTTTTGATCTCTCTCAACTCCGAGCGTCCACGTCATTTTCATCATTATATATTATTATACCGGTTGATTCTTTTATCGTTAAACACTCATTATTTCGAAAAATATTGACTATTTTTTTTTTATTTTTTTTATTTCGAAAACCTAAGAAACAAATAGTTCTAAAATGTCACATTATCATTTTGTTTGTGATCTTTATTTTCGGTGCTGAAATTTTTGATTTCTGCCAATCTATTGACGAGATATTCCACTTTTAAGTTTGGGTCGGAGAGGAGTGGTGGAGCATCATTTGTGTGGCAGCACAGTGTGTTGCGTTTTAATAATGCACCACTACTCTCCTCCGACCCAAACTTTATAGTGGAATATCTCGTCAACGGTTTGATAGAAATCAAAAATGTCGACATTTAAATTTACTTTAACTATTACTTCATCTATTTAAGGCATTCTCAATATAGGTTGCCATTTAAAAATTAAAAATAGACAGCGGTTTCACCGCCCAAAAATTATAGTGGAAAAAAAAAATGTAAATGTAAAATTGTAAAGCTGCTTGTTTTTTTTTTTTTTAAATTTTCTATAAGACACATTTCGAAGCAAGTTAATACTTTTCGAGATAACGAGTGTTTGTAACGATAAAAGAATCACCCGGTATTTTCCCGTATCATTATTACCGCATAATATAGCTAACGGTATTTTCCCTATATTTTCGCGGACGCCCGTTTCGTTCTCCCCGAAATAATATTATAAACTTGCGTTATTCGTGTATGTACGATACGATGATAAAAAATGTACGGGTCGTTTCGAACCGGTGGAAAATAAAACGGACCATGGAAGGAGTCCCGTCGAACCGTTTCAGACTCGTAAACGCCCACGGGACACCCGTTGTAATAATGTTTCACGCACGATCGTTTCACAATTTTATCCTCGTCGTTCCGAACGGTTTGTAATCGAAAAAATTAATTCGTAAACCCTGCGGTAACGGTGACATTATTTCGCGGTAAAAGATTTACCAATTCGTTTTTACGAAACGGTTTTAATTATTCATGTTTAAGATTTCCGGTGTAGGTAATGGTAAAGAAGCCATTATGTAGTTTTACGATGACGTGTTTCCTTTTCTCCGAAAACGGTTTTTCGATTAGCGAAAACGCTTCGAGTTAATCGCGTTGCACCAGAAGTGAATTTTTTTGCCCGGTGATATTTTATCCGAAACAAATGTTAAAAAAAAAAAAAGAAAAAAGAAAACCATACCCGACCATTATTCGCCCACATAGTTAAAATAAACTGATAACACATGTCGATAAATAGATTGTATTTTTGTTGGTATCTGCGAGTTTGGATACGTAAAATGGGAAAAATTCGGCTAATACTTACTTCGTTCAGAATAGTTATTTGATTACAGCGATTTTCCGGCAGTGCTTCCGTTACACAAATTAAATTATCCTATATCAGTGTTCGTACCGTTTAAACCGAACCGAAGTATTCTAAACACACGGCGGTCTCTTCGTGGTGTGTTTCAAACGCGGTTTTTAAATCCATTTCCCGTTAAAATTATAACAATAGTATAACTCGGTTGGACGTCGTAATAGTAAGAATACGGCTAGGAGTTTCTGTATCAATACATTTCTGGTGTGAATCTAGAGGGCGATTTCGTCAACTTCCCCGGAGGATTTTATGTGAATTTCGATCTCTGAATCTCGATTTTAAATCATTAAAACGGTTATTTCTCGGACCCATAATGAGCATTCACTTTACATTTTTAATCGGCCACGCACCACCTCTATTACAACCACAGTTTCGAATCGAGAAGTTTATTCTAGAAACGTTGATACGCATAATACTAATCAGATTTACCGTTTGAGATTTAATCCAGTTTCAATTGCAGACCTGAGGAAACGGTGATAAATTGCATATTGTATATATTTTTAAACGACGGATCAATTCCAAAACGAGCGAAAAATGAAAATCGAATTCGCTTAGAATCCTCCGGTTCGTGTAAAAAAAAAAAAAACCATTCTGTATATTATATACAACGGGCGTAATAACATTCGTATACGATACGTGCATACGATATACGAACGTATTTGAAGAACAACTTTTGGGGGACGAAATAACGGTCGAACCGTTTCGACATCGGTCTAAAAAAAAAAAAAAAAAAAAAAAAAAAAAAACAATAAACAATAATAACGGAAATAATGAAACGGTAAAACAACGCGCAGACGATCCCGGATCGCCTCGCGCGAAATAATACGCGGCGCGCAGAGCCGTCGATGCGTCGGACTGCGACGGCGGGACGTTTCGGAAATGGGACAATTTCCCTTCGGACGTAACCGGTATCCGCGCGCGCCGAACACATCTCCCGACGATAGCGTAACGTCGGCACCGCCCCTGCCCCCTCCACCCGCACACTCATCGCCATTCCGCGCGCGGAACGTGCTCCGTACCGTTTCGGAACGTTCGGGTTTATCGCACCGGTGTTGTTAAACCGCCGTTACGCTATCGATTGATCGGCGTCGTTAACGTCGCGATATTGTCGCGTTATTGCGCCAGCGGTCCGGGCGAATCGCGCGCGTTCGCGGTCCGTCACGGTTTTCGGGCGTTTCTCCCTCCCCCGCCCCTCCCCGCCCGTTCGTCCACCCGCACTGTGTTTTACCGTAATTTTCGGCTTCCGAGCGACGCGCATCGCGGTTTCGCAGCGGCGATTTGCGACGCTTTTTTTCTTTTTTTTTTCATTTTTCGCGTCTGACGCTCATAACGAACAATATCGTCGAGAACAGAATGGGGTCCTATCGGGGACGTCGTTTGAGGAATCCTCATACGCGGGGCGTCTCGCGAGTATTCGACAAATGCAACAAACTTTCGTTCTATTCGATATTTTCGGTATATATTTTTTTTTTATTATTATTATCAGCATGCCTCAACGCTACAGTTTATTTATGAACTTTTTTTTTTTTTTTGGGAGGAGGTAGGTGAGAGGGGGAATTAAAATAAAACATTTTAAATTTTACCACATTTTTTTTTTTTTTTTTAATTTTGTAAAATAGATTTTTAGAAAATTTTTGGTTGAAACTTTTATTAAAGTATGGTCTTTTTATTTTCATTGATTCTTTTGAAATGTCGAATAATTATCTTTTTAATCATAATAATATTGTTTACCAACATAAAATACCATTATTGGTTGACTGAAACTACCTCATAACTATTATATAATAAAATTAATGCACGATATTAACTCATGGAAAAGAAAATCCTGAATAATAAACGATAACTGAGTAACCACAATATGTATTTTGAATTTTTTTTAAATAAAATTAAAATTTTTTTTATTTTAAGTCCCCTCCTCCTAAAAAAACGTTCATGTATAAACTGTAGCACTGAGGCATACTAATTATTTAAAAAAAAATCTATGTCAAAATTATTGAATAGAACAAAAGTTATTGCATTTGTCGAATCCTCGTGGAACACTTTGTATATTTTGGTAATTCTATATTTTTAAATGTTTTTTTTTTTTTTTAGTCCGCAAAATTTTTTATAATATGGCCGTTGTTGCCTTGTTAAAATGTAAATTGACATTTCGTACATTATGTAAAGCTTTAGTCACAACCGAAATAAATCTCAGAGATTGCTTTTCGCGTTTAATCGTCTCCTATAATCGGCTGTTTTATCCGTAAACTAATCTAAGATTCCGTAACACGTTTATACTCTAGCAATAAAGAATCACAGCCGAATGGAATTCGACCCGCGGCGTAAACAAACGGAGTCGGAACGATTTGAAATTGTCGCGGAATAATTTGATAATGCCAATGCAAGCTCATTGTGTTTTTGATGGTCCCAAGAAGTGCCGATTGACGGTAATTTTTAACGGAGTACGGGACGACGCGATTGTACACGTGACAACAATACAGTGTATAGAAACATCGCAAAAGCGACAAAAAATAAAAAACCATTCGACTTAGTAATAATCGCGTGCTCGGGCTATCCGGAATGTTGTGCTATAATTTGATTCGAATGCGACAACCGACGATTTTCGGGGTTTTATTGTGGATTTTAAAGTTCAATTATCATTTGACGAGTAAACGGATTGTAGTAATATATAAAATTAACAATATTACAGTTGCGGACACCGGCGGAGTATGCAGGCAGACACGATGGACACGCTCCGACTCTCCTCCCTCGTCCCATTGTTCAGGTGTTTGTATTAAAGCCGTTGGTTTTACTAAGACGTATTTTTTTCCTCGAAAAACTTTTCTTTTCTTTTTTCTGCGAATGAAAATGTTCAGATTTTTTCACGCGATATCATAAAAACGATGCGGATGTTCCACTTGATGGTATTACATATTTGAAACGTTGTTCGAAATTCCGAACGCTTTTTACTTAATAAAAACCGGCACTATATTTTTTCGATTTGGCAGTAAAAATCCTCCCAATTTTTCTTCCTTCAGTAGGCACTATAAAAATGTGACATTTTTACCCGGTGGTATTTTATTTTCCTTTTTTTTTTTTTTCAATAGAAGCCAATATAAATTTTCAATTTTGGTATTTATTTATTTATTCCCTTCTCCCTCTGAATACACCGTTTATAGATGTTCATAGTTGATATTAACGACTGGCGTCTCAAGTTTACTTCAGTTTTTGCACTCTCATAAATGTTTAGGTTAACAATGTCTTGTATGAGGTCTCGGTTCGCGTGTACAGGGTCGTACGTAGCAGCGTACAGAGTATGAAAATTGAGAAAATGACATTTGTATTTAAAGTTTACTTAATGGTGCCGACCTCAAATACCAAATGAGGTAAACTTTTTTTAGTGAGTGAGTGCACAGCCACATCTTCGAGTGTTCAACCACCCATCCCCCCCTATCTGATCCCCTCCGAACTTTTTCAAAATATTAATATTGATCTTGTTCGTTATGTTTGTTATGAAATCTATAATATATAATTTTATTCATCCACTCCAAACTCCGAAAATTTGGTTCAACTACACGGTTTTGGACGAGTGGTTAAGTGGGTTTTGTAAATAGACGTGGTCTGTCGTCCGTAGAATTTTATATTCGTCTATATTGTCTAATTTTCGGCAATTGTCGGGTAGGTGAGGAGGTAAGTGGGCATTAGGTGAGAACGCCATAATTCCCCCGTCACCCAAAACCGTTATTAGAATTATCCAGATAAAATTACCTGAACCAAAGTCTGGAAAACGACCGATCGCATTTTTTTTTTTTTTGTCTTTTATTTAGATAGAACTTAATTTTCTTATCTTTATCTTCTTAATTTAATTTTAGTAACGACGTTTTTATTTTAGTAACTGATAATATTATGTTATTATTCCCCAATAGCGTTTTTCGCTGTAATGTAACTTACCTTTCATGCGTTTACAACACAAATTAAATGAAACCAGATAATGCACTCAGTACTAGAACAATAAAATCGTAAATAAAATGTTCAAATTGACTGCACCCAAAGTGGCGTATCCCAGTTACAATAATTAAATTTGTTGTACGCTTCGTTTACAATTTACAATCTGTCATTACTAATTGTCAGTTATCAATGTTAACATTATCGACTGTTCATAAATCATTGTTTTTATTCCCTTAGATCATATACAATGGTATTATTGTATAAAGATCTAAGATTATTCCTAGTTTTATGAGTCAATATATCAACATTAATGTATATTTAAAACAATTTTTAGATTTCAATGTGTGGTAACATCACTTTGAGTGCACTACAGTCATAATTATCGAATCGTTTTTATTTCGAGAACCAATGGGTGCACTGTCCGAACTCGTTAATCCGGATTTACAATAACTATTACATGCTGGACAACGCGCGTGCATTGGTAATTCGCAAAAACGTCGTACTATTGTGTTTCATACCGTCTATATGAAAAATGATTTTTAATCATAAACAAAAAAAAAGAAAAGCTGTTCTGGGATAATGGGGACGAGTGCTACTATTTGTATTGGTAATCTAATGCATGCACGTAAGCAACGATGAACCATTGTCAACGAAAAAGCGAATCTGAGCAAAGTTCAAAAGATAAATAAATAAATAGGCGTTATATATTTTCTTTAATAATATTTGTTAATGTACCAAAGTTTCCGTTTTTTTTTTTTTTTTTTACGTTTTTCTCGTGTTTTTTCACGGTTTTTACATTTGTTTAAAAACTCTTGGGAAAATCGAAAAATGAACTTTTTATAGTACCTTCCCGGTCAGATTTCCTTTCAGAAAAAGTGCCATAATTTTTGGTAGAAAATTTGTGCATATATTAAAAAAAATAATATATATTTGTAAGACCATAAGCTTCTTCGCTACACTCAGAATCTAAAACAATATGTTCCGTACGTGAACCAGTTATGCGTTGATATTCGAGACGTTGTTTTCGCGGGTTCACTTATCTTTATTATATTTTTCGGTAATCCGGAAATAACCGAAAATTATCATAATAATGATATAATCATAAAATAACAAAAAAAAAAAAAAAAATAATATATTCATATTGGCTTATTGAACGAAAAAAAATAATCGTGTATAACTGGCTTTTTCCAAAAATAATTTCTTCTAAATAAAATCCTTAATTAAGATGTTTGTTTTTTTATTAATGTATTAAGCGTTTTAGTTTAAGTTTTAAGTGCTTATTTATTTATTTTGTGATCTTTGCTTCTCTTTTGTCAAATTGTAAAATGTTTCCTCTTTGTTCGTTGTATTTTTATTGTAATTTAAGTTAATTTTTGCTTGATAACTGTCTACTCCGCCACAAGCCTAGGCTTAAAGAAATAGATATATGTTCTTTATTATTATTATATTTACTGTTTTTTTTTTTTTTAGTAATACACAAAGAAAGCTATAAATAGTAATAATAATAAAAAAAAAAAAAAAATGATTGTTATTTTTCACTAGTTATCTTTTGTATTTTATCCCGACGGCGCATCCGAAACGCGAAATCACACGCCGCCGTCGCTGGCCGGCGAATACCCCGACCCGTCGCGTTGAGATTACGACGCGTCCCGGGGAATACGGGGCGGCGACCGTGGATTTCCGACGTACCCGGTGCGCCGGGACGGTGCACGCGGCAATCGTATCGCCGCGCCGGATCACATGTCAGAATCGTATTAAAAGTCGCGGGCGCGTTCCCGTCGGCGGCCTGCGCGTCACGTCCGCCGGCGGCGGCGGCGCCGTACGTGCGGCGAATACGGTCCCGCAAAGACATTCCGCCGTAATTGAATACGCGCCGCCGTAATTTCGAAAAAAAAAAAAAAAAAACCCATACGGCCCCGTACGTAGCCGCGTACACACGTGTGCGCGTTCGCATGCGGGCGGGGCGGGCGTACGCGGGCCCAAAGGTACGGAGGCGCGCCGTCCGATCGGGTTCAGTTTTTCCCGCGTACGTTCGGCCGATGTCATCCGCGCGCCGCGCCGCCGCCGCGTAAGATCGGCGGCGGGGAGGGGAGAAGGTCGCGAAAAAAAAAATAACGCGAAACAAAAAAAAAAAAAAAAAAAAAAAAAAGGCCGTCCTAGGATAATGAAGCACGTGGGTGCAGCCGCAGTTGTAGACGGAAAGTTGGGACGGCGCCGTATTTAGACGGGATTTTAATGTACATCGTTAAAGATTCACGCAACGATAAACCATCGTTAACGAAGATACGATATTGTTGTCAGATGTGTCCGACGACATTTGCGGAATGTCCGAACCGCTTATTTTTTTTTTCTCAGACAAACATTCTACTCATTAAATTGTTTGTCCCGTGGGAAAAGTGTTTGTGTAAAAAAAAAAACAAACATACAAAAAAACTTGCAATTAGGAACAACATGAAACTTTAATCAAATGGAAAATGTCGAATTTTAACCAGTAACTGATAATATCCCGTCCTATTTAACCCGTTTGTTACGCACTTCTAACTCGACACATATGATAAATGCCGTACAATTTAATTTTGTAAATCTCATGTCGCGTGTAGGCTATACGCAGATAATTTTTTTCTTTTTTAAAGTTCAACTAATACGAGCGCACTTCGCACCATTTGTACGGGTCAACGGCAATTTATCAAATGGGTATACGCCGTACACCCACCAAAACACCACTGCCTGATTTATCAGATATTCGTATCCATATTGTTACTTGTTCACGCCTTCGCCAATAACGATTATTGACAAACGAGTGGTTTTTCGCAGCTGGGATTTTCCTAAAATCCAGATCGATTTCTGTAAACTTGAAAATTGAAATGTTAAAGACATTAATTGCACGTCCAATTATTCTGTATAGCTCGGAAACATGGGCATTAAGAAAAGCGGACTGAGTAAGATCGGACATTTTTGAAAGAAAAGCACCATGACGAATCTGTGGCCCGTCTTTTGACCCGAGTGCCGACGAACGGGAAAACGATACAACGGGGAGCTTTAATACTTTTATCGAAAGCCGTGTATATCGAGGGAAAGCCACAAAAATAAAGCCAACGGCCTGGGGGAAAAGCGGCGCGTTGATAAAATCAGTAGTTAAGGAGGGTCCGTTTGGAAAAATACCGGTTGGTAGATCTCGTCTCTGATAGGAGTGTGCGAATAACCGAGAACAGAAGGAGGCGGAGGAGAATTTATAGTACGGGATGGTCGTGAGGCCGGAAATTCTCTCCACGAAAAAAAAAAAAGATTAAAAAAATTTCTTATGTGACTGGTTTCCGACGAGTGCGAATTCCGAATTTTCGTCGACAATAATCGCCGGCGGTTCGTATCCCTGTGGCGATACGAACACTCGCCTGTCGCGCAACGGTATATTGTATCACTGACGGTGGTAACTAGCCGGTCTGTCGAGCGTGGTTTATTTTTATTTTTATTTTTTTTTTTTTTTTTTAGTCCAAGCACAGAACATCTAACACAGAGAGACGGTTGTGCGATTGTTTTCGAGCATCCGTTCGGATGGACCGTCGCCACCGGCAACAGTATATTATTATTTTGTTGTTGCTTCTGTCGACATTATCGCGGATTCGTCGACGACATCCGTCGCCGCTGACGGTTTCCGTTTCATTTTCGCCCCTATCTGCTTCCGCCGCCACCGTCCGACGTAATTTCTCCGGCGATCGACAGCGCGAGAGTTTTGAACGTGACAGAAAAAAAAAAAATAATAATAGAAAAGATTCAAAAAAAAAAAAAAAAAAAAAACGGTTTTTATTTCGAAACTAGTGTACGGTATGAACGTAAATTACCCTCGTTGCTAATCAAAGAAAACGGTTTTACCACCCGATGGGCCACGGTACACATTCGTCATTTGTTAATTGTTAACCGGGCGTTAGTCAGCGCGTTACCGAGAAATAAACAAGCAAGATTTTAACTCGTGAGTAAGCCACCGTATAGGGATCGAACCCTGTTGATTTTATCGCGATCCGAACAAAACTGTAGATCAGTACAAAGAATACTAAAAAACAGACTTTCGAATTTAGTCCCCGTCCCTCCGGAATTTTTCAAAATCATATATGCCACCAAGGTTACCGAGAAATTTAAAAAAAATTTAAATTTTCGAACTATAAATCCTAATGTATCGAGTGCCAACCACCGCGTTTAGTGATTGAATGTCTGGTTAAAATGTAATCACTACAAATTTTCCCCAGGGAATCAAAAATAATAACAATGAAAACCGGTGTTGGGAGAGCACGGGCTTCCTCCCGAAATAGTAAGTGTAATATAAATTACAAGTGTTACCGAAAAAATTCAATTTTATATTTGCATAACAGTTCGTTAAAGAAGAAAGTTACGGGTTTTTTAAAAAAAAAAAAATAAATGTATAATAATAATGAATAGGCCTATTCGAGTAAATGAAAATCAATAACGTACCTAAATCAAGCCCTGTTATAGGTATTGTTTGTGTTTGTAATATTCTCACATAATGAGTAAAAATTCTAAAATCGCTTTGAATATTGTCAAGGGTACTTCATTTCTGTTTTCCGTGAATATGTTCTCAAACCAATTTCACGATTATAACACAGCTTATATAATATGTACTTTAGGGTGCCGGTCGGAAATCTGTTCCGATACACCTAAAAATAAGTCTCCTAAAATTTGAGCTCGATTTCATATATTCAACAGGTACCGACTTAAGTTCAAAGTTCCATAAAAAAAAAAGTTAAAATTGTCATTTTTGTCTAATATTTGGTCAATTTTTAAATTTACGGAAAATTCGTATGGAATTATTATTGTAGTCACCACCTAGTCATCACCTAAAAAAAAAAATATCTATTTTTTCGTTAAGTTATCCATATCTTGTAAAATAAAAAAAAAAAATAATATATATACAATATTCTCAGTGCTCATATTTTTTGTTTTAGTTTTTTAAAATATAGAAATACAAACAAATGGTTTATAACTATTTTATGCATTACTGCGCATTTCTAGAAATGTGTATTATGCATTGTCTATTTTATAACTCTGTGCTATGGTATTATTCTGGGTAATACCCAATAATCTGTTATCTGCATTAACGATTCATCACGTTGTTAAAAATCGCGCCATTATTACTACACAGATTACTCTATTTTAAGATAACGTTGTGGAAATGCGTGACACAATTTATAATCTCGCCTTCTACAGTTTAATAGCGCAGTGAATTTAGATTTTAGTATTGGCGTTCGGCCGATTTTGCGCGAATAGTATTTTTGTTGTACTTATTTCAAACGAAAATGCCGTTACGTGAACGAATTTTTCTTATCGTTAGTGGTACTGGGTCACACCCGATCACGGGCAGTAAATTACCATCAAGAGGGGACCGCATAACAGTTTTAATATACAATATGAAATTTACAAAACTAAACTCAAACGATAGTGCTTCTCTGGTTCTAGATGGCGCTTAGTAATTCGGAGAAAAGCCCGGATTCCAGCCCAAGAACCTGTTAAATACGTTTAATCCAGCTCAAATTTTTGGGAGACCTATTTTTAGGTGTATTGAAACAAATTTCCGGCCGGCACTACTCAATTTTTATAACTTCGAAACATTACTGGCACCTTAATTTACTTGCAGTGTTGACACCACGATACGGAACCATTTTTAAAATATTTTTGCGAAAATTAATTTGAATATTTTCGAATTGACAACATTAAAAACCCTAGATTTTTTTAAATAAAATAATAATTGTAATAATTAAAATATGTCGTTAAAAATAATTCCAAATAAGCATCTTACTCAGAATAATACTAATCAATAGATTTGTACGGCGTGATTGAAAATGGTTCAAAGTAAAATATAGACGCTATAGGGTCGCATACACAAGATCTCGAGCGTTGTAGTGCTAGTGATGCACACTTACGAGCCCTGTTGATAATATATACTTGAGTTTATTTATTAAATTCATTTCAACCATTACTTATATTTCAAACATAAATAATATTATTTCTAGAGTTTCTAGAATATTATTTATTTTAAAATGGAGGATAAAAAAACGCAAACGATGAACGGGTTGGTTAGTTTAGGTTAGCTGAAAACTCAATGACAATAAAAGACTATCGAATAGACAAAAAAAAAAAAAAAATAATAAGAAAACCTGATAGACAATGTCAGGAACAATCGCATAGAAATTGGAATAAAAGACGGAGGATAAGCATTAGCTAAGGATAGACGGAAGCAGGTGCGTATGTGTGACTGGCGGTAATAAAATTCGAAGAAGAAGTTATAGACTTTTAGACGATAAATTGAAAACCCATCTCTAATCCTCTGGTCTAATCTTTTAGCTGTGATTATTCACAAACGGTAAATTAGATATTATTATGGTGTTACGCATATCGATCTTTTTTCGAAAGACAATCTGTCAATTCTAGTCGGTGATTAAAAGAAAAGAAGAGTGGTCCTATTTGAAAGCAAGGTGTGATCAGCAGGCGTGACACATCGAAAATAGTGTTGAAATTGAATCTTAAACGATTCGATAACGAATGAATAAAAACAAAAAATCAAATTCATCACTTTAATCACCCTGTATGCGTAATAATAATGAGATACCGCGATTTATTACACCGAGATAACCTTAAAATTGTATACGTATATGTACTGAAAGTAAATAAATACCGAAATGACCGGTCGTATGAAACACTGTATTACATTATTATGATATGGAAAAAAGTTCAAAAGATATTTTCGACTCAAAGGAAATACGGTTTAATATGCGTATAGTATAGTTTTTTATAGTTTTTTTTTTCGGTTGCCATGGAAACAAATAATATTCTGGTTTTTCGTATTAATACCCTCACCGTGGGAGTGTATTTGGACGGTCAGTGTAACACACACACTACACTACCAAAAAAAAAAATACGTCGTGATTACTTAGGCCGCAAAATACTTTGGGCTGGTTGATTTGAGTATATAAAACGATAATAGTTAATGTTTCACTAAGTTCAAAAAATTGCACGTTAATTATATATTGTATGATTAATCGAATCGCGGACACTGGATACATAGGCCACGCGCTTCTTCAAACCAATCCCACGGGGGAGAGGGGGAAATGCCTGACATAAATCGAATGCTTCCGAACATTCGGGGGCTTGGGCACCGATTGGAATAATTTTAAAGGGTAAAGAACCCGTTATATATCAGACCAGGTGGTTGTTGACCATGAGCACAATAAAAATCATTTAAATAATTATGAATTATTACATTTTTAAAAATTCGAATTAACTGATAAGATGTTTCTTATCAGATAAATTATCGGTTATTTTTGCGACTACGGTTGTATCTTACCGGTCTATTCTGTGGTTGCAGATAATACAGTTATTTTAGACGGCAATATCTTGCACTAGTTACTATAGTTCCGTTGCGAAAAAAATTAGGAGGGTATTAGGAGACTAATAATTATTATTTTGCACACTATTTTTTAGAAAGATAAAATAATCGAAATAATCATTAAAACAAACGATTTTGTGGGGTGGAAGGCAGGATAAACGTTTATCCCCAGTGCCACGCCTAGCTACGGTACATGTTTTCGTAATGAGTGGCATAAATCGACAAATAGGTAAAAAAAAAAAATACGCTTATATTTATAGGTATGATATTACGATACATACAATTTTATTTTCTCAAAGGTAGGAAAGGTGTTGAAGTTGATTGCACCCATAATATCTGTCAAAGACCAGCGCTTATGCACGGATACTATGCTGATCTGTAGCAGTTTGATTTGATAAATTTATGTGAGGAAATGTCATCAAGGGTAAGTCACCTTCAATTATTATTCACGGTGTCGCATATAGAAAATTCGATAGACATTTTTGGTAAAAAAAAAAATAAATGAAAATTTATCATCACAAACATTTTGAGTACATAATGTAAATATGGTCCCGAATCCTTATCACAGCTATTAACTGTAAATTGTATAACCATGAAATGAGTTCGTAAATATATTTGCGTAAAACTTAAACTACCATTCAATGTGATTTTAGAATTTTAGATTCTGAGTCTATAACGAAGAAATGTTATAAAGATATACTTTCTTTTCCAGCAAAACATTTTTTGATGATTGAAAATTCTCTGATTTTTTCACGCCATACGCTTCGAAAAATGAGGTCAAAAATTTGTCCGGTTCTTTTTAACTCATTATGTTAACATATTACTGTAGGCATAAGCATAAACTATATGGTATTTATAATATTTATCGATTTTTAATTTACTCAAACGAGACGGTAGATATCCAAGATTAAAAAGTAGGCATTTTTTTTTTTTTTTTTTTACAATAAATTACCGAAAAAAGCCTTTCCTTTTTTTTAACTAATTAATATTTAATTAATTATCTCCCATTCCGAAATTCAACTTATCGACGAATCGATTTAGCAAAATATTTATTTCGCGTTGGATAATATGGAACACGATAGTAATAATATGATCACTTTCCCGATATTATCAAACATCACAGGCACCTGACCCGGGACTTAAATTTCGGCGCATTGGAATTGAGTCTCCGTTGTTCAAAAATCTACTCTAGTTGAGTGCCGGGTTGATGCGGGTACTATACAATTTGGGACCCGAATTTCCATATGGACGGTACACTAGTTGGGTCCCGCGTTAATAGTGCCATATTAACCCAAAAATCCAATAATATTCAATTATTTTCGAAGTTTAGATTAATAAAACACCGGTAGTCGTAAATAAAATAAAACTATACACAAATAACCAAGACCAACAAATAGCAAAATCTATTATATTTGTTATCATTTTCATTGCTACAATTTAACAATTTATAAATTGTATAATGTGTCTTTGGTTCAGTAACAATCGGATAAACGTATTTGAAACTCCGACGACTGTGTTTTTCGAACGTCTTCGGTCGTTTTGCGTAATGTGTCTGTCCGTTATGGAACAAACTCAAGAAAATATGTTTTTTGAAAGAGGAAAACAAATATAATACATAATTGATAACTTGAAACATTCATATTCATAAGAAATTAAAAAGTAACGACCGGACGCCGTCTTCTGAATGTTTTCCGAAATATCAAGTTCATCTGGCGAAACAAAACATTTTCAATCATAGCCGTATTTTATTTTAAACTATAAATCAGTGATAGTCCTGAGTCTATGAAAACGAGAAGGACATTTTTTTTTTGTACAGCTAGTAAACGCTTAGGCCCAACTAACAGCAATGTTGCGAAAGTCGGGACTCAATGTAACTAAAGTTCATTGGAACCCAATGAGTGTACCACCTATCAAAACTACTTGGATGCAGAAGAATTAATATCAATTAGACAAATTGGTGAAATTACAGCGCTGTATTCGATAGGCAATAAGGTCGGTATAACGTTGAGCTTTAAAATGCTTATTAATATGCTGATTGGACATGGTTGGATTTTTTGACAGACACCTTATTAAGGCAAGTGAATCCCTATAAATATGAAGACGTGCACGGTTGGGAAAAGGTCAAATAAAGTCGTAGGCATACGTTTTTTTTAATTCCCATAGTTCAAAATCCAAGTCATAATATTATCTCATACCTGAAACCTTAGCCGTACAATTATCATTCGAGTGATTTGAATTTGTCGATATCGTCACACAGCAGTATACTCGAATTTGAGACACTATTGTATATTGTTAGAAATGAATAAAATATCGCCTGCCGACGGCTAGCCATAGCCGCGTGTTTATCTCGCCTTTATGTCGTGTTATCCGGTTGTTATCGTAGGCCGTTAAACGCGATTTCACAGACTAGAAGCGATGATGGTTCGAGAGGCGTGAAATTTCTTTGTGCTGAAAAACGGTCTTGCCGGCGTCTTTTTTTTTTTTTTTAACAACCCCGTAAACTATTAAAGGCGGTAATGTTTGCGGGTTTTTCTTTAAAAAAGCGGCACGGCGAAATTATCGCGAGCGCATATCGGGAAGGTGCGGTCGGCGTTGCGGCGGCGACGACGGCGACGCCTCCGTTTTTTCCCTCTCGCCGTCACCGTCGTACGCCGGAAGACGTGTCGCGAATACGAATTTCGCACTTATTAATATTTTTTTTATCTTTTTTCGCGAAAACGAAAACCAAAAAAAAAAAAAAAAAACAAACAAACAAACAACAAACAAAAACGCCGCCAACCGCGCGGACGGACGGAGGGAAATTTCGCACCGTCAACCCGGCCCGCCCGCGTTCGCGCGTATATAACACACACACACACACACACACCGAATTATCATAATGTGCAATATTATACGTAATGTAATCAACGGACGTGAATTATTTCGAACGCGTTTTATCGGTAACCGTACACTCGTTTACACTCGCCCGCGGGCGCCCATAACTTCTCGTTTGCCCGGGGAATTTCGACGGCGGCGTGGAAAAAGACAAACGCCGCCGCCGCCGCCGTCGCCGCCGAGAGATACGGTCCGGACGAGTATTATTATTATTATTACTGCCGCTATTATTATTATTATTATTATTATTATTATTATTATTATTATTATATATTTACGACGTCGGAGGTCGGGTTATAATAATATTATACGGTCGGATCAACAAAATTAGCGGGCAACACTATTGCGGCACGTCTTCCGCGACGGCGGTGAAATATCCTTCGCGCCCGCGGCGGCGCGACCGCGAAAATTGACCCCCGCGATATTTTGACCATCCCCCCCCCACGCGCTCGCCGGTAAAATTTCATTAGAAAAATGTTACCCCTCCCGTTCCGGCATTGTTCGGCGCCCCGAAATCGTGTTAGTGGATATCGACTCGACACGAAAATTCGTTCCGCAACGCAATTGCGGTTAACTTTTCGGGTGTACGGGGTTTCAAGCGGACCGATTTGAAATTTCATCAGACCATATCATAATAACCTATGGCCTAACCTATGCACGGTGTTTATTGCTTTTTAATCTGTCCATTGACAACGGACCGTGTTAACGTCAATAATAAAAACAATTTAAATACCGAAAGATAATAAACAATATCGATGGCTTTAACTATAAAAACCGTTGTGCGTTGTGCAAAGCAAGTTCGAATAAAACAAACAAATACAAATGCACCATGAAAATAAATAAAAGAAGTAAACTCTTAATATTAAAATGTATAAATTGTCATTTATATCTCATATCTACAACTTTTATACAAAAGAAACGCTCTAATAATGTTCAAAATTGATGAAATTCCAAAGAGGCGAATGCCGGTGATTTTTATGTTTGGCATATGTACACGTACCGTTAGCTAAGATACGAATAATTAATCTGTGGTTTAGTTTGATAAGCAACGATCGAAGATAACATAGTATAGGTTGTAGATTGTGATGATAGTACGATATTAAATTTGTTTATTGGCCTTCGCAAGTTGTAACCACGATTGATAGTAAAATAACAATTTTATAAATTTTATAATACAATTTGATTTTAATTATATAAATAGTGATAGAATATTTCAGCGAGCCAATCGGGACTATATGACCCTGTCCCGTCAAAAAACGCTCTTGGTTTTTATCCGCAGGCGTAACAACCCCATCAACTGTGGGATGCTAAAATTATGGACATGTCAAAGACCCATAGAGACTATGCCCCAATAATTCCTTTTCATTATTAATTTCACGTCCATGTGAAATAGGTGGTATATCTAACTATATAGGAGTAATAAAAAAAAACGGAACGCAAATGCTGATGAGTATACTTCTGTTTTAGTTAGGAAACTTGGAAAGAGAGAAAAAATTAAGTAATTAAATTTATCATTGCCAAAGAAATACGATTCAGAGCGAAATTCGGTTAAGCATCAATTAAAATTTCGTAACATTATAAATTCATCGGACTTTAAGGATGATATTATATGTGTGGTAAAATATCGATCATTTGAAAAATGTAATAAAGGAATTCCGAGGAAATGTGATTTGAAAAAATAAATGTATTTTTAATTGTGAGATGTTTTATTTAAAATACAAATTGATTAATATTTCAATTTTAATGTATACCTAGACGGGATAAAAGAAGCTGTAATAGTACCCATACTGCGAGCAATTTATTACAATGTTCAAAGAGTACGAGAAAACACTTGTATATATATATATTTATAATGATAATACTTAATCAGAAAATAATGATTTGTATATGCCGTTATAATATATTATCGTGAGTAGCTGTAGTTGAAATTTCATAGGTGGGGAAGACAAATTAAAAAAAAAAAGATTAAATTCCGTTTGAAAGAACAAATGATACGGGAGACACGGGTGAGGCACTGTTGTAGATGGAAAGCTAGGAAGGTAGTATATATTGTAAGCCATGATTTTTTTTATAAAAGAATTTCAAAATCAAATTTTAACGAAAATCGTCCGAGTAAAAAATTATGTGAAACAAATCTAATTTTTCAATTATTTTTTTTTTTTGTATATTGCTCATTTAAGAACAACGGTGAAGTCAGAATTAAGCGGTCTGACTTAGTTTCGAAATCATAGCCTTTTGAAGTTCTGATATTTTGCGGCTTTGCGCCAGTTAAATAACTCTATATTGTCCTTTTTAAAGGATATTTGTCGTGGTCTAATGGTTATTTATGCTTATTATCATTCTAGGGGTTTTGAGTTCAAACTAGTGTACACAACAAAAATTGTTTGCAATTTGTTTTCCCTTTCACGCAAACAAGGGAAAATAAAATGCATTTGGGATGTACTTAGAGACCCAAGCCATCGCTCTCTCTCGGACTATTTTAATCGCAAAATACCATTTGATTTGTTGTGTACATTTTGCTACCAGAAATCTTGCTTCGGTGTATAAAGTGTAGCTTATTTTATAAAAAGAAAATTGTGGTTATTTAGGGAGGTAATTTCTTAATTTTTAACCGGTTTTCATAATATCTGGGAAAAGTTGTGAAAAACGTAGAAAAAACGGGCAAATGTACAAAATATATTTGTCAAATATTACGATTTTTTTTTCTGTAGACAACTTTTCTTCCAGTAATTTTGCTTCAATTTACAATGATAGCACTTTTTCTAAAAGGAAATTTGACTGGGAAGGTACTTTAAGGAAATCAATTTTTGATTTTCCCAAGAGTTTTCCAGCAAATGTGAAAAACCGGGAAAATCGGTGCAATATTAAACAAATATTATTTATGAAAATGTATAATGCCTATTCAATTATTTTATCATAATGTGACATATATATTATTGATAAATCATCATTTTCAACTGAACTGTGCTCAGGATAGTTTTTTCGTTAGCAATGGTTTATCGTTGCTTACAGATACACATTAAATTACCTATACCAGTGGCTGCACCCGTCTCCATTATCTCTTTTTTAATATAAGTTTTCTATTCGAATTTCAATTTTGTACGATTCATTTTAACGGAATTACAACAAAACAATAAGAACAAAAGAAAGGTAAGATAATTGAGACGGGTGTAGCCACTGGTGTAGGTGAGAAATTGGAAATGCAGAATACAGACGGGAATGAAATGTATATTCGGTTTGGGTCACTTATTAAAAAAACTAAAGATAAAATCTAAAAACAACTTTCTTATACAACACTAGTCTTAAAATGAAACAAAGAATGTTCCTGTTGTTTTTCTTTTGGAAAAATATATCTGGTAAAAAATAGAAGCTGTAAAAACTCAATGGATTCATTACGCCGTAAATTTATCAGTTTTCAAGTTTCGTCTTTTTCCGATTTTTCTTAATCATTATGAAAACTACTCGGGAAATTTAAAAACAAGTTTCTTTATAGGTAACTATAACCGAAAAGCACGAAAAATTAATCTAGATTTAATTAAGAAATCATTTCTGATAGAAAAATAGTTCGTTAGAATCGAAAATAATTAAATTGGTAATGCTGCGAAGTGGCCATAAATATTTGACGTTGTACCTGCAATTTTGTTTTCGGGTTTTTCAAATTATTTTGGGAACCATTTAAAAATTCAAAAAATGATCTCTTTGGTACGCCAGCTAGATCGGAAAAGGTTTTACACTTGATATATCGGAGTAATTTTTCTTTTAAAAAAGTCGTTTACAGACCGCAAATAAATCATTATTAAAAAAAACCAATAGAATCCTCGCTGCACGTTGATTCTTAAAAATACATCTTTTGTAAAACCTCTAGGTCCTTCGCTACACTCCGAAACTAAAAACGATCACGAGCAGGCGGAAGAACGATTGTTTCGTCTCGTCCGTTAACGCACAATGGCACCGGTTCGTATGGTAAAGCCGGGCCTTGGGCGGACGCTTTTTTAAAAAATCGAGCCTCGAACCGCTTCGTTTTCGGACAGGGTTTGCTTGCCGAACGAAACGAATACTCGATTACGGGCTAATTATACAATTTCGATTAAAATTAAAGATTATTTAAGGGTTGCGGAAAACGTTAAACGCACAGATACGATGCAATTGTTTTACCAAAATATGACATGTACGCGAAGCGACACTATCGACCGAATCGTTTTTTTTTTTTTTTTTCGTTATCAACAGAGTTAATCGTCGCTCGCGGACGTACATTGAACTCCCGTCTATATATCGACGGTATTTTCGACGCGTCTCGCCGACGACCGCGGCCGCGCCGTCGGACGGATTTTCGTCTCTGCCCGTGTACGATTCGTTACCGTCCAATGCGATCACCCTAGCGGTCGTCATCCCGGATCCGCGATCCCGGACGTCGCGAAACGTATCTGTCCATATGGAACGGCGTTCCGCGACGCGGCGCTATCGATTCCGCGGTAGATCCCGGGCGGAGAGGGAACCGGCTAGGCGCGACCTGTTGTCGTTGCGCGGTACCGGGTCGCCGCCGCCGCCGCCGCCGTTGTAATCGATGCCGCCGCGCGTACCGTGTCACCGACACGGGTCCGCGTCGTCGTCGTCGTCGTCGTCGTCGTCGACCGGGTACTAATATGCCCGTCACCACGCCCCGTAAATCGTAATAATATACAGCCGTGTAGTAATTACACACGTTCGACGCCCCGTGTCTCGACTACGCCGCCGCCGAATCGTCGCTCTCGCCCTCCCCTACCCCCTCCCCACCCCTTCCCTCCACGCGCCGCGGCCGCGGCCGCCGCCGCCGCCGTTGCGTCCCCGTCTAGCCGGCGCGAAATAAAGTCACTTTAAACGCGTTCCGAAAAATTACAACGTTCTCACCGTCCCGACACCCCGCCGGCGCCGCCCCTTCCACCGGCGCGATGCCGGTTTCCGTTTATGAAATATTAATACGGCGTTTCGCCGCGGGCCCCCCGCCACCCGCGCCCGTCTGTCCACTGAACCGCCGCGCGCCGCAGACAATTGGACACCGCCGCCGCCGCCGCCGTCACCGTCACCGCCGCCGCAGCCGCCACCGCCGGGCGTCGGTGCGAAGTCGCGAGCGAAATGCGTTATTAACGAATTACCGCCGTTACCGACACCGTCTTCGGGAGAAAATCGCTATCTCCCGATCTCCGTTTCCCCCGTCCGGGTTCGCTTTCCGATTCCTCTTCTTTTTTTTTTACGGGCCGTTGTATCCTTACGTGTATTTCAACGCCCGGACAATACCGTTTTAGATACTTTGTGGAACGGAGGATGTGTTGGTTTTACAAAGATGTTTATTTTTAGATTTTTCGCGGCAACGCTTTTTCTACCTGAAAGCTTACTCCGCGACGTATAGGACGCAGGACTTTTTCTGAAATTAAATTTTCTTGGGTCGGTACTTTAACCTTTAACGAAGTCATTTTTCGATTTTCTCCGGAGTTTTTTTTTATCAAATGTGAAACACCGAAAAAAAAAAAACGGAGGAAAAATGGAAAAATCGTTACAATATCAAATAAATATTATTAAAAAAAATATATAATCCATATTTAGTTATTTTACCATAATATTCCATATATATTGTTGACGACAATACATCACTATAAAACTGAACTCCACTCAGAATCGTATTTTGTTAGCAATGGTTCATCATTGCTTACAGATATTCATTAAATTCCCTTTTGTATCCTAACTCCCTAATTTCCAACCTACAACAGTGGCTGCAACCGTCCCCATTTTCCTAGGACATCTTTTTTTAAATTTTATATTCGTTTTTAAAGCAAATACATAAATATATACGAGTTTATGAACGAACTTTACCGGTAAATTTTACTTGACCGTGTATAATTGTCGGTCACTAAACAAAATTCGGTACTTCCTATAATAATTTGGTTTAGTAGTTATACTCTACTCGACCTGATACTATTTTAGTGTAAACAAGGTTTCGACTACTAAACTGTAATTTTTGATGGCCTTGTTTTTCTTTGTTCGTCGTTTTTAACCTCGTCAATTAAGTGAAATAAAGCCAATGAAAATCAAAAATTAAAATGTTCATCCGAAAATTTAAATTAGCTGTAAGTAACTCATAAAACGTCAGATTATTTTGAAAAATTGCCACGTCTATTAAAGATTTAATATAAATATTCGGTGAATATTTCAAGTCTTTACTATTATTATGAATGGATTGAAACAGTTTTCAAAATCTAAAATAAATGAATCCACGCGTTGTTGTGCAAATAATCCGGCTATGGTTTCGGATTTTTTTTTTTTTAATTTTTCCCCGAAACAAGGTTTACAAGGCGAACCATAAAACATCTCTTGTACCAACTATGCAATATTTCCATTCGAAGAAATTCTCAGACAAAAATAAAATACACACACACACACATAACAGTTAAACCAATTTATTCCTCGTAACGCTCAGAATCTAAAACAATATTTGCTTATTATAAAAGTTCATCGAATGTCATCCCCGATGAAAAGTTGAAAAAAATATAGCCGAAATATGGTTTAGAAAAAACAAAGTTTTACGAATAGTCTTTGGTTTTCCCGGTACTAACACACTGCACACCCCGTTCCAAAATCTGATATGCCACTGGCTCTCTCTCCTAGATACGGCCTGAGTTATTTACGGTAATCGTGTATGCAATAACAAGATTTACGGTTCATTAGATTTATCGTCCCGGGTTACCACGCATAACAGTCTGTTATCGTTTCTGTAGGCGTACCGTAATAATCGTACCCGATACCTGCGTGTGTCGCCAAGGGTCTCGTCGTGATATTATTACGACGGCCTCTGCAGGTCAATATAACTGTTTTTTCGAGAGAGAGAGAGAGAGAGAGAGAAAATACCAATCGACGAAATTGCCGAGTTTTGATTTCCCCCATGACCGTAATGAAATTATTTTATTGTTATTTTTTCATCCCCTCGTCCTCAGCAAACATATTAAGTTTTAATTCGGTGCTTTCACGGAGTCGACGTACCTACATGATGTTTCGGGACCGATTGGTACAAACAGAGCCAGATTATTAAGTTTAAGGGGGAAAAGTAGGTGCTTGTTTGAAAGCAAACAGTTACCTTTTGAAAATTTCTGGACACGCCACTAAAAGTAGGTCAATATTGTAAGTGAGAACTTTTAACATAAAACGCTTATGACAATAACGCTTATGCATGTTGCTCAAATGTTTTTGAACATAAATATTTATAAACATTAATATAAAACTTATTATAAATAATGAATATAACCAATGAAGAACCTATTAAGATTACTTATATAAATTGTATAAAAAAAATATATCGACTGACTGCGGGTATTTTTATATTACTATAGGAACAACTTGTAAGGAACCTTTTGTATGAAATTTTCGAGTGTTACACGAAATCAAAATAATTTTATCTAAAAAAACTAAACGGACTAGCAACAGATAACTCAAAAAATTCGGAATATTTTTTAATTTAAATCGTGTCTACAGAAAATGTTACTTTATGTATTTTGTAAAAAAGTCGGATTTCAACGATTATTTTTCGTTAAACTACAAAAAAAAAAAAAAAAAAATTGGTTTTAATATTTGTAACATAAACATTGTTTGCATTAATAGTCGTGTTTTCAGAGAAAACCTTTAGGGAAATTAAAAATTACACCAACTAGGCAAACATTTTTATATCAGAAATCTTTCTTGACCTTGAATTTGATACGACTGGAGTAAGATTTCTAGTTGAAAAATTCTTCACAGAAAAAAAAAAACAAACAGTACGACCAAACTAATATATTGCATTCACTTCAGTGCTGTAGGCAGGAGAAAAAGGACGTTATAGGGATTGAATGCCTCCCCCCGTTCACTTAAAAATACAACTATGAGTATATAACAAGTATTTTTACCTTGAAATTATGTATGTAGGTTAAGTTGTAAGGAAAAAAAAGCGTGATTTATTCAGTGGAAATGATTAGTTTTTAGATTCGGATTTCACATTCTTACTGTCTAATTATTAGTTATAATAAAAGAAGATTCGACGTTTTATTTATTCATTACGGTCCATTATCTACCGAATCCCCCGGCCTCCCAATTGAAAATCCCTTGGCGCGCCATTGCCTCATTTCGTTTAGAATTTAAAAAAATTTATGAAATTCCGTGCACCAATATACGTATAATGTTATACGAGTTTGAAATTGATTGGTTATTTACTTTTTTTTTTTTTTCTACTAATCAGGAACTCGTATACCTATACGTTTTGCGGCCGTTTTTAAATCGATTAGTATGTACATACATACATAGGTGTGTACGTCGACAAGACAATAAAGGTAATCAGCGTAACGACATTATCAACGCGTGTGCAGTGGCGGTACGTGGTCGGTCCGAATCGATACGGGAACGTTAGGTTATTACTGGTTCGCTCCGCGGCCAGTTTTCCTGCAACGACAACGTCGACGACCGCGACGACGTCGAGAATCCGTTCTGTTTCGGTAAATCAATTTAATTTGTAACGCGATTATCGGCGGGGAATCCAAAAAGTTTATCCCGCGAAAATTGCGTTACACGTGTACGGCGGCGCAGTGTTTTTAAGAATATAATATGTGTATCGCGGGGTCGTATAATGCCCTCGGTAAAACATTGCCAAAAACCGCTACGCAGTGTATACATATAACTGTACAGTTCGGGGTTGCGCATCAGTGTTCGGGTCAGTAAACAATTAAATTAAAGTGAAGCTAAACCACTTTTAATGTCTTATACCACGGCGGCGGTTTATACAGAAACTCGTGTATACTGTATGTGTCACACAAGAAACATTTCTATTATTGCGCACATCGCATTATTATACACGGATAGGTACCCCATATGACTGTTATTATTTCGAGACAGTATATTGCATCCGCGCATGCAGTTGTACGGGATGAGTTTTGTTTTGTTTTTTTTTTTTTCATCTTGATCCGACGATTGTCTGTTCGAGACGAAGATCTCGAGTGAAATCGATTTCGGGGTTTTTTTTTCCCCGTTCGTTCCCTGTTATAGAATCGTTTTTAATGATTTTTTTCTTTTACGATATTATTTAAACCGTTACACCGCAGTTACACACGGGCGCCCGCAAGTGAACGAGACGGACACTTGCCAATCAATCGAAAATTATTACTTCATTCGGCAAAGTAGATTTTGAGAATTGTTTTAATTTGACCCTCCTCTCTCCCCCCCCCGGAAATCGTATCTATAGGCGTCCATGTCCGTTCAACGCGCGTAAATATATATAAGCCTTTGATTTTCACATTGCGACGCCTCTATCGTTTTTTAAAAACCTTGTTCAAAAATCATATCATTCATGAGTTACAGTATTTTAAAATTTCGACAGGTGAAGTGGCGGTAAGGATATCCAATAATCGTCTAGATATGCATATGAAAAATATTACCCTTCCCTCATGACACAGGTTTAAACTTCAGTGGGCAATACATTATAATTTAACACTTATAATTAGTAAATGTTATATCCGAATCCTATATTAGTGATGAGCTTATCATACACACTGCTTAGAAATTTATTTTATTTTTTTTTTATACTCTTATGTAAATATTTTAATGTGGTAGCCAAAAAATTGGTACAGAACATTTCGATAATACTGTTGTAGACTAAGTTAAACACAAAATGTAATTTTATTATAAAAATTAAAATAATAATATTCTCTAAAGATTATAAAAACATACAATTCTCGTCTAACTGTTGACTAGATTGACTGACTGACTATAATTTTCAGAAGAATATGTTATTTTTTTTTTTTAAATATTTATATTGAAATACACTGGGCTATTATCGTACGGAATACGGGCGAAATTTTAAAAATATTTTAAACGTTCCGTACAACCTATCCATATCAAAACGACTGGAAAAAAAAAAAGAAATTTTTTTGTTTACTCAAAATATTCGTAGATAATCGCCTGACAAATAATTGAAAAAAACGCCCGTGTATCGGCGACGTATACCGGAAAAAACATTATTGATTTAATTTTTTCAATTCTATTATCATTCACTTATTGCGTAGAACACAATGTGTTACTAGTGAGCACTCGTGAGCCGAGCGAGCTCGGTGTGATATATGCGATCGTACGGAATTGACTCGGCGCCGATAGACCGCGTCTTTCCCAGCGAACAGTAACATTTCCAGAGAAACCGCACAAGAAAATAACACTGCGCGAGTATTGCGACGGTTGCCGCGGACGTCGTCCCGGACGAAATCGTAACGCGTCTCGCATCGGAACCGTTTCAAAAAACATATTGTACGCACTACGGTGTAAGGGCACTAATAACGTTGTTGAACGTTATTTCGTTTGATTGTTTCGTCAGTCCGGACGTACGCGATCAGATAAACGAAACGGGATACGATGCGAGCGGTAAAACCTATAGCGGAACGATAATTATTTTCGACGGATAATATTATTCGCGGTTCGCAACAATCGTGCACGGTAATATTACAAAACGCGTCGCGTCCGACCGTGTTTAATACGATTTCCGGGCGCGCTCGTTTATTGTTTTTTTTTTTTTTTTGCGATTCCGAGAGTGGCGAGAGAGACGTGTTATTATCGGTTGATTACCGACACAGTAATTACGTTATTAAATATTAATTTGATATTGCGACGGACGTCTGTAAACGGCTTTTCTATCGGAAAACTACTCCCGCTCCGTTCGTGTAGCGTACAAAAAAAAAAAAAAAAAAAACGAAAATATCTCCGATACGCGTACGTAAACGCGCGTTACTCGTCATTTCGGATATTGAATGTTTTTCCGGTCGCCGTCGTCGCCGTCGTTCGTAGTTCGTTTATGTTTGTTTTTTTTTTTTTTTTTTTTTNAAAAAAAAAAAAAAACGGCGATCTACTCCGAATCGTTTGTGAAAATCGGAAGACCGTCGGACGGTAACAATGATGGTAAATGGTGAAACCGTAAGGACAACACTCGCCTTCGGTCGATATTTAACTCGAATCGAAACGCTGCGCGGGCCCGTTTAACGCGCTGAATCGCAAACAAAAATTAGTATTCTGTTCTTTCGACGCGTATGCGCATATACGCGGACCAAGCGGCATTATTTATTTGAAAAAAAAAAAAAAAACACCGCGACGCACGCGTAGACCAATAAGCGAATTCGTTGATTACGGCCGACTAACGTATAACGTAGCTATTACCCGTTTTTATGTATTTAAGGATTACCGGATCGGGTCGTCCGACACCATAATGCTATTACGGATACGTTGTGAATAGGGTTAGTATCATATAACATTCATTTGAAAAATTTAACGTTTACAATATAATAATAATTTCAAATATAGTTAGAATTCACGCTCGTTAAATATAATTCATTTTGTAGATAATGTTTAATACGTCATTTGTGGCTTGGCGCAAGAAGGGCCAACGTCAGTTTGTCGAAAAAATCGGTTGGACAAAAAAAAGAAAAAGTCTTCCGTTTTTTTTTATTTTCTAAAAAAAAAAAAAAAGGTTTTATGTTTTTGTAAAAATTGAAAATTGCGCGAACATTTACATTTAACCAAATACACACAGCCTTATGGGGAATTAAAAATCTCAAAGCCCATTTCCCAACAATCACAAAACGTGACATTGGCTTTTATCCCACCAAGCCACAGAATTATACTTTTTCAGTTTCCTCCATATTTCACCAACAGATTAAAAAACGATGTTATTAATATCTAATTTTCTCGTTTAAGTTGTTAGTAATAATGAAACACGTACATATCAAACGTAAACCCTGTGTAGATTTCCCCACCACCTTACGTTTGATAACGTTGAGTTACTGCAAATTGTCGTTTTCATGGCAAAACCACGTGACTCGATTTGGCGAAATTTTACAGGTGGAAGAAAAACTAACGGTCGTTTTATCATTTTGTAGTTTTATAAAAATTTCGAATTACGTGGTTTTGCCATGAAAGCGACGAAATCACGCGTGTTTTTTCAAGTGGTGTGCCTTGTAGGCCTAGTCCACTTATTCAATTATACCTACGTATATACCTTCACTAGTACAGTGCATGTTTTTTACAAATACAAAAAAATACAGACCGACATATTCGCACGTGGGTTGTAGTTACTGACGTTGGATTTTGTTCGCACATGTAATGAAGTGAAAAGCGAAATGTCATTATAATTTCAGGATACCATATCTTAAACCTAATTTTCCACCGTTTTCTAATTACGTTTTGTCCTATATTCATTAAAAGTATATACATTAAAATATAATATTATAAATATGCAAGACTTACTTCAAAGTTTTAGCGACATCACTGTGGGGGTTGTCTCGGTCGCCGTCGTTGATCATTACGATACTGCGGCCACTGCGACCGGTTAAAATCTCGGCATGCGCTGTTAACTTTATTTAGAAATGTTTTTATTCCGTAGAGTAATTTGACAGAAAGGCATGGTATGTCTATTTTTTTTCATTTTTTTTTTTTTTTCTGTAGGTACCACCATATTAAAGAAAAACTATTACAGGAAGTATCAGCCAGTAAAAACGATTATACAGAAGAAAGAGACAAATTAACACCTGATAGTGGCCATTAGTTATACAATAGAAACGACAGTGCAGCCACTGTTGAAAAGCATCTCTCTAAAGTATCCCCCCACACCAATTTCCATTCGGAAAAGGTGTTATACTTAACAATCGGAGCAAGACGTCTGGTAGAAAAGCTGCACGCGGATCTATAATAATAGAATAATAATGTAGTCCCAATTTCATAGCCCGTTCGGTAACCGGTATATGTTTTACCGTGAATATCGCGGAAAATGGATAAAAGGGAAAACTACGAAAATAGATTGCTAACGTTTTCGTTTGAAGCCAGTCGCAACATACGAGTCGGGCAACGTTTACATAGTTTTCTTATCAATAAGGCACGATATTCTAAATCATCAAAAGACGACGTTTTAATTAAATACGTCCTAGGATAACGAGGACGGGTGCGGCCACTGTTATAAGTAATTTACGCGGCGGCCTACGTGAGCGAACTCGACGCGAAAATATCAAACAATTTCCTTCGCCGGAAACGGCCTACGTGGTCAAAGGCACTTGAGCGCGAAAGCGACGCGTTGTGCCGCGATTCGAACGCGACCAAACCGTTTGGTATTTCGCGCGATTAGTCGCGTCCGAAACGTGTCGTCCGAACGCATCTGCGCGTCACCATCGTTGAACCGAAACATGTCTGCTGGAAATCAGTCGATTTAAATGTTACAGACGAGACGGAATGATCGAGAGGACCAAAGACAGCCAGAAGATAACGACGCCCTAGGACAATTGGGACGGGTTTAGACGCTGCGTTGTAGGCCTCTAATTATCACTGGCGTTTATACATCTCAACGTTTATATGCCTGTTAAAAACGCCAGGGATCAACCGAAATTAGAATTTCCCGCCTGTTAACGACTTTTCCGCCGGAAAACGTACACCGTCCGTCGACCGCAGGGATCGTATTCAGCGACGCCTTTAACAAGACGGGTTTTCTCCTTGTAATTTTCCTAGCGGATGGGAAAAGACGGGAAAGAACGCCGTCAAATCAGGAATATCTAAGCGGCAACGGTCTCGGTCCCGTAAAATACGAATCCAATAGCTGTCGAATGATTGAGCGTAAATTTCATTTCGTTTCGAATTGTTTATGTTAACGTTAAACTGTCCAATACGTCGCGTGTAATATTATTACACAGATATTATTATTCCTTCGGTTGTATATATTTTGACGATGATATTCTCTATTTTTTTTTTTTTTTTTATGTCATTGCAACGCTATATCGACTGATTTTACGTACACATACGAGGGAGAAGTACGTTTTTATTTTTTTTGTTTGTTAAATAGTGCCTTTCCGTACCTACTTCATTACATTTGTCTGGCGTTTTTTTTTTTTTCGCGCATCATTATTATGTAAATAAAACTCGAACACAAACTCCCATATTCCGGGTATAGCTATACGCGGTTGAGAAGTGTTTTCCTTTGAATTGGCCGTATCGTCCGAACGTTTTAAATTCAATTTCCGTTCGACCGTCTAGAAAAAAAAAAAAATCCACCTCCCGGTCGACGTATAATTAAATATTAAAAAAAAAAGTAAGCGCACGCGTATACATTTACGTGCCTTCCTAACTGTTATAACGTTGTAAAAACCGACGAATAAATTCTATTCCGAATTTCTCCGACGGGTTTCCTCGCGACAAAACACCGCGCGGCGGTCGTGTTATATATATAAATTCCAAATTAACATATTTTTCCCGCGCCTCGTATTACGCGCGAAATTATACGCAATTTCAATTTCAAAGGCTAACGCAATTATAATACATTATGTTCACAGTGTATTACTGACTCGAACACGCGCGCGCGGTAAATATAACGTTTCCGTACGAAATGTAGAAAATTGTATATACGTATTATATTTTATTTTATTTTTTTTTTTTTCCCACTCCCGACGACGTTACCATATAACAATAATATACGTATACGTCGCACGCGCATTGTATCCGAAAGAAAACCGGGCGAATGCTCGCGACAATAAGAACGGATTTACGACGGCGGTATCGTTTTTATATTTCGCTCGAGTGTGTGGACGATATATTATTATTATAAAAAGCTCGAAAATAAATTCCGGATTCCGCCGCCGGTGCAACGCGCACCGCTCGTATACGCGCCGTCACGGTGCAATATAACACCCGGGCGTTCATATTTTATCTAAACAATACGAGCGTGACGATAAAAACGGGATACTTTATGGTATTTTCTCCGAGTAATTACGATCGCGCGTGACGTGTTTATCGCATACGATATTTACATTTCTATTTCCGTTTCTATTGTTACCGTCGAGTTTTCGCCTCCTCCTCCTACTCCTCCTGCCCGTCGCCCGAAAACCGAGACCGTCGTACCGAACCGCGCGTATACAGGACGATTCGGCAAGCGCGCAAACGTCGTTTTTTTTTTTTTTTCTCTCTCTCTCTCTCCGTCAATTGAATTTCGCATTTGTTCAAATTCTGGTTTTTCGAATTTTCAAGTGCCCGACATTCTCGGATACTTCGATTTTTCACAACGCTTAAGGGACGCATCTTGCTGCGAGGAGCGACTTGGGTTTTTCAAATTTATATTAAAAATGTCAGAAATAGACGGTGTACTTCAATTCGAACGAATTTCGACGCTGCGATTTATGATTTCCGTCAACCCGTCGACGAGATATATCATTTTTTAATGTAAGCGAAGGGAGAGTAGCGGAGAGCCAGTAAAACGTCACGCGCCACGCCGTTATACAAATAATACTTCACTACTCTTGCCCTACCTAAACTTAAAAGTGGAATGTGTCGTCAACGGATTGATGGAAATCGAACGTTTAGACACGAAAATTTATTTTGTGTAATATTCCATCTATTTATTGAATTTTGAATATAGGTTCTCGGTTGAAAACCCAAGTTGGTTTCGCTAAAGGATTCTCCTTAAATGTTAGGGAAAATCTGTGCGTTCAAAAATATCGGCTTTAACTACAGTAAAAAATTTCAAAAATCATAATTTGAATTTGAATTATCAACATTTAACCTAAAATATGGCGTGAGCACCCTGTATATCAATTGTATCTTAAGGAATTGATTTTCGGGAAGCTGCTTAAAAAACGCGTATAATTAAATTAGACACCACGTTAAATTCGTTAGTGAAGTATTTATTTAACAAACCATGACTCTATTGTAATATTTTTTTTTTTTACATAAAGAATTCAATTTTTTCAATCTTCACAACATTTATATCATGTTTGTACTTTAAAAGTACAAACAACATTTGCTCAGTCTGGACCACATTATTTAATTGTGATATTTGTGTTGAATTTAAACGTTAGTGTTTCGGACTCTTTTGATCCGAGCCGTTTTAAATAATTTGTTGCACGTACTATTTTTAACAGTTACGTAATAATACGGTCTCGATTTTTCGCAGTTATTTACATTATATTAAATTGAATTTCATCGGTTATTGTTATTATATTATGATGTCATTTGATTGTATCCAACATATATTATCAATTTGAATTCGCCTAATAATTAGACTCTCATCTCCGCTCAGCCATCGGCTTGGCGGCGACCGACTCTTTGATTACCTTTACCTTATGCAATTTGATTGTTATTTTGTGCAATTGGAAATTCAATAAATATTATTATTATTGTTGTATACATGTTATGTGTATAAAACATTATATATATGTAACAGTGGATTAGGAATTTTTTTTTTTTCTTTTCTCGTGACAATAAGGAAAATTTTTTTTCTCAAAATTTTAGATTTTTAAAACGAAGAGGTGAGTGCAATAACAATGGTTAGGTTAAACAAAAATCACTTTTTTTTGTGTATTCCTATAGGCAAACAAATCCAACGCCGCCAATCGGTCGAGCAACAATCAGAAAAATCCGAGATATAATACGCAAATTAAATTTTCGATATTATTGATGTCAAAACTATACCCGTTAATTTCATCAATTTAATTTTCTACGAGTTAAATAAGCGACGATTTTTTTGCTTATTTGTGCTAAATATTTTTCTTTTTTTATATATAGTGTTCACTTTTCAGTATTAGTTACAGATATCGCACACGAAATAATCCTAATAGATTTTCGTTAAACGTCGTTGCGTGAACAATATTAACTATTTGAAAACGACAACAATTTTCCTCGAACGTCTCTTGAGCGTTTTTGCCAACTACAGAAACAGACTTTATATACTTAAAAGGTGAAATTACGAAATTGGCCGTTTGGAACAGATTTGTATAGTGTTTGAGTGCACTGCGAAGAAAGAAATAAAAGACGGAGACTCTTATTACCTGCTATACCTCTCGGTATACCGTTCTACTACACGATAATTGTGTGCGAAATTCGACCCCAATGTAAATACTCGTTTATGGCAACAAAACAGCGTCCAAATCGAAAGTGCACCGGCTGTGTGCGGGGTGTGGTGGTAAAATCGGGACCTAAGCAATTGGCCGGTATTATAGTTGCCGTCATCAGCTCCGACCTAGTTACACGCGTTAGCTTTATACAGCATAGCTTTTCGAAATTACACCCTTCTGCCGAATGCATTTGCGAAATTAAACGCACCGAAATACTAAATACTAAACAGTTAATACAGGTATCGCGTATAAAAATACAGACGTCTACGAACGGATGATTTCACGTTCGATTTATAATTACCCAGTATGACGATAGTAATAATTTATTCAACTCGAATAATGGTAAAATACAATTTAACATTAAAATTGTATATAATACTAGCCGATTTACACGTCCAGTTCAAGCGAGAAGGGTTTCTTCAATCCTATCGCATTGGTATTATGCAGCAGTTTCATTCACAACGTAGTCGATTTATGTTTGATTTTGTCAGAATACAAAAATAATATAAACGCCTTTGTACCCGTACCCAATATGGTTTCGAATTCGATCTGAATGCCGTTCAATGTGTGTACACGTACCGAAAATAATGATAATTTGTTATCGTCGAAAAAACGATTCTGAGCGGAGTTCAGTAAACCGGTATGGCTAATAATTAATTGTTTAAATGGTCGTGTTTCACTCTCTTGTAGCCCTGCAGGAAACCCGACAGTCAATAAAAATAAAACGAACGTATCAATGTTATTCATTTATTTTTAATGGGGCGGAGGCGGGAATTTGCCTTTTTTTTTTGTTTTGCGAATCTGTGCATTCGATTTCGAATAATAAGTACTGCCGGCAGTATTAATAGGAGAATGCAATTATAATATTGCGTTAGCGTCTGCGACTGTAAATGGCGCACTCTTCGGGGTTTTAACAATCGACCACCGCTCCCATAGTTTGTACACTAACATTTTGTTTATTTATTTATTATTATTATTGTCGTGGTGTACCGACGAATGGTAATTGCCCATAAATACTGTTCGGTATTGATCGTTTGACGAAAAACATCTTTACGGTGCACGGATAATGGGGGAGGGGAGGGGGATAGGGAAAATTCGACTTTAGTATAACGGAGTTCACGCGCGAATTTTTTTTTTTTTTTTTTATATAACCATCCGTTTTACTTCCAAGCGGGATTATAGTGATAATTCATTATAAATTGCATAGGTGTATTATAATGTATAATAAACGATTAACGACGTCGAGGACCCGTTCGTTAAAATCCAAAACGCGAATACACAACGTATTTATATACGTGTATGATGTTTTCGCGCGATTTACATAAACGCGTAAGATTTATACATAGACATTTATTTTGTTTCGAAATAACGTAATCTGTTTACTGTCACGTTAAAATATAAATCTCGGGGTATGCTCGGTAATGACGTCGTGTCATTATTGTTAACACGATTCGCATATTATATCGCATAGTAATAACGCGATAGCGTATCGTACAAAAACATAACACGTTCGGTAAATATAAATTTATACAACAAAGTTAAACGCGCGTTTTACATCAAAACTGGGAAATACGTAAACATTTGTATAAGTATTTTAAGAGACAACTTACACGCGTACTGTTATTATACACGTGTATAGGAATCTGCAGTTTTTGTAAATCGTTATATCGACGAAAACACTATCGAGGTTGTCGTGAAAATTGGCGGAGCGGACGGACGTGAGGGGCGATGGAGGAGGGGGGGGGGGGTTCGCGTCCTCTTTATACCGCCGTCGCCGCACTATATAAATTACCATCCGTTTGAAAATGTAAATATCAATTTTTTTTTTTTTTTCATTTTTTTTTATCTACGTACTAGTTCTATACATATATGTATGTTTTTTTTTTTTTTTTTTTTTTTTTGTTGTTGAACCGACCTTATTTATAATAAGCATCCTGTCTTGAGGAGTCTATACCCATAGTAAAATATAACCGTACATTACCCGCGACATAACATTAATAATATCGTGCGTGAAATAGTTTTATATTTTTCTTTTTTGCTCTTTAAAACAAATATATTTCACTGTACATCCGTAATATAGTTTATAAATATTCATCCGAGTTCACCGTAAGTCTTTCGAGCGAAACAAGTCACATCCAAATCCACGTAGTTTAAAAATGAGACAACGTGAAAGTATTACTGTTAAGCGAAGCGAGCAGTTTCAAGTATTTCTATATTAATTATGCAGAGTTGAGCAGTATCTTTGGATACAGTAAATATCTCGGATACAATAATTATTGTGTTATTCGTTGTAATATACAATTCTGGAAAATATCATGTACCTAACCTATTTCGAAGTGTCTTGTCCATAGACACCCGAAAAAGGGGCAAACTGGGATATTTTTCTCCCTGGCTTTTCGAAAAAAAATTATATTGAAAATTCAAACTTATTTTACATAAAAGCAGTGCTTGACTTAGGAATAAAGTAGTAGAGGTACTCCACGTATTTTTTTGAAAATTAGCGTTTTTAGCGTTTTAATATCCCTCACATAGCTGACGAGGAGATTCACCCCCATGTCCCTTTTTACGGTTAAATTAGGTTGTGTTAATTTAGGAGCAATAGTATAAAACCAACAAACACGTATCATATCTAAACAGAATAATTTAATAATTGCTTAGTTATAACTTGTCATTATTAAAACGAACATTAAAATATTATACAAAACAATTACAAACTTGTATTTATACTTATTTGTTGTTGATTTGTGTTGTTAATTATTCGTTGATCTTTTGGTTTGAGTATGGATTTTCGTAACAAAAAGTGTTTACGTATATGGGGGATTGTACATAGTGGCGTTAAATTACTGAGAATTGTTTTTATTTTTTAAGTAACACTTTCTATTTATTTGTTAAAATTGTGTACTTACCCATATTATTTCTAATTTAGATGGAGGGGCCATCGGAATCGTGGTTTGTTTTAGTTTTTTTTTTTTTTTTATGAAATAAGGCATAAAATCCTACAGTCTTTTTTTTTCATTCATCGTAAAATCGTCAATGATTACATACTAACTACCTACTAAAGAGTAAAGTCTACTGATCACTGACTACTGGCCAATACAAATTTAATCCGCTTCATCATGCATGTCAGAACTCAAAAGTTGACAAAAAGTACGACAAATTTGTATTTCAAACACGTAAAACCCACTCCTTGAACACAGAACAAACGAGATAATAACATGTTGTTCAATGATAATACTAAAATAGGTTAATGGTTACTGACTAGGTACCTGGATTGATAGATAATGAATGGTTATCATCGATGACAACTTGTCACGTATCAGATATGAAATTTTAATACATCTTGTAAATATTAGAGTATTTTATAAAAATTGTATGTTTATAATAAAATTTAAGTTGAGAAGTCACATAAAAATATTTAAATTTAAATAACTACCCGTCCCATACGCGTTCCCTTTTAAAAAATTTGTAGGAGCAAGCTAGAATACCCAAAAAATAATTTGTAGTATTCAGTCCACCTACCCTCTCCCTCCCTCAAATCAAGCCTAAAAAATCCCTAAAAAAATAACCACCGCATCTTCTGAGATAATAGTCGAAGATAAAAATTCCGTTTATATTTTAATTTTAATGTATCAAATATTGAGTACCTAAGTGTTTTTCCCATCCCAGACTAAATGTTTGTTTTATTATAATGTTATATTGTTTTTTTTTTTCTTTAACAATTTACTATCCATAAAACATGTCTAGATTATCAACTTCAGCCTTCAGGAGTAGTTTATGTTAGGGAGTATGTCCCGTTGAAAGGGAGGTAATTTTTTGATTTTACTTTTATTTATTTTAACAACATTAAAACGTATAATAAACCGGAAAAAAATCTCGCTTTTAAAGTATTGGTAAAATAGTCGATTTAGTGTTTAACCGAAAGTTTCGCTCAGAATCGTTTTTCATATTCCCCAAAGTTCCACCGAAATTAGTATCTATCCGTGAGCAGAATCCACTTTAAAAAAAAAAAAAAAAAATCTGTTTATGATAGTTAAATGTATTATTGGCTATTTCTAATAAATTTGGTAAATTTAAATATATTAGGTAAAAAAAATTTGGATTCAACATTATTTGGTTTTGATCATAACTCATCATTTTTGTCGACATTTCATAAAAAAAAAAACTATTAAAAATCTAATAATATAATGGGGACATTAAGAGAAAATATATTTGATTATGCAATCAAAGATCCAATGACGTCATAGATTAATTAACAGAATATTTGTACGTACAAATCTTATAAACCCCTCGGAAGTATATTACAGTGGGAATATTTACCGGATGTCCGAATTATCCGGACAGACGTGTAAATCTCTACCCATGAAAATGAAAATATCTCTCGCTCCCCTAACATTATAACTTCCGTGTTCATATATGTTCTTAATCGTTTAATTCCGGTCGCAAGTCCGGTCAGCGCGTTTCGTCATACGGATATCACTGCTGCGATAAAAATGAATATAAATAGTAATTCGATAATATAGCGTTGACTTTCCATAATGATACTATCGGAGGTCGAAGTTTAAACAAAATATACGCCAAGAATGTGTGGCCGTGTGCCGTTTATATTAAGGATGATTTTTTTTTTTTTTTTATCGTTGACTAGTAATTTTCTCTTAAGTTTTCAAGTGAATTTGATTTCTGTTTTTTTTTTTTTTTTTTTTTTTTTAATCATCGTGGAATCGGTTTAGTTTCATTTTAGAATAATTTAAATTTATTACCCGCACTCCACATAACCGAAATAATTATAAATTTTTGTTTTTCAAACAGAGACTCCCATTTTTTGAACATCCATCCATAGGCCGACCCATCGCGTGAAGTATGTCCGTAATTTTTTTTTTTTCAATCAGTTCTTACTCTTTCGTGACATTTTTTCAATGATTTTATTTTAACTTTGTTACACGATTAGTGAATTAAATCGTATTTTTCAAAATGCCATTTTTTCGTACTCCAGAGAATTCAAATCCATGGCCTTATCATTAGACATGTATATAAATAAATAAAAACGATCATTTCATTATCAGTGTTTCGTGATTTCGACCAGATACTACTATCACCGCAGTTGCATACAGATTATTTAATTCTAATCGTTCACACCGTCTACGCAAAAATCGCGTGCAAATTAGTTCGAAGTAACAAAATAAATAAATAATAATAATAATGTATAATAAAAACTCGAGTGACGTATCATATTGTATTGTTTGTGTTTATTTTCAAAGCGTTATTAAAACATCGACGTGAACGCATATTTTGTAATTAAAAATAATACATCATCTTTCTAGACCCGAGAATGTCCCGTAAAAAAAAAAAAAAAAAAGTCGTTTTTAATTTTATATTGAATACATCGTACCCTGCATAATACAAGAATATTGCGCGAATAAATTGGAATTACTCGCAGCAAATTACTGTAGGGGGGGTCATTGTATTTTTTTTGTTTTTGTGGTATTCACAATGGTTGAAATTTTCAGTATAAAGAAGCGAAACAATCGTAATGAAGTAGCGAAACGCGGTTTGATTTGTTCGCGCGGTAAAAATACATCACGCCATTATTCTCGGCGTTTCTTAAAAGATTTTTAATTCCAGCCGTAGGCTCGTTTTTGCGTTTCCATTTACGCGACGTTACACTATGGACGTTTTTACCGCGGTAATTGCAGTGTATGTTTACACACGTATTACTATAATATATTCGAGTTTATTTTTCATAATAATAATAATAATAATAAAAAACGAAAAAAAAAAAATAGAAATAATAATCGTAAAAATAAAGGACGCCGGTTTCGCGAGATGTCGTACGGGTATAAAACTGAAATAACTAAATAACTACCGTAATACCGTCGCCGTGAATAACGGTTAAGTACGCTCTCGTATTTTTCAGTTTTCGGAAAATATCTTTTTAAAAAAAAAAAAAAAAACGCGCATTCCCGTTAACATTCCCCAGCTGAAAAAAAGTAATGCGTATCCATTCATCGTTCCTTATTTTTTTCACGCGATAAACGCATCCCCCCCGCGTTCACGTTCGCCGACGTTACGAACGCGTTCCGAAAAAAAAAAAAAAAAAAAACCGAAACGTACCTGTTTCCCATACCCACGGCGTTTCCCGTCTCACGGAATTTCATTATTTACATTCCGATTGCGGAACAATAGGGACGAGTCCCCCGTTCGACGTTCTTTAAAATTAAAAAAAAAAACGCAATTTCATCCGCGACCGCGTGATGTCCGAACGCCGCCGGTGTGGTTTCGTACGCGCGCGATAAAAACCCGGGCCCGGTTTCGGTAGTTCGCGGTACGCGAGAATCGCCCGAAACGGCGTGCGACGTTTTCCGTTCGGATCTACGGCCGCGACGGTTGCACACGCCGCGCGCGCGCGGTTTCGATCGGGCGTCCGACGGAGAATTCGAAAACCGAACGGTTAGGTTAGGTTAGGTTAGGTTAGGTTAGGTTAGGTTAGGTTCACAACGGCGGTCCGGGTAGTGTACGGTCTCCAATGCCGCGCGGCGACGACGGAACCGAACGGCGTCCGTTTGAAAAGTCCACGCCGTAATCGTACGTTCCGTCCCGCCGGGAATATAATTATTTCAACGGTTCGCCCCGAACGGGTACCGTGTAATTCGATTATCACTGCGCGGCCGCGGGGCGAACGAAACAGTTCACGAGTCCGCGTTACGCGGAAACGCGAATCGAAGATTTACCGCGCGCCGATTTTTACGGTCCGATATTTTGTTTTTTTTTGAATGTGCACGCGTGTACAATTTTTTTTTTTTTAATTTTTTCGCGAATCCGATAAACCGCTACGACCGTGCCGGGCGATCGTCAAGTTCGAGCGAGCGGCGCTCGTTGTCTCGGTGGGCAATAACGTTTTTCCCGAATTCGTTTTGCAGAACATTCAATGGACAAGCGGCTCTGCGGTTTCACGCGTTACGCGGTGCTGTTCGTCAACCCTATTATTTTCGGCGGTAAAACGATTGCCCATTTTCGAATTCCCAACAGCGAGTTGTGTTTAACGTTTCAATTATACACCGTGTCAGTAATGGTCAGTGATCGATTCGAGCGTTGACGTTTTCGATTTCCGTCGGCGCGTTGCGCTTTTGCGCCTGGGTCGGAGCGGAGTAGCGGTGCATTGCGAACACGCCGCGCGCCGTGCCGCCACACAAATCATACGCCACTACTATCCCGCAACCCGAAACTTAAAAACTGGAATGTCTCGTCAACGGACCGAACGTTTTTTAAATTCACTTAACGCTGAAATTTATTTTAACCAACACCCACCCGATCTGTGCGTGGAATTTTCAATACAGTTTCAAAGCCAAAAGCGAGCAGTGATTTTTCCCCCGAAAATAAAGGGCGACAAAAAAAATAATATAAATACAAGACTGTAGAGCGGCTCGTTTCTTAAATGGTCTCGAAAACGAATCCCGGAAAATGTCAATGTTTCCCGAGATAATGGAAGCACGTTCACTTAAATGGATCACCCGGTACAGTACAAATCGTTATCGAAAATAAAATATGTTCGAATATGAGATCGATATAAATAGCACGCAGAAAGTGAAACGTTTAACGGCGCCCGCATACAAAAAACAATGTTTTTAAAACATGAACGATTGCCTCCGGTTCAATTCTCATTATCGAGAAAATTTAAAAAAAAAAAAAAATAAAAAATTACCATCTTCAAGCGCCGAGTAGTAAAATATTTAAATATTTACTACCGGAAACCTCTCTCAAAGTCGACGATCGCAGCGATAATTCCGTTGAAAAAGCGGTTGACAGCGCACGTTTTACAGTGAAAAACCGATACATTTCTCGGTGCGCTCGAAATCTAAAAAAAAAAAAAAAAAAAAAAAATAAAAAATACGTTTAAAACGTCTAAATTATTCATACATACGTTATTTACAATATGGAAACCGAAAACCGTTTAAACCGTTTTATTATAATATTCGCTCGGCGTGGCGGTGAAAAAACAAACGAACCCGATCTAATTATGTTAAACTCGACTTGAAAAAAAACATTTCGAATACAAATCAGACCGTCGACAATTTCTGTCGCCGCAGTTTTACAATGTGTACAAATACAAAATTATAATAAGTTGTTTTCAAGTCGTTACGCGTGCGATTGCACTAAGACGGCAACAACACGGCATATTTCGGCGGTATTGAAATTAACGATAACCGAGCATTTTTTTTTTTTTTTTTTTAAATTTAAAACCTCGAGTATCGCAAAAAAAAAAACGTGAATTTTTTCGACTTAAAACACCTAATTTTAACTCGTTTTAAAAAATCTATAAAACGTACGACTTTCACTCGTGTTTTCGCGGGAAAAATATTACAAGTACAAAATTTAAAAAAAATAATTATAAAATTATAAACGCACAGTATTACGATAACGCGGGTTTAAATTCTTTTGAAAATATCATATTGTTTATAAACTTCAAGTTACCGAACTTATTACAGACAATTGTTCACATGTATATTATCATAGTCAAAGTTATTTACAAAAAGTGACGTTTAAAAGGACGACAGTACTATGAAGTATGCCGTTATTTCGGTGGGAGGGAGATGGAAACGAGGGTTTCAAAAGTAATTCAACCGGGTGGAACAATAAACCAGTGTTAACGAAAAACAATTCTGAGCATCATAATGTTAGTACCGAATTCGTTAGCTTGTTGCGAAATTAACTCAGAAATTAACGAGAATCATACCGACAATTTACACGTTTTTCATTTGTTAAAAACTACCTGGAAAATTAAAAAAATGATCTCTTCAATGCGCTAACCAGACAAAACATTTTACACTAATCGTTTTATATAGCCTTTATTTAGAACACGATTTTTATTATATAAGATGTTCACATAAAAAATAAAAACGAAATTAAAGAAAAAACCATATCGCTGTAAACCGAAGCATTCCTCCTCCTTTGACTCGGAATAAATAAAAAAAAAAAAAAAGAGTTTTCGTTTAAAAATCTAAGTATTTTCACGAGTACCGGGTGAGTTAAAATTTAAAAAAAATGTTCAAAACAGGCGTGTAATGTATATTTTATTACTCCCGACGTTCATAAAAAAGAAAAAAAAAAAATGTCGTTTTAATCGAAACCCGTTCGGCCGATATATTGCCGTTTGAACGAAACCCACGACTGTATAATAATACGATTTCACGTGACACAATTGTATTTGTAAAAAAACCATTTTCGGTACAAAATTAAAGTGATTTTTATTTGAAAAATAAATCTAGACGTACGTATAGGCGCGGTGCACCGTACAGTCTCGACAGTGTTAAAAATTACGTTCATTCGATTTCGAAAAGAAAAAAAAAAATTAAAAATCCTATACCGCCGATAACGCGCGTAAGAGGTTAGGACAGTTCTGACCGAGACGTACGGTTATTTTTTAATTTTTTTTTTTTCGGACAGCGGATTACGGAATACGACAATGCGCGGGGCTAACGCGTTGCGGACACCATCGTCTCTATACGCGTCCACTGTATTATGCCCGTGCGCACGCGGTCGTTACAACGCGATGCGTTTCCGCGAGCGCGCGTCGGACCGGTCTGCCGCGCGGCAGGAACTCCGGGTCTCGACGGGACGGAGCGGGCTCCCCCCCCCCCGCGCGGTTCTCGCCGCACGCGAAATACCCGATTCCGTTTGTAAATAACGGACTGAGCAGGACGACGAACGTTTTGTGCCGCGCGACCGACGCCGATGCCGAACCGTCGAAAACGCGGGAGACGTTCGACGAGGTGGATTCGGGCGAAACGGCGCGCGCGTCCGTGGAACGGCGAGCCCCGCGCGCGCGTGCCGGAACCCGGCGCCCCTGGCCGCGTGTTCGGCCGCCGCGACACCCCGCCGCGCGCCGATGATTTATACGTTAATCCGGATCGATTTCCTCGCCGCGGACCGTGTGGCAGGGCGGACCCGGCGTTCACACGCGCGCACGCCGCGGGCCCGCGTTAAAAACGAGCGTACGCGTCGCGCGGTAGGAATCGAATGGGTGCCGCGGCGCGGGAAAACCGCGAAAGAGGCACTCCGGGTTTTGCGTACGGAGCGTTCCGCGGCGCGCCGTTTTTTTTTCTTCTTAAATATATACGAGCGCAATGTCGTTTTCCGCGTCCGCGTCGCAAAGGGTACGTTGTGATTTTCGTACGGGCGCGTAAATATAATAATATCGCGTATTTATAATACGCTCTTTTTACACTTTCCGTTAAATGTCGTAAATTACGCGCGCGTTAAAAGTCCGCCGGGGGAATATACGAATAAATACGACTCGTTTTTTTTTTTTTTTTTTTTGTTTTTTAAAACCTATATCCGTCGGAATTCCGATATATTGTATACGCGCGCGCACGCACGCCGCACAATCCCTCGACTCCTCGGTAATCCCGCGGAACCGGGACGGCCCGCGTCAATGGGGCACTCGCGAGTGGTGGTGGGGAGGGGAGGGGTAGCGGCGGGTCGGGCGGCGGCGGGGGGCAGACGGATGAGCGTGGGGGTGAGCGTAGCCGGTAGCCGGGAGCGGCGGCGGACGAGTGCGCGAGAGCGGATACGTTGCAGCAGGGCGCGCGCGCGCGCGCGTTTAATACTTAATATTGTACATTTTTTTATTTATTTTATTTTTTACGGTCTATTATTTTCTCTACGGGCCGATATAAACGTTTCGGCGCGAAAATCCGTTCATAAATAACGTCGCCGGACCCCGACAAAAAAAGGATCGGGGGCGGCAGGCGGAGAAGTAGTTCGCGAGAGCGTGGTGGAGGGGGGTCGGAATATTTTTGGCGCAAAACCCATTTTTATGGCCGACCCGCGAAAACACGTCCGAACGGTGCCGCGCGTACGGAGACGGCCGGGCTCGCGCCGCCCGGCAAGTACATATCCGTTTTTATACGCGTAACTGAATGGCCGGACGACGCATATTCTCTCTGTCTCTGTCTCTCTCTCTCTCTCTCTGTCTCTCCCACTCTCTCTCTCTGTCTATCGAAAAACCTTTCGCTCGATATCGAACGAAATTGTATTGTTCGAAACGGTACGGACTACGTCGAACAGACGTACTATTTTTCGTAGGACAGTGTTCTCTTTTTTTTTTTTTTTTTTTGATCCATTGTCCTATGTCCTTAACGGTACATAGTGTTAAGTACATGAAATCGTACTGTCTTTTTTTTTTTTTTTTTGACTAATTATGGACGTTTGTGATTTTGTATAATTTGATTATCCGTTTATAATTTAATATTTTATGGTTCGACTTAATGCATTCCGAACATCCGCAAGCGGCCGACAACGGTAGGCGGTAGTGACGGCCGGAGAAATACTGACGGTGAAAAAAAAAACCATTGTTGACATCATAACCACCGGCGGCCGCATTTCGTTCTCTCGGGTCACGACTCTCGACCGTAGCAATAGAACGTTGGTGAATTTAAATTTCAAAGTATTCTCTTGATAAAGACACAAACCAAATGAGTTGACACGCCGTGATTTCAAATAATTAGCATTTATAGTTAACGATAAAAAAAAAAAAAAAAAAATGTAAATAGTTGGAGATGAGCTACGGGAATAACGGGTAGAATAGTATACACATTGGCCAATTCTTTCAAGGGAGGGGTTTGTTTTTTTTTTTTATTAATGGAGGACCTAAATTTGAAAATGTATTTATTTATTTTTTTTTTTTTTTGGATTTTTATATCTGATCAGCAGCCGTATATTTTTCGTGAAACATTATTATCACCCGTGTTATTATTGCGATACGCAGGGGGACCAAGGGTTGCTGTCGCGGTCGTAACGCACTAACGCCCCACATCCGGGAACATAATTTTATGGAAGGCCATCAATCTTATAGGTTTTTCTTACCATATGTAGTCCCGGCATTTCGTTACCTACCAGAACAACACTATATAATAACGTATCTATAAAGTCGGAAAAATAACGCGTAACGAGTGCCAATAATTCCGCAAACGGAAAATAAATAAAAAATAACGAAAACGGCCGGGCGAAATTTATACAATTGGCATTTCGGAACAAAAAGAACCGTCAACGATTTCGGTCTCTCGCACAGGTTATACGCTGCCAGTGCGATTGTGACGTTTTAACGAGCGTTGTATTCTAAGAGTAGCGAAGTTTTACCGAGATGTGCGTTTTCTCTCGGAAAATACGGCGATTTTTTCGCGAATCGCCACGAAAGACGCGAGACTCGCGCCAGGAAAATACTTTACTAATAATAATACTTTACTAGAATCGTTTTTCTTGATTAACAACGGATTTTCTAAAATGTAGACGAATCAGAAAAAAAAAAAACGGTAGTACATTATATATGTTTTTTTATTTTTCGGAGTACCTATTTGTTGGGTTCAAGATAAGAAAAGCAATATATATATATATATACTAACCTTAACCTTATAGTATATATGCATGTCAATTCACCTATCTCCATTCAGAATCGTTTTTTTTTTAATTGCAAAGTTTTATCGTAACTTTCAGTTTGTAAACACTTAATTTCCCTTTATCTTATACATGCCAAACTTTTTATCTAAAATAACATTAATCTGCTAAACATTTTAGCCAAAAGAGAGAATCGATACTGCCGACAAGTGTATCACTTTGGTAGATGGAAAGTTGAGAAGGTACGATAATTGCAGTTATTTAATTTTTATCTTTACACAATGATAAGTCACTGCTAACAGAATATAACTTTAAGCGAAGTTGGGTTAAAAATGATTGGAAATGAAGTGGATTTTTATGATTTCTGTGAAAATTTTAATTTAAAAATGCTTAAAAAAAAACAACGACATAACATCCGAATTTTTTTTCACAAAAAAGTGCATATAAAAACCATGAATTTTGTTCTTTTACAAATCAGGGGTGTGGTGAAATGTTTCCACTAACTCCCTCGATATTTCGGTAAAACGGCCGTAGGAAGTCAAAAAAAATTCGGAAAAATACCATACAAACTGCGTGGCGGCTGTGTCTAAACCAAAACAGTCCCGAAATCAAAAAACGGAGCGAAGGCGGTGTAACTGTAAACGTGTTAAAACGGTATCGGCCGTGCGGAATACGACGTTCGTTTTGAGTCGTACCAGGTAGTCGGAATGAAAAAAAAAAAAAAAAACTAACCTAGTGGAGATCCGCCCATCCCGTGACACACGCATAGTAACCGGGGTGCCTATCTATATTAATATTTTTCGGTGTAAACCGTGATAGTTTATGACGCGTTGGCTCGCGACGTTGCGAATGCACGGCGCCGTCGTCCGTTAAAAAAAAAAAAAAAACCTAACCTAGTGGAGATCCGCCCATCCCGTGACACACGCATAGTAACCGGGGTGGAGGACGGGGGCGGGGTGGTTACGCCGGTGCGACGGGGATCGTTACCGACGTCGGCGAGTGCGGAGGGGACCACGCCGGCGGCGGCACGAGGACCGACTACTCTGTGTGTAGGACGCGCCGCAGATAGGCAGCCGCTCGTCTATCCCCCGGACGGATCCCGGCACGTATAAACCCCCTCCCACTCGGCCGCCCGAACGTGCGGCGGGAGAACGGGTCGTCTGGTGCAGCACCGCGAGGACGTCCGCCCGGAGCATCCGGTCAAAGAACGCGAACACAACGGCTGTAACCCAAGACAGAGAAAATAGTTCGCGAGTAATGGACCAAGCCCTGGCGTAGCTCTAGGCCAGGGACCGGGGTCCGTTTCGTGTAAACGAGCGATTTTTACACAAACAGATTTCAAAACTACGGTTTCCAAATAGCCGCAACGGTCGGGAAAAACAAAACATACCGCAGTACGAAAAAACGATTAATATATTTTACTAAGCAATTTCATTGGGAATTCGCAGGCATTCAAAACTCAATAATGCGTCTAAATTTAGAAAAACTCCGGTTCGTTAAAACGCTATTTTCACGCATTGTTAGATCGTCATTGTTGCCGTTTACACAAATCGGATTTCACTCTATATTTTATGAGCCCGGCTCCGGATCCAGAATGTCTAGATGTTGACGCATTTTCCAATGAACCACAGATTGCATGTTTAGGAGCCGCGGTTACCCGACCACTGTCACAGGCGTATATTTTTCAATAGCGTTGCCGGTTTGGATTAAGGTTTATGAGTTGTGTCGTGACACAAATATCGACGCCCGGAATTTCGGCGGGGGAAAACGATCTTGTTACCGACACGGATTTCGCGATACGATATTATAATTTATATTAAAAATGTTGAAACGCGTTACGGTTTCGAGATGCTATTGCGCGTACTAGAGAAATGGAAATATTCGGTGCCGTTGTCGAGCCCCGAGCCTATTTTGCGTTGCCCGAAGAGAGATCGGTTCTTCAGACGAGGCGAACGGAGTCAAAGGGCGAGGGGATAAGAAATTTCGCAGTTATATAAAACCATCGTATGACCGCCACCGTAACCGGCCCGTATTCAAATTATAACTTATTAGTATTGAATACTCATTTTTCCAGTATAACGCGATTCATTCGACAGTCGCTGTTTTGCGAGAAAAACGTTAGAGGCAATGCCTCTCGTCGTTCCCTACCCCCTATCACCACCGCCGTGACTATGGACCTGCTGCCTTGCCTATACGTTAGTTCGGGCTACGAGTACAGGTGTACAATTTATACGTACACCGCGGCTCTGTAATACCGGTGCAGTGACCTCGAAAATTGACCCCGGTGATATTTAACCACCCCTGGTAGATTTTCACCAGAGAAATTCGATCGGGGGTAAAACTTAACTAGCTCCCCCCTCCCCATGTTATACACTGGAATCAAATATCAATAATCACCGGCGCAGCGGATTCGCAGCCTCGGTTTCGTAACTGATGCCTTACACTAGTACAATAGAAAGACATTTCCTAAGGAGAATTTTCGGAAATTTCCTGAACTTGAACATTTCTCATCGGCGTACAACTCGGATTTCTCGTACATTGGTTTACAACAGCACACCGCATAACACTATCGCATTTTACGCATTACCTAATCTAACCGTATAATTTTGGCGCAACGTCAGAAGTCTGAGCTTAGAGCACGGGCGTTCGCTGCAGTGTTTGACCTTTTATCGAAACAGAATTCACGTGTAAAACGTATAGAAAAATATTAGAAAATTGTTTTAACGTGAATTCTGCATAACAATAAATAGGAAGGTATTTTAGTCAAACGCCGAACGAAATTCAATAATTATTACGGTACTTGTTTCCGATATTGCCATCTCTTATAGCAGGCGCCGAGTCGTGAAAAACATAACGGATGCATTAGGCGTCATACCATTCCTATATCCAATGAAAAATTCCGTCCCGTATGTTTCACGTACAGACAAATATAGCTGCTCATTGTTTACTGTCCTCCAAAAATTATTACTAAATGGTATTTAACCAATTACCGAATAAATATATAAGGTGAGAATTGTATTCATTTTTACTAAAAATCCAGAGTTTCGTATTTAAAATAATATACGAAAACTCAAATGAGATACATACATTTTATATTTAACCAAATATTCTACGTACTATACGTTTTATACGTTTTCCAGCGAATTCCTCTTTTTTTTTTTTTGTGAATGACTTGAAATCACATTAAGTTATTACTTGTGTCGGTGATCATAGTAATGTTTAAATGGATCTTACTCATTTCGAGAATAACCGATAACCTGGTCCTAAATGTTGATAAACGTTCTTCTATAACATTTGTTATAGAATTATAACAAGTATATAGTAAATATTGTTAATAAATAGTGTTTGTAACATTCATTTATTCTCGGTTACAGCCTAAACGATTAAGTTCTAAACAAAGTATCCTCCATAACGGATCTAGAAGTGACCTTCGCGAGTAACTTCGCGAGTTCGACAGCCATATTATTTCCGTTTGTAATAAGGCTATTCTCGTCCTCGGGTTTTGTTTGTCGAAATTCGGCCGACTTTAACAATGAGTCCGTTATAAGTATCTTATATTGCGCTTTGATACGATAACTGCTTGAATATAATCGTGTTGTGTAGTCTCCTTTTCGAAAAATATCTTGTTCTTAACCACTGTTCATTAGAAAAGCATTTCCACAAGTTCCGTAAATATAAAACGGGCCGCTATTTAAATAGACCGCAGTTTCCAGAAGATCGCCGAATAAAAGCTGATATTTTGTCTGCATAACGAATTTAAATAGTGTAAAAATCGACTGTAAAAAATTGTTACACTCGGTTCCACGTTCCTAAACTCTGTCTATACGGTAACGTAGCACTGTTATTTAAAAAAAAAATAGAACATTCGGTTAATTCATATCGGATTCGGCATTTCGGCGTATATTTTATAAATCGTCCGTTCCGATATCTAACGCGTTCTTTTTTTTCACCCGAAAATATTACCCGGGACACCCTCGCACCCACACCCGGCGCCGCCTGCGTCTCTACTATTTATCTCAATTTACATATTATTATTATTATTATTATCGTCGGAAAACGAATATGGGCGCGGCGTAATCCACAGCGCCAGCGAAATCGAGCGTCAACAGAAAACGCGACCGAATGCATTGTTAAACAGTCGCGGACATTGGAAAATAATAATATATTGTCGATATTGATTGTATTACAAAGGTCCCCCGTTGTCGCGGGACATAAATTCCGTCGGCCGACAGCGGTTATTTCGGTCGGTGGGTATGTGCACGCGCCGTACATAACATAATAGGATAATAGGACCGGCGGCGGCGGGGCGGCGGGGCGGCGGCTTTAGAAAAATCGGCTTTTTTTTTTTTTTTGCGGGTCGCATTGGAACACGGTAATATTACTATATTATTATTGTTCGGAACGCGGCGCGGCAACGGAATTCCACGGACGCGATTTACGGGCGTTAAACCGGCGTTACGATATTATTATTTTATCGGTCGGCCCGGCGGAAACGTCCGGATGGTCGGTGAACGCCGGCGCTACCGTATTCGCAGGTATGGATCGAAATTTCGTAAAAAAAAAAAAAAAAAACGAAAAACGAAAAATATTTCAAGCCCGTAATACAGTCGTTGGTCGTTTTAATCGCGTGCGATATTACGCAAAGATACTGCGGAAAAAAAAAAACAAAGATTATGCCCGTAAGCGGCGGAGCTACAGACCGCCGTATAGTCGAATTTTACCACTCGACCGACCTGTCACCGTTATAGTGTTTATTTTTTTTTTTTATAATTGATATAGAATATTTATCGGTAACAGTGTATTATTTGACGTTAATGTATTGTAGTTGTATTCCCTTATGAAAACGTCAAATTTGAGTGGAACGTAGTCGCGGAATGGAGACAAGACCCCAAAAGACACATCCCGGATACACACGCCACGCATGACCGAAATTGCACGCTTCCGGCTTCGGTTTGGTGTAATCGGGGGCGTGCAAAACCTAAAAATGTCTCCCGCCCTCTCAACAACATGGCTAAATTCGAATTGCAGTCCAACACTGTCGCTATCACGAGCTTAAGCTCATTCGGTCCAGAGGGAAACCGCTTAAAGTACCCGAAATTATCGGTAGAAAAAAGTATACGATTATACATCAGCCACAATACAGTGCAATAATTGCTACTTTCGGGTAAAATTTTACAAATGCGTATTTTATAACCGTACATTTGGTTGAGTTTCCTTTAAATCTTATTGCCAATTGGGTTTTGCTATTATGTATTCGTGTAAATTTAAAATTACTTTACGCGTCGACTCCGAAGTAATCAGTGCGTGTTTCGTGTAAACTTAACCACTTAACCTATACCTATTGTCTAGACGTTTGGTGCAGAGCCATTATCAATGTTATTGATTTTTTAATGTTGTCCCGTCCATTATTGTTTGAAAAACAAAATTGCGTTTTTTTTTAAAGCTTTCTCTAGATTTTGATCTGCTTCCAATAACGCGATAACTATACGTTTTCCCCGGAAGTTCGCCTGGACATGAATAATTCAATATTATTTTGCAAATACTTGCCGTGGAAATTGTGTAATATTGCGTGCATATCCAAAATTGTTTGTCACGCAGACGAAATTTGATTGAGTTTACTTAGATAAATTTACAATTCCGGTACTCCGAGAGTCATTATTTTATCAGCCGTTTATTATACTAGGACAATCTGTTATATATTATGCTCATAAACGGTATGCTAACAAACTAACACTACCTACAGAAATACGCGAAAATTATGCGAAAACAAACAAAACAGGACCTGATTGGGAAACTATATGAAAAAAGCGTAATTAGATTTAAAAATAAATTTTCATTTTCATTGTTACCAGAACGGTTCAAAACGCATTTATGTTGTATAACGAATTACGTTTCAATCGTGAAAAAAATCGCGTGCTACAAAACCCGAACAATTATTAATGCGGTTTTCAACTTAAATGTACTGTTTAACCATTTTACATTTATTTGGCCCGAGGACCTTCTACAAGTTTGCAAGTTTTCCAATAATTATTCGAAATATAATCGACCTCTAAAAACATTTATTTACGTAACAATACCTGCCACGAGTCAATCGTCTTATTTTTCGCGAATGTCCAAATGATTGCGCATACTCGAGACACACGAACACGGTGGGTGACCACATAAATCGCGAAATTGTTCTCCGGCAATACGATAATTGGTGTCGTTTTCGTACGGAATGATATTTAGACGTCAGACGATATTTTTCCGGACAGATTTTTCCGAGGATTCCCATGGCTGTACAGCAGTGGTGTTGTTCAACGTTTTCGCGAACCGAAACCCCCCACCGATAATCGTAACGCGTAAAATTGACGAAACAAACGTCGGAAATCGTATTCGTCCGAAACGGTAGTTCGCCGGAAATCGTACAAACGAAACGGTTTCAAACGGGAAAACATAGGCGCGAACCGTCCGAGTAATATTTTCCGGCGAAATTCCGTCCGGATCCGCCATACGTCGATTTTGAATGTCGCATCGATACGGTTTCCCGTTCAATACGCGATTCCGTTTGTACACGTTTCCCGACGAAACGCCGCAATCTCGGACATTCGTCTTTCCGACGAGACGATACGGTTATCGGTTACCGTTCTTCCGAAAAATACCGTTGTTCGCGCGCGAGGAGCCGGTCCCGGACAGACTTTTTCCCGGGACAATAATCCGTTTTAATCGCGTGTCCGTTTTCCAGTCCCGCGAATAAACGCGGTATAATCGAGCGGTCGTTTTTTTTTTTTTTTCCGTCGGAGCCCCGCGGTCATTATTCGCCGTACATTTATTACCGTTAATAACCGGACGCGGTTAATTTATCGTCAAAATACGGGCGGCAGTAATACGCGCGCAATAATTTAAATATTATCGACGGTAAATTACCGAACGCAGTGCGGCGGCGATACCGGCGGTTATTCGCGTGGGCGCTGAAAGATAAAAAAAAAATAAAAAAAAAATCGTATTATCAAACTGCGGCCGTAACACATTGACTGTCGTTATTACCGCCGCGCGGGGGCCGGTGTACGCCTGTACCGCGCGACGCACGCGTAACACCTTTGACCATTACTTTTTCAGCGACGGAACGAGCCTTTGTTTCTCGCCGCGGCCACTCGTTACATTATAATTTGCATATTATATACCAAAACGCACGTACCTATACATTTTTCACGTTAATCAGCAGCTAAATAATTCGATTGTATACAACGTTATAATAACGCGCGTGCAATATGAATACAAAGTGGGAACGCGCACGACCGTATATTATAGTTTACCGTACATTATTATACCCGTACCCTCTGCACTAATTTGTTTTTCTTTACCGCGTTGTAATATTATAACGGGCGATCATTACGCCGCGTTTGATGTTATAAACGCGAATAATACATTATTTTTTTTTTTACATACGAAGAAGAATATACAATCTGTTCCTCGAGGAACAATAAGAATACGTGGTAAATGAGTAGATAAAAACACGATGGAATGAAGAGAGGAGTCGCCCAGCGGTAACACTGCCCGTAACCTGACGAAATACTCGGCGAACGATCGCGTCGCGGCGTTCGTTGCGATCCGTGTTTCGCGCGACGCGCGGTTACCGCGGCCGACAGCGCACGACGTTCCGTTCCGAAAATATCCGCACGACGCGTCCCCACGGTCCGACAACTAGTCCGGAACGCCGGAATCGAATGCGAATGCCGCGGCACCCGGGCGGCGAACGTCCGCGACGGTTTTTTTCGTCGCGCACTCGACCGCGGTTGAAAAACCGTCGCGTTCGCGGGACAGAAAAGACCGCAAAATCGGTACCTACCGGACGTGGATATGCAGAAAAAAAAAAAAAACAATATTTCCGTTCCGACGAAAACCCCGTAAACAGTTAATAAGGCGTACGGTATGTTTGGTTTGGTTTCGTTTGTATTCGTTCGGACTCGATTCGAAACCTCGGGGAAAAAAAAAAAAAAAATGTCGCGTACATAGAGCCGGACGGAATAGATGTCGAAACGATTCGCGAATACGGGCCGTAATCGGCGTAGAAAACGGATCGGAGGTTCCCGGGGCGGTTACGGCAGCGGCGCGCACTGCGGAAAATAACGGATCGCGTCGGACCGGGCCGGATACGCTCGCGTTCAAATGCGCTTATCGGCGGGGAAAAAAGAAAAGGAAAAATCCCCGGGAAACGCACGGCGGTACAAGTGCCGTCGCGGTACCCCGGGCTGTCGCGGTCTCGTGCAAGTCGAATGGCGAACGGCGCGTTCGTAAGCACTAAACCAATTCCGCAAATGTACTCGTGGCGCGCGCACTCCGTTATACGTTTCGGTTTTTTTTTTATCGACGACGCGAAAACGATAGTAATTTGTTACGGCGTCGGCCGGCACCGCGTTTTATCGCCGCGGTGAACTACGCGCGTTTCCGCGCTATCGTATTTGTTCGCAGACGGCGGTTTTCGATGCGACGGCCGCGGACGACGAAATCGCGTCCGGAATAACGACGCGCGCGGTCCGGGGCCGTCGTCGCGGTGCGCGCACACGCGAATCGAACGGGTTCGTCCGCGGCGGCGGGGGGGAGGTGTGGGGGGGTTGGGCGCCGCCTGCCGTCCGTTTTCCGATAACGACGGCGGCGCGTAATGTTTTTTTTTCCGTCGAAATTGCGTACGATAACGCGGGAACGCGGGTTGACGGGCGACGACGACGGCCCCGTTCGTCGTGATCCTCGCGAACGTCGGCGGCGGGCGAAATCCGGAGAAAAGCGAACGCGGATTGGTCGATTCCGGCGGACTCGCGACGCGACCGGGGCCCGTGTACACGCGCGTACGCGACCGCCGGGTTTCCGCGGTTGGCCGGCGCACGGCCGCTCTAAACGGTTCGACGCGCGCGCGGTCAGCCGCGGACCGACCCGATTGGCCGTTCGGTTCGGACCGTTCGGAAACAAACGCCGCCGATGATGTGCGCGCGGCTACGCGTCGCGTTTTCGTCCGCCGTTTACAGCCGACACCTGCGCTATGGTCCGCCGCGCACGAATTACCGTACGCCCGTTTGCGATCGGAAAATGTCTGCGGCGTAATACAACCGTAGCTCCGGCAACACACGTGTTCGGGCGAAGCGAGGTTCGAACGAAAGCCAAAAATCGTCGACGACCAAATTAACGGTTTCGGCGGCAGATTTCGTTGCGACAGACAACGCGTACCGACCGTCACTGTACACCGGCGGCACTCGACTTGTTTCGCGTCTTGACGACGCCTTAATTTACGAGGTCTAACCAATAAGTAATGAGACTAATTCAATAAAATACGTATATTTAAATATTAAGATACATCGATGTGATCTCCTTCAAAGTACTCCTCTCCCACCCCTATACACTGGTTCCAACGTTTTTTCCAGCTCTCATAACATTTCTGGAAGGCTTCGACTGGAATGTCCTGAAGTACCCTCGTCACNATGTCAGTTATGGACTCAAAATGCGTTCCTTTCACGGTCAATTTTGTTTGAGGGAACAAAAAAAAGTCGCAGGGTGACATATCCGGCGAATAGGGCACTTGCGGCAACACTGCGATGTTCTTAGAGGTCAAAAATCGCGACACACTGAAGGCACGATGGTATGGAGCATTGTCATGATAAAGGTACCATCTTTGCACACAGCTTTTTCATGGACAAATCATCAGTTAGAATTTTTCTGACGGTTTCTCGTTTCAAATTAAGTTCATCAGCCAACATTGGAACGGTTAAACGTCGATCTTGATGCACGAGAGTGCGCACACGCTGAACATTGTTGTCAGTTCGAGCTTCAACCCGTCTCCCACTTCGCGGTTCATCCCCGTCGCTTTCACGACCATTTTTAAAATTTTTATG
>CABPRJ010002408.1:0-251542 GCA_902439185.1 Cinara cedri
ACATACTTTAAAATGTAAATTAAAAATTAGTCCGTGAGCGGTTTTCTTTCGTTAATGTGCTGATAAAAAATTCTCTCCCCCCATATATATATTATTAGATTCTTAACTATTGTAATAATTAATGTTTAAATTTCAAATTTGTATCATAATTATTATTAATTGTATTATTAATGCGTTTATTAATTAATTTGTATTTCATATAAATAATATTTTTATATATATATATATTAACTTATTTACGTACTAGTTAAATCGCTTGAATGTGTGATTGTAATTGTAAGTAAAAAAAAGACAATATTATCATCTAATTATCTTCTAAATTAGCGAGAACCTTAAATTTTTAAGGCGGAAGGATTAAATTGTGAAATAATCAATCAAAATCCAATATTCCACATTCAGGTGATTTTATTGAATATTGTTGAATATATTTCAGACTTCAAACACCACACACAAGTACCTACGAGTATAGATATTCGTACAGATATTACGGAAAGCGGTAATTTATTTTTTAAACTATTATTTTTAAAACAAATACATTCTAATTTCTTTAGACAAATACCGTTTACAAATCGATAAAAATAATTACAATGATTATAATTTTCAAAAAATTACAAATTTACTACTGTAAAAAATGAATATATTATTTATATATATATATCTATATATCATGAAAAACGAATCTGTTCGTTGGCATTATAAATAAATGTATTTAATAATCAAATTCTCGTTTATTTTTATTATAAATGTATAACATAATAGTTAATAATAAGTAAGTTTTAATTTAAAAAAAATTATGTTGTGAACAATAGTGAGTAAACAGCAAATTAGTCCCAGAAGATAATTTTGAGGATAACAAATCGAAGGGTTGAAGACAGGCAGTCCCTCAGTGACCACAAATATATCACATCCAACAGAACGAGACCATCAGAAAAATCGTTAGAAGTAGAATTAAATAATATAATTATCAATGTAGACCAAAGGCCAAAATAAAGGGGGAAATCCCCCCCCCAAAAAAAAAGAAAGATATTATGAAAGTTAATTGAATAAACCTGGGAGCAGTAATAATTAGATGTGGCATAATACGAGGTAAGATGATGTTTTCGCTGTATCACAATCATCAGCTTATGTGGTAACTGCCTACCCAAATATTAAATACGTCAACGAAAATGTTCCTTTCTACTTTTTAGTATAAACCACCAAATGTGGCTCGACAATTAAATTTTCGGGAATCGTGCATATTTTGATGTGACTCTTTAAATCATTGTGAGTTTCCCATACGTTTTGATTTAAACGACGTACGTGGCTGGTATAGTGTCCACTCATATAATTCACGGATCCGTTGAGTATATATCTAAATCGAAAAATAATATCAATGAATTTAATTTACATAAATGTATTGTAATTAAAAAGATATAAGTACTTATAATTCCCAACGCTTAGTTCCNTTATTCTTATAATTTATTCTGTCAATATTCATTTATTTTTTTCTTACATTTTTTTTGTTCATTCAGGTTTTGTACGAGCGAGTCACGTGTGTGGAGAAAGATTAAATTTATATTTTCGTCCCGTTAAAAAAATAAATGAATATTGACAGAATAAATTATAAGAATAAGGATATTATTTTTGATAAATTTGAAAATAGCCATTTTATTAAGTTTATTTTTCTGAAAATTTAAATGTATCAACTTTTATTTTGATTAAATTATTGAGTAAATTGTTTATGTTTCGGCCTGTGTGCTTCCTATACGCCGTGGTACGTCGCTTAAACGTTCTACGAAATATCAACAGTCAATCCTGATTGTATGGAGAATCCTCTAAATTCGCGATCATATCGTCATTTTGACCGCCGAATTAATCGTTATGTCTTAACACTTTTTAGTGCGTAGCTATGTATTTATCGAGTTCAGAATAATGTGGACAAATATTAAAATAATATATTATATTACCTATATTAGCTAATTAATACAAACAAATGATCTAAACCACGACGTCGCTAACGTTACACTTCCAATAATAAAACATGTTATTCGTTTGTTATAAATTATTATTTCAGTAAATTTATTATAAAACGATATAACTATCATTTATAAACATACTTAATTTACTGTACGCTGCAGCATTCAATATTATGTGTTGAATATCATCGTGACACATGGTGGTATATTTTTATTTTAAATATCTTTATTTATGATATTATTAGTTGTGCAATATTTGTATCTAGAATATTTTTTATACGAAAATCGACAAGCAGATATTAACGAAATAAAGAGGAAAACGATTAATATAGTACTACTGGATCATCGGGTGACTCGCGGACATCACTGATACCCATTGTTAAAATGAATAGTAAAAATACTATAGTACCCATTGAATCGGAATGGAATATCGCAGTTCGTAAAATTATCGAAAAGATAACGCGAAAACGTAATTTTCTAGATGCAGAGAGTATTACCGAAAACGAGTCGATTGATCCTAATCAATCTATAAACGCGATCGAAACTAAACGATTTAAAGTCGCTTACTCTAGTGAAACAGAACCCGAAAAACATATTTTTCTTAGCAATAGTGCTAATCTAAAATCATGTAATCGCGTTTCAATTTTACCTAATGACCACGGTGACAATAAAGACTATTCATTTGTGTGTACCCGAAAACGCGGTTCCGACGTTTCCGATGAACAATGTTCATTAAATAAAAAAGTAAAACTACAAGAACTTGACGACGAAGTCATTGTTAAGAAACAGGAAAATACCAACAAATTAACGTTTACGAAAAATCTTGTTGAAAATACCGTGCAGACATCGAAAAAACCAGGACTTTTAACCGCATTACTATTGAATGGCAGTTTATCATCAATAGTAAACATAGATGAACAAAAATACAGAATATACAACACTTGTGCTTTTGATTCCGTTGCCACGGTTATATCAAGAGCTTTTATTGACAATAGTACGTATATAAATTTCGTCAATGCAAATTCAAATTCAGAATTTTTGAATTTTTGCAAAGCGGTAGCGTTTAGAAACGATGCAGACAATTTAAACAGAGAACGAGTGAAAATATTAAGGAGATTATTTAACGAAGATAGTGGAGTATCGAATTTAAAAGTTATTAATTGTGAATGCAATGTAATGAAGATAATATACGATTTGTTAAAAGAGTGTCCGTCGTCAAAAGACCACATACGGTGTTCTAACGATGGTTGTGAAAATGCGAATAAATGTAGAAACAGTAGCACTATCATTTTAGATGAAACGAAACTCAAACACTTAAAGAATTTAGAAGAGATGGTAAATGAATATACTAAACAAAGGATGTATAATTGTGGTCTATGTACCGAACAAATTTCAGCGAAAAGAGTACTGAGTTATCATTTATTTATTGAAACGGATCAAGTCAAAAGAACCAGTAAATTTACAATGGCTGACTTTCCACAGGAACTAAGCGTTGGGAATTATAAGTACTTATATCTTTTTAATTACAATACATTTATGTAAATTAAATTCATTGATATTATTTTTCGATTTAGATATATACTCAACGGATCCGTGAATTATATGAGTGGACACTATACCAGCCACGTACGTCGTTTAAATCAAAACGTATGGGAAACTCACAATGATTTAAAGAGTCACATCAAAATATGCACGATTCCCGAAAATTTAATTGTCGAGCCACATTTGGTGGTTTATACTAAAAAGTAGAAAGGAACATTTTCGTTGACGTATTTAATATTTGGGTAGGCAGTTACCACATAAGCTGATGATTGTGATACAGCGAAAACATCATCTTACCTCGTATTATGCCACATCTAATTATTACTGCTCCCAGGTTTATTCAATTAACTTTCATAATATCTTTCTTTTTTTTTGGGGGGGGGATTTCCCCCTTTATTTTGGCCTTTGGTCTACATTGATAATTATATTATTTAATTTTACTTCTAACGATTTTTCTGATGGTCTCGTTCTGTTGGATGTGATATATTTGTGGTCACTGAGGGACTGCCTGTCTTCAACCCTTCGATTTGTTATCCTCAAAATTATCTTCTGGGACTAATTTGCTGTTTACTCACTATTGTTCACAACATAATTTTTTTTAAATTAAAACTTACTTATTATTAACTATTATGTTATACATTTATAATAAAAATAAACGAGAATTTGATTATTAAATACATTTATTTATAATGCCAACGAACAGATTCGTTTTTCATGATATATAGATATATATATATAAATAATATATTCATTTTTTACAGTAGTAAATTTGTAATTTTTTGAAAATTATAATCATTGTAATTNCCGTAATATCTGTACGAATATCTATACTCGTAGGTACTTGTGTGTGGTGTTTGAAGTCTGAAATATATTCAACAATATTCAATAAAATCACCTGAATGTGGAATATTGGATTTTGATTGATTATTTCACAATTTAATCCTTCCGCCTTAAAAATTTAAGGTTCTCGCTAATTTAGAAGATAATTAGATGATAATATTGTCTTTTTTTTACTTACAATTACAATCACACATTCAAGCGATTTAACTAGTACGTAAATAAGTTAATATATATATATATAAAAATATTATTTATATGAAATACAAATTAATTAATAAACGCATTAATAATACAATTAATAATAATTATGATACAAATTTGAAATTTAAACATTAATTATTACAATAGTTAAGAATCTAATAATATATATATGGGGGGAGAGAATTTTTTATCAGCACATTAACGAAAGAAAACCGCTCACGGACTAATTTTTAATTTACATTTTAAAGTATGTTCTATCATCAAGACTCGGAAATTATAGCACTTAGTACTAAGTCCGCAAAAAACTTAAAAATTTCTAAAAAGCCCCGAAAGCAGAATGTTTAAAAAAATAAAAACAGTTAAAAGGTTTAAAATTCCTTTCTAAAAAAGGGGGGGTTAGGTCGATGAAGAGGTGGAGGGGGATGAGAGTGCTGAACGTCGATGAAGAAGAGGAGGAGGGTGAGGTGGATACTCCATGGAGTGAGGAGGCTTTGGAACATACCAAATCATCCTACTAATATTATTCAATAATATTTTATTTAAGTAATATTTTCCGTAGCCCTGTTCTAATGAAAATAATTTAAAGAGTTGTTCTCAAAATATGAAAAAATTTGAAGAAGACCAACATCGTCCTGCTTACCTCTTATCTTAACATACTATCCCCCTCCCAATAAAAATGATCTTTGAGTCGACTAAGATTAATATGGGAATACAGAGTAAAAGAAAACGTAAAAAAAAAAAAATGAACCAGTAGAATATTTAAGGAATTATGATTAGAAAGAATTAAGTGAAAATAAATATGTTTGATAGGATGGTCTTAAAGGGTGAACCTTGAAGAATATTGACACTTTTGGTAATATGGTACAGAAAAATATCTACTGGACATTCAGTTGCCGTAATTTTGTTTGTTATTTAGAGATGTCCGCTATTCAGAGGGGAAAAAATTCTCGAAAATAACTCTGACAAATTAATAACTATGAACAACATTTATATATGCAATATGTATATTTTTATTATTTTAAAACAAATATTAATTGTACATATTATTAGTTAAAATTAAGTTATTATTCTGTAAGTAAAAATATTAATGAAAATTTAAATAAAAATTAATATTTATTGAAAAAATCAGTTATTTTAGATTGTTTTATACCTTGATTTGCTATAAATTGCCATAAAAGTGTTCGGTATTTTTGAGATTTTCCTATATAAAAATGGTGAAAATGTCCCTGTTCCCAAAAAGTGTCCGTTAAGGGAGGTTTCATTTTACTAATTTTTAAATTTTAAACTCAGTTAAAAAAATATTAGTTCGACTATATTTTGTGATTTTTAGATTCTGAATGGAGTTTTTTCATGTGAACTTATTTATTCCTAGAAAGCTTACTACGGTGTATACGATGTAGACCTTTTTCTGAAAGGAAATTTTTTCGGATTGGTATTTTAGGGAGTTTTTTAATATAAATGTGAAAAACCAGAAAAAAATGGAGGGAAAATGGGAAAATGTATGAAATTTAGGGGTATTAGATGAAAAATATTTCGCTGTTTTCATTGTCTAAGCATTTTAATTTTAATTTTATTAGAGTTTAGTTACCTTTATTATTGACATAAATCAGTTTTTATTAAACCATAAACAAACAGTTTATAATTTATTAACATTTAAAGTTAAATTATTAGGTGAAGTTTTTAGTAAAAATAAGTAAATACTTTTTTAATAACATTGAATAATAACTGTTTTATTATCATATTAAATCTGCAGAGATCGGCTACTAATTTTTAAATTGATATTTACTAATAGTGGTTATAATCTTATTTTAATTGTAATTTAAATATGCATTTATAGCTTACTTATCTTATCTCTTACTTAAAATATGATATATCAGTGTACACACTAATATTTATTTTGAATAAAATAAAATAATCTATTTAATGTTTTAGTTATAAATGTGTGGACTACAGAGCCATTCAGGAAAAATAATCATAACCGGACAAATGTTCCAGAGTCTCCAAATCTTATTGTAAGAATAATTAGTGTTAATAAATTTGGTTTAATCAATTTTTGTTTTTAGAATACAAATCAACCTGGCGGTTCAGTTCAAAAGTTTGGTAATATTAAAAATACACCATCTCCTTCAATGCTCATTGGCCATGAAGGGAAATATACCCCTAGTAGCTCTGTTCCTGATTTAGCTCAAAAGTAATATTCAAAAATTAATAATAAAATATAAATTGATTTTTTAAATATTAATGAACAATTTATTTAAAGATTTGCTAATGCTAATTTGTGGAGCAGTACTCTAGGAATAACTGCTGATCAATCAATAAGTGTTAGGAATTTTAGTAATCGATATATTCCTAATGATTGTCATATAAATCATCAAGCAAGTTTTTAATTTTGTAACTAATTATATTTTACTTGATTTTTTTACCTGATTGAATAATTTCTAATTTTTGTTTATATTTAGTTGGGAACTCATACGAGTGCTACTTGTCTACCCTATCATTCACACTCAGATTTAGCTGAATCATCCGTTATTATGCACAGATTTGGCGACAATACAATTTATACACCACCTTTATCACAATATTTTCCAAATGTAAGTTAAAATGTAGGTATGTATATGTATAATGGCATATGGTATACATGTCTGAATAAACTCAATGCATTTACCAAAATTAATTTGGTTCAATAAATAGTTATACTTCTGGGTGATATTTTTTAAATAATTACATGTACATGTATTATATAGATTTATTTGACAACATATAATAATATATTTCCAAATACATTCCTGCAAATTTGTTACTTCTAATGTTTTTAGAACTTGATTATTACTTAACTGAATAAAGTAGTAACACGAAATAGCAATTTTTTATAATAACCAATAACTTAGTTTTTCAAAAACACAATTTTAGGCATTAGAAGTAATTTACATTTCTTATGCAATTTAATAAAGATTAGAATTTGAATATAAATTGTACTTCAAAAGTATTACCAATTGTACTACCGATTTTACTAGTTTAGATAAACTTGCAGTTTTCTACTCTTGGATAAAATTATATATAAATAAAATAATATATATATCATATAAAAAATTAGATAAAATCTTATTCATTTTTGGTAATCTTTGCATTTTGTTTGAAATTCATGATTTAAATATAAAATATTATATTATTTGTAAATTTTACTTATCAGTCATATCTGTTATTAATTTTGTTGAAATTATGTTTTCAATTTGAAAATTGTTATTATTGGTATGTGACTTATATATTTAACCAAAGTTCATATCAATTTAAACTAACAAGTGTTTTGTTTCAGAGTTATTAATAGAACTGTGTTCAAATTCTTGTTAGATTGTTGGTTAATTTATACCGCAGGCTGCAAAATAAAATATTAATTTACTTATAAACTAATTTGTCTTGGAAAATATATTTTAAAAAAAAAAATAAATATTTTTAAGAACCCGGCAAATAGGTAAAAATTATCTGATGGTTAAAAAATAAAAAAGATTCACAGATTGGACCATTTAAGTTAGAATTAACTTTTATTTATAAGCTAGGATATAAAATAAAAATAATGATTACTGTGAACCGAAAACTAATAATTTGTTACAATAGGTTCAAAATAAATAATTATTTTAAAATATAGTGTTTTAGACCTATTATTTGTATTCAAATACACAAATCAACATCTATAGGTAATCTATATCAATATCTATAGGCATAATATTTACTATTAATTTAATACAACAACATCAATGTATGTTAAATGTAAATTTAATGCATGCTATTATTGGAAACTGTTCACTTTAATTTAATTAAAATATGTCTTATTGAAATTTTATTTTTAGATTCAATTGCAACACAAAAATGAAATTATTAATTCCCATCATTCCACACCTGCGTTGCATAATATTGGGCAATCTGGACCAATACCATTATCATCAGGTGAATATAACAATATTTTTAAATTTAAATTTAAAATAATTCTTAAGATCTTAATTTTTTTATTGTAGTAAATCAATTATTCTTAAAAAATACAATATTTATATATAAGGTATAATAATAATAAAGTTTTAATAATTTCTATGCCCTTATAAAAGTTACAATTAATAATATGAATTAATTATAAAAATGATAGAGGTGATTAGTTTTGTAATTTTGTGTTCATATAACTTTGTAGATGGAGAAGAACTCCCTTTACCACCTGGTTGGTCTATAGACTTAACATTAAGAGGTCGTAAGTATTATATAGATCATAATACAAAAACTACACATTGGTCACATCCATTAGAGAAAGAAGGTCTTCCAACTGGATGGGAACGCATTGAAAGTAATGACTATGGGGTATATTTTGTGAAGTGAGTAAAAAGTAAAATGTAAACTTAAAATTTATTTAATTCAAATTATGTGCATTAATTTAATTTATTGAAAACAAAATTCTATGAACGTATCTTTAATAATATTTATATCTTATATATATTTTATGTATTCTAACCTAATGTCTAACATATAGGTAATATTTAATATTTAAAAAAAAAAAAAACAAATATTATTTTAAAATTTTGAATGTACCATTCATTCATATCAGATCAATAGTGTTTTAATAATTTTAGTTTAAATTTCTAACTCATCAATTTATCATCATTTATTATAGGTATAGTCGTATAGAATGGAATGAAAATTCACTTATTGTAAAAATAGGGATACCCTTATAATATGTTCTAATTGGTGTTGTGTCATTGCGACATGGTCATTTTAACAAAAGAAGATTTGGCGCATGGCTTTTTTTGTCATTTTTTTTTTTAATTATTATTAAATATAAAATAAATATAATACTTAATAAATTATAAAATTCATTAAAAATTTCCATCGCTGACTTTTTAGAAATTTTAAAGGCATTTTAATAGAAATTATGCGTCGTAAGTCTCGACAAATACTGAACACATACTGAGTGATCCATTTAAGTCAGTATACTCATTATCTTGGAAAGTATTAATTTTTTTGGAATGTTTTATAGAAAATTCAAGAAACAAGCAGCTCTACAATTCTATATTTATATTACTTTTATTTTTGTGGATATAACCACTATCTACATTAGATTTTCAAATGGCAACCTATATAAAAAATTACACAAATAGATGGATTATTAGTTAAAATAAATTTGAGTGTTGAAATTTTTTATTTCTGTGAGGCCGTTGACAAGATATTCCATTTTTAAGTTTAGATTGAAGGAGAATATTGACACATTATTAACGTGCCACGCATCATTCCACCACACTAATGATACTCTACTACTCTCCCTCAACCCAATTTTAAAAGTGGAATATCTCGTCAATGGCTTGACGGAAATCAAAAATTTCAACACAAATTTATTATAACTAATACTTCATCTATTTGTGGACTTTTTAATATAGGTTATCATTTGAAAAACAAAAGTAGGTAGTGGTTTTATCCCCAAAAATAAGGATAACAAAAAATAATATAAATATAAAACTGTAAAGCAACTTGCTTCTTAAATGTACTAGAAAACATATTCAGGAAAAAAGTTAATACTTTTTGAGATAATGAATGTACCCACTTAAATGGATCACCTGGTAGAATGCATATTTATTATCAATTAAATTTATCTTTCCGGACAATTATAAAGATAAGCATGATCAATCTTCCAATGTTAAAATATTATATCTAATAATATAATATCTGTTTGGGGCATCTCATTCTTCCTACAGGTTTTTTTCCAATAATTATACCTTCTGTTGTTTGTTTGGTTATTTTGCGCTCTGCTTTCCATTTGTAACCAAGCCATTATATTCTCTTAATTCTGTCAAATTATAGGATATTCTGTCTCCCATAACTATTTTTCAAGCTAGCATTATGTCTTCTATCATACCTTCTCGTTTTTATATTATAAACAGTTCCATATATTTTTCTGAGCACTTTTCTCTCTGTTGTACTCAGTTTATAATAACCAACTTTTGTAGTAGTCCACATCTCATATCTATATGCTCTTATAAAAAAGTCTTTAACAATAATTTAAGAATAGTATAACTAAATTTCATGGGAATAACAAAATCAAAAACAGAAAAAATAAGCCAGATTTTCAATAATGTTAACGTTTTGATATTACAAGAAACCCACTTTTCCATTGGCCAACTTTCTAAAGTTAATAGCTTTTAGCTAGTGAAATTTTCAGGTTATTCAAAAGATAATACAGCTACAAATATAAATCAGAACTGGCATCCTCGTCATGTATCCATCATAATTAATGGACACTCAATTGGAATGTATTTAGACAACTTAAGTATTTTAAATGTTTACAAGCTTACATCTTGAACACTAGTTATCACTAGTTCTTCCAACAAGAAATTATCCTGAAGTGATTTCAATTCACATGGCATTGATTGAGGATACAGAAGTGATAATGATGAAGAGAAGTTCTCAAACTGGGTAAATATCAATCACATGCAGATTATTTATGATGCCAAATAAGGAAACACTTTCAACTCTGGAAGACGGGTTAGAACTTTTTCCCTGGATCAATGCTTTATCACTAAAAATCATAATGAAACACATCTCAGTGACCAACATCAAGTAATGAATAAATTCTCCAACAGCCAACATCAATCTGTTATTTTAGATGTAGGATTAGTGCTACCAAGAATAAATAATCCGGAAATGATTAGATTGAACCTCTGTAAGGCAGACTTAGATGTTTATTCAACATAAGTGGAGGATAATATAAACCAAATTGAACCGATTTCTGAAAACTACTAAATATTTGTGAAGCTGCTAAAATTGGCTGCAGATAAATCTTTTCCTAGAGTGCATAGGAAAAATTACATTTCCTACTTAACTGAAAAATGTGAGAAACTGCTTATAGAATACGAGTAAGATGGTAGCGAAGTAACAATCAATGGACTATTAGAGGTCTATTTGACGAACTAAGGAAATAAATATGCAAACAACTATGGATGATCTAGGCTTTACCCATCAAAGTAGAAAAAGTTGGTCCCTAATAATAAAATTAGGAGCCATGCAACCAACACATAAGGAAAATTGTGTCAACACAAAAACAATATCGGCTAACCTTTATAAAATAGTACTTGATAATTCAGTTATTAAATCTGCAGTGTTCCTTAAAATAATAAATCAAAAGACTGCTGAATCTGATGGCATCTTACCAGAATTTTTAAAAAACTTAGGCATTAAAGCTAAAACTTGGTGGTTAGTATATCTATGTATATCAATTATTAATAACTGCAAAATTCCCAAGAAATAGCATAAGGCTAAGATAATTGCAATTCTTATATAAAACAAACCAAGTAATAACCCTGAAAGCTCTGTAGTTTTCAGGCCAATATCACTAATTTCAGTAGTCTTTAAAGTCTTTGAAAGACTTCTTTTAAGTAGATTTTCAGATAAACTAGAAAGAATAATGCCAAAAAAGCAAGCTGGTTTTGCAAGCACACTAAGAACTGGCCTCGGCTCTAGTCTACAATGCAGTAAAATATTGTGTACCCACATAGTCAAGAAGTATGCATTATAAGAAAATTGATACTCAGGTGAACTACATGATGAGGATAATTTGAGGTATTGTAAAAATAAGTGTAAAGTACACAAATACTGATGATTGAGTGTTCTCACTGTGACTACGGTGAAATGCACATCATAAAATCTTGCCCATTGAGGAAATTTACTGAAGAGCTGGTTAGAATTATGTGTGTGAGAGTACCGTAATTGAATGGTTAACCAACTTAGACGTCCAACTATAAGCTATCATTATTAGTTACCAAAAACTTTTCTTTATTTATTTACTAATCTAGTTGTATCTTTATTTAATTACTATAATTTTGTTATGCCAATACCATATGAAAATATATCAATTTGTCATAACTGGTCTCAAATAACTTTTGTAAAATGTTATTTTCGTTTCAACTTGAAAAGCCTTAGTTAACTGTAATAACACCTGTTCGTACCAGCCATTTGTTCTTTTATTTAATTATGTAGTTTTCAAGTCTTCTTTATTTTTTTTTTTTATACACCTCATCTCTAGAAATTAAAACAAACTATTCATCAGATATTCATATTATGTTAGATTAACAATTTTAAAATAATATATATTACAATTTGGCCATTTTTAAAATATTTTATACAAATTTTATGAGATATTGTAGACCATTTTTCTCTGAAAATATTGGTTTTGAAAAACCCCAATATCCTCAATGTGCTCTATTAGTTTACGTCTATATAAACCACTATTTTATATATATATACTACGGTATAATGAAGAATACCGATGAAACTTATTCCACTACCATTGATAAATATCTAAATTGTGGAAATTGACCAATTCATTTTGGTAAAACCTAATGTATACAAAAGGGTTTGATTAAACTCCAAATCATTTTTTTTTGCAGTTTGGACTTTTACAAAAGAGATTTTTTAAATCTTAAGATAAATAACTAGTATTAGTAAAAGTCCGAAATTTCATTTTTTTTGCTTATTATGTGGTTTTTTCACTTGCTCTGTACACAGATATTTTTACAATATTATATGCTGATTATAAGATTACATATTTGTATTAATTATAAGTAAGAATAAATAAGTACTTACCTGAATACCTTCTTACTTAATAAATATATATTAGATAGATAAATTATTATTACAAAAATTATTATCTATTTATTATTCATTTTATTGCAATTAATTTCAGAAAATTTCAACTAAAATATAAATCGTGACAAATGCCAAATGTATTAATTGGAAAACAGTTAAAACTAAAATTTCAGAAATTGACTTAAGTAAAGTTAATGCACACATATTACTTGCTGTGGTGTTCAAATTTGTGAGTGACAATTTTTATTGCTTGGGTACCAAAGCAAGAACACTGTTAACTTTTTATTATAAATCAATTCATCTTATGTGATGAAAATTTTATATAATTGACAAAAACGAAATCGGAATATGTCAAATAGTATTGCAACTGTCAATTGATAAATTAATTATGTAATTCAAGAAGTTATAATAGCCTTTCTTTACAAATTATCATTTTTGTAATAGTTAATATTTTAATAAAGTACGAGTAATATATAAAAATTATTTCAATTTTTGTAATAATATTTCATAATATTGTAATAATATTTGAGTATAAATCAAGGGAAAACACTACACAAAAAATTTAAAAAATAATAATTTAATTCAATTTTGGACTTTTACCAACACTAGTTATTTTTCTTACAATTTACCAGATCTTGTTTCAAATTAAGTCCAAACTACAATAAAATGATTTGAGGCTTAACCAAACTATTTTTTGTATAACTTAGGTTTAACTAATATTCTTACTTTTACTTAACATATATGTTTTAATAAATTGTATCATTATTTGTACATTTTAACCTTTTTTTTTAGTCATATTACCCGACAAGCACAATATGAACATCCGTGTGCACCACATTATATTTATCAACCTGAAGTAAGAATTCCCTTACCACTTCCTCCTCCGCCACCACCAAGACCTACACATTTTCATCCCCATAATATGCTTGTGCCTGCTAATCCTTACTTAAATCAAGGTAAAATTTATATTAAATTTTTTTTTTTATACATAAATTTAAAGTAAATTATTATATATAATGTTTTAGAAATTCCTGTTTGGCTCAGTGTGTATTCTCAAGCAGCCCAAACATTAGATCACAAACTCAGATGGGAAATGTTTAGACTACCAGAACTTGATTGTTTTAATGCTATGTTGACTCGTTTATATAAACAAGAGTTAGAAGAAATTGTTATGCGTTATGAAGTTTACAGGTTTGTTGTTTTTTTTACTATTATAAAGTAAAAGTAAGTATGCATAGTTAAATGTATTTTATTTTATAGGTTTAGGAATAAATTATTAGTTTATTACATTTACTTTTTCACATAAGACATAACAGATTTTTAAAGCAATAATAAACATATTTTAATATTAAAAAAAAAATAAAAGTTTTAGATTTTGTTTTTTTGTTAGATCTGCATTGCTATTTGAAATGGACAGAAGACATATGCAATCTAGATGTATTGATACAAATGAATATAACCGCTATGGTCCAGGTCCTCGTATAATTGATATAACTAATGATAATCTGCGTGAAGTTGCGCTTTCACAACACACAGAAACCAAAGTATAAATTGATGCGCATTCAGTTTCATGTTATAATATTGCTCGAATTATTTTATAATATTAAATAGTGGTTTTAATGGTTCTATATATAATGCATTTTCTACTACAAAAAAAAACTGTGATAAATCTATTCATGCATGTTATATTTAATATTGTTATTAATAAAGGATATGGTTATATACAAATTATTATAATTGTATTATGTAATCAAAATAAACATTAGATTAGATAGCAAATGGTGGTTTAGAATTTCAGATAAATAAATAATTGAAGATATATGCACATTTTAATTTTGAAAGTCCAGTCCAAGCACTTTTAAATCCCTTGCAATTAATACATATAATTTAATTAACACTACACCATATCTGAACTGTCTATTCCAGGAGTGTGGTTGTTATTATTTTGTATTTGCTGAAATTTATGAAATGAATCAACAATTGCCGATCACCTCAAGAATATATTTCACTACAATATAAAGTTAACAATAAAATGTTGTGTTTTTATAAAATAATGAAATCGTGAAATTGTACGTTTTCCTAAGGTTTTTCTCGTTAAAGTGCTTTTATATAAAAAATGGCGTCGAAAATCAAAAAATGATCTCTTTAAAGTACAATTTAAACAACTTGAGCTTTCAGAAAAGGTGCTACATGTAAAAATCGGAACAAATTTACTAAGAAATAACGTGTCAACAGACTAGAACAAAGAATAAAAAAAAAAGAAGTAACCATCATTGTAAAACCATTAGCCTCCCTCACTAGGCTTGGAATCTAAATTTTTTTTTAGAATTAAAGAAATATTTAATGCGAAAAGCCGAAAATAATTAATGTTATCGTACGTTATAGTTAAATTGTACACAATATGCAGCGCCCGTAACCACGGAGTATAGACGGGCAAATACAATTATTGCACCAGTCGCACATGCACATTTAACCGTTTCATTCCCACTACTGGCACACTTATTATTAGACTTGTGGTATGTTGGTGCACAAAACGAATATTGCACCTCCGCTGCCGTACAGCCGTCTGCCACTGTTCACAGAGAATATCATGTATTGGGAACTGATTATTTCTATAGAATAATATTGAATTTGTTCGGCAGGCGGCGTTATCTTAAAAAATTCAATCCATAAATAATATTATTCAATAAAACTTAACAAAAATAAACATAATTCCCAAATATATTGTAGATTTCTAATAACCTCGTATATAAAATAATACAAATATATCCTTATTTTAATGAAATATTTGTTTTAGTTTTTGTTTTCTGAATTGACTGTACTTATTGCATACAATTTTTTAAATGTGCACCACCAATTATTTTATTCACGAGCCTTCACTGATTAATATGCTCCAAAATATTACCAAATAAAGCGTTAATTTATCAACATTTATAATTTTTCCTATTTCATTGTAAATATAGTACCTATTTATATAGAGTTTTTATAATTTGTATCATATTCATTTGTTCATGATTACTAGAGAACGGATTTATATGTACTTAAAATTCACAAAAATAATGACGCTCGTCGTCGGCTAGATAATATGCACAATATCTGTCATTTGTACCGGTTGTATTTAATATTTATAAATAGGGCTTGGAAGTTCATGCATTTACATGTTTTTACTGAATGGACTGAAAAATTTCTAGATCAGCTACAAGTTTGAATATACTTATACAAATCCAAATACAACATTTTATTTTGCATATAATTGCATATTTCGGATTTTTTTATATTTATTCGCATATTTTACAAATTTTTTTGTTATTAACTGCGAGTCAAATATTATATAATTAACAAAATAAATTACTTTTAAATGACCTATTAATAAATTTTTGATATTTTCCATTACGATAACGATTCTTTTGTTTATTAATATATTAATAAATAAAATAATGGTGCGGCGCACGGCGGCCCGATAACGGCTAATAAGACAATATGTTTATTTTTAGAAAAGTTCTGATATTTCCCATTACGATAACGATTCTGTCTTCTTGTAAAATTATAGAATGTCACTTCTGGATTTCTCGTTAATATTGTTTAACGTGTTCCGTGTAGTAACGTCGAGTGCCAGTTTTTTTTGATTAAATTGTGTTAAAATGCTGAAAGTAAAAACATCAGATTCTTATAGAGGTAAAAATTACGTTACTGAATTCGGTGAACATATTTTCGCGTTCGACGGGAGTGTATTATTTTGTAAGATATGCGAAGTAAAGGTAAAGTGCAAAACACGTTTCAGGGTCATTCAGCACGCAAGTACTGAAAAACATATTAGAGCCTCTAATCGTCAAGGTAAAAATACAACTCGACCGATAATTACTACTACACCAACACGATAATCTGATTTTTCCAAGTATTTAAGTGAAGCATTCTTAAAATCAAATTTTCCATAAGAAAAATTAGGAAATCTTCATCTTCGTTTATTCTTTGAAAAATACGTAAATAAAGATATACCATCTGTATCTACACTGGGAAAAACATGGGCTGCAAAATCCATTCAAGCATTGTTTTATAAAATGGTTTATATAACCTGCCTCGCCCATGGTTTTCATCGTGTATGGGAGAAAATTCCCAAAAATTGATTAACTTATTTCGAACATGAAAAAAGTATTCTTAAAGGCGACAGCACGCGTTGAATTGTTTCGAAGATAACAGACTCTGATGTTTTTTCAACATAAGTGGAAGAGAATATAAACCAAATTGAACTGATTTCTGAAAACTACCAAATATTTGTGAATCTGCTAAAGTTGGCTGCAGATAAATCTTCCTAGAGTGCATGGGAAAAATTACATTTCCTACTTAACTGAAAAATGTGAGAAACTGCTTATAGAATATGAGTAAGACGGTAGCGAAGTAACAATCAATGGACTATTAGAGGTCTATTTGACGAACTAAGGAAATAAATATGCAAACAACTATGGATGATCTAGGCTTTACCCACCAAAGTAGAAAAAGTTGGTCCCTAATAATAAAATTAGGAGCCATGCAACCAACACATAAGGAAAATTGTGTCAACACAAAAACAATATCGGCTAACCTTTACAAAATAATGGAATTAGAATAATTCAAATAAAAGAATTGACAATGGATAATTTACCTGAAGATTTTTCTTGTGATAATTTACTATATTTTAAAAAAGCACCAATTATTTTGGTTGACATGGAGCGAGCTTTTCATTATACAAAAATATGTTAGCAGATAACAGGCGGTAGTTTAAATTTGAGAATTTATCAAAATCGTTGATTTTGAATTGTAATGTTTAAAAATGTATATTAATAAAATAATTTTTTAATTACCAGTTAAAGAAATTGAAATTAAAATTGTGAATAGTATCATAACTAATAAGTAATAATATTTTTTTCCTAATATTTTATATTTTTAAATTTTAAAAAAAATAAGGGCATATTTAAGCAGTTAAGTGTATACATATTTTGGTAATTTTTAGTGCATAAACTTCTGAGCCTTATTTATAAACATTGTCCATTGATATTACATACAAACAATCTGCCACAATTGAATGATATTGTTTACTTATAAAAAATGTAAGCAGTAAGTGGGCCCCAATTATATATCTAATTTCCTGGTAGGGAAAATGGACCCAGTACATACATAGATATCTCAAGGAAATCTTTATATAATGAATGAAAAGAGTCATTCCCTTGAAAATCTCGTATGATATATCAAAAAATTTAATGTATTTTGGTCTCCTTGATGTAATGAAATTATTTTGAACAAAGCTCTTATGATGTAACAAATATATTTTTAAACTTGATATTACGAATTTTTAATTTTTATTAAAATACCTAACATATTACGTCTGATAGTATATGATTAAACGTAAAATAAAGTTTGCTACGATACATATTATTGTGCATTATCATACATAACTCATGACTCATGTATTTTATACATAAATATTCCATTTTTAAGTTTAAATTGGAGGAGTAGTGGTGCATTATTAACACCCTACGTGATGTATCACAACACTAATGATACTTCACTACTCTCTTCTAATTCAAACTTAAAGTACCTAATTTTTATTAAAAATAATGTTACCAAATTTAAGTGTGTATAACTTTATTATTAAAATATTGAATTAAAAAAAATAATTTCTATTATTTGTTGAATTATATTTTTACTTGTACATATTGACTATGTTTTGTGAACTTTGTAATTGTGTAAAAATAAATTTTGATTTATGTCTTTAAAACAGTTGAAAATTGAGATATCTTGATATGTCCTGGCAATCCCTGCAAAAAATTCTGCACAAGCCTATGTTGGCTATGCCCTTGGTTGCCTAATAATAATAACGAACAATTTATCTCATTATTCAATTTTTGAACTAGACCCCTAGTTGCACCTATGATGTATTTAATTTTAGTTAATATCAAAATAAAAATGCTCTTAACAATTGCAACTTCTAAGTTATTAAACAATAATCAAATTTTTGTTCATTAAAAAATAATAAAATGTATTTACATGGTTTAAATAAACAGTATACATCTGATTCGGAATTATATAATAATCAGAAATAATTTTCAGTAATTGCCTATGACTAGGAGGTAGGCCCTATTTTCTAGTATAAATTGTTTACAAAGATTAAATTATTTTTGTTATTTACATGGCTCAAAAATAATAAATAAATAAATAACCAATATTATTTCCTAAAATATTAATATTGGCATTACAGACAATAAAATTAAGAATTATACATTTGAAACAACCAAATATTTTATGTAGTTATCATCACTTCATTATTCACAGAATTCATAGATATTGTTGATCCTTTTTCAGTCAATTCTTTTTTGAAAGAAGACAAGTTCTGAGTAAACCTTATAAAAAAATAATTAAACATTGATTTTAGTTAATTCAATGTGTATTACACACTTTACATATTAATTTATAATATTTACCTTTCACGATTCCTGCTTGCTAAATTTCTTTCAACTCCTTCCATTAACATTTCAAACCATTGAGCCATTGCTGGTTGTTTATCAATTGGTTGACTTTGTAAGATTATATCTCTTAACTGATTGAAATACTAAATATATATATATATATATATATATAATGTATGAAATATTATAGTTATAAATAAGTAATCATAAAAAACATTAAAACAATAATACCTCTTCATTAAGAAGTATAAGTCCAAGAAGTGGCCTTGACATTGACCACTGATTTCTACATTCTTCAAATATGATTATGTTTAGAACAGTCTGTAAGATTTGTCTAAATACTCCTAAATGTGTTTCTAGAGTGCGTAAGAAAATTTCATTTACTTGTTGCATACGACGCCTTACTTTTTTACCTACAAAAAGAAAATATTAAAACTGAGAATATATTATTTAGCTATAAATACAAAATTATTTGTAGAAGAAATACAATTAAACAAATGAAAAATTTAACATTATTGTTACTATTGATGAAGAATAAAATCCAAATGAACTGAAGATAGAGGAAGTAGAGCTAAAATCAGGTTAGACACAATAAAAAATGATATGAAATAACTTTAGTGTAAGAAAAATGTGTAATCCTAGTCAAGAACTAGAGTTACTGATCCCAATTAGTTGGAAATAAAGTCAAGAAAGAAGAAAATAACAGAATTACTCCTTCATTATTTAATATTTAATTAGAATATTTACCTTTTAATAATAATTGTTTAAATACATAAGTTACAATATGATCAAGAGTAGTACAACATCCTGTGCATATAGACATATCTAAAATTAATAATTGATATAATTAATAACACAATAAGAAGTCACAAAATAAGACATCTTTATTAGGAAAGAAATATATAATAGACATCAAATTTTTTGACAGATGTATTTTCCAGCAAATTAAGTACTCAAAAAAATATTTGAGAAATGTTTGTTAAATTTGTTCGATTGTACCTTACAAATTTAACTTGTTCCTTATGATTAGAATGTGGATTTTTATATAAAATGTGCATGATAATAGTATTAAGAAATTAAATAAACAATATTTGTTTTTACATATAATTGTATATTTTTATGTTGGAAGAATATGTATAATTTTTTTTTTTTTTGCAGTATATTTCATAAAAATATGTTAGTTTAAATATTTTATTGAATTAAAAATCTATAGATATTTTAACCACTGTGACAAGTTTTATTTAATTTTATAATTTTTTGAATAGATTTCAATGCGATAAAATTTGAAAGTTAAAAAAAAATTATTAAATTTTAAACCATTTCTAAAAAGATAAATAACATAGATTTTATTTAATATATATTACTATAGTTAATATTTTATAATTATAGAAGATTTTCCACTAAAAATTAACGATTAAAAGGCAAGTTCGTCTTAAGACACAGTTTTATCTAAAACATCTAACATATATTAAAAACAAAGAAGTAAATTAAATTTGTATCAATTTCAAACAAAAATATATATTTTATAAGATCTACTGTAATTTATATTGAGTTTGAGTTATAATAAAATATTAACATTTAACTTACCTAATGCATTCAATCCTTCAGATATAGATGAAAGTATATATAGAAATACTTGAGGTTCTAAAGTTGACAAGAATTCCATATGATCTTGAGCAAGACACTCAAGCAGACCATAGTATGTTTGTGATAATTTAGGATAATGCTATAAATAAATATGGTTTTACAATATTAAATTATTGAAAGTTATAGACTAAGATTTAAATACAAATGTACTTAAATTTTTAATAATTCAATAAATGTTAAGATAGTAAGATTGTTTAATACAATTATATATAATGTATAGTTTCTAAATTAAATTTCCTAGATGAATTCATAACAAGCGTTTTTCAAAAAAAAAATCACATAATTTTCTACTCAGACTCACAGACATAATAATTATAAAAGTATTTTTATTCAGCATTAAATTTTAAATATTACAGTTAGTATACTTAAAGAAAAAGATAATGAAGAATTGAAAAGAACCTCTGTATTCTGTCTGTAAACTAAATCCAGCTGATTTTAAAATGCCAAGAATTGTAAAATTATATTTAAGTTCACTGATCAATCACATTGTATGATATGTAAACAGAAACATTATTTTTGTAAAAATTTAATATCCATTCACAGGACATTATTATTTAAATGCAGTATAATAAAGCATAACATTAAATAATTTAACAGTGTGTTTTTTTTTGCAATTATGTTTAAAACAAGGTAGTATAGAAAGATGTATCACTTTTTTCAAAAACGATTCTTAGCAATAGTAAATCATTGCATGTCAATTAAACTGTTATAATTAGTTTGAAAGTGTGTACTTAATTCAATAATTATGTCACATTGGATAGTTTAGTTTTTAAATATTTAAATTTTATATTGTTTTCTAATATTATTACTATATTATGTACATTATTTTATATAGTGTTCACCACAAAAAAACTAAACTTAATGTGTAAATGTTAAAATCATAAAAAAAAAAAATTTAATTCTATAAACAATAAAACAAAACATTATTTAAATATAAATTAATGTAATTATTTTTATAGTAAAATAAAAAATGTAAAATACTTAAAAAATATACCGAATTTATAAAATAAATACCATAAATAATGATATATTTTTAATAAAGCCATAAACAAAATATATTCAAATTATTAATTTAGTTTAAAACCTTCATTTAAGTTCTAATCAGTTACTCCGATAATCTGAAGTAATATATAGTAATATATAATTTACTAAGGACATGTCTAAGGTTTCAATGTAATATACAATTAACTTACCATAAGATCACTAAGAGGGATGGACAGTAATAATTTAACAAATATATTAAGAGCATTTTCTAAAGTGTCATCACCATAAAGTTTAAAAACACCGAAATTCACATAATTTCCACATAATGCTGCTTTTAACATAGAAAAACATATTGATATGCCTTTCAGTTTTTTTTTATACATCATATCTTGTTGAACGTCAAGATTTAAAATGTTATTGCCTGAAATCAATGAGTTTTTTTTTTTAATTAAAGGTTTTTTTTTAATTATAAAAATAATGAATTCTTACCATAAGTACAAACAACTTTACTAGCTTCACGAAACAATAATATACCATTGGGAGATGATACATCAACTTGAAGCCTTTGGGATCGATTTAAAGCTAATTCAGCATAGAGTTTGAGCAATGGAGTTGTAATTTCAGGATCAGCATACCATAGTTCCATTGAACGTAATAAAATTGGTGTATATGATGGATATAACCATTCAAAAAGTAACATAAATGATGTTTTAGTATTGAAAGAAAAAGCTAAACCTCTAAGATCTCTTATGAGGCCAATTAGAGCTTTCTTTGCTTCAATATTTGAGTACACTGATGAATCATTTACACCATTAACTGTAGCTAATAAAGCTCCTATTGACTCAACAGATGCTAAGTTCAAAACAAGTATTAAAAATTAAATATATTATAAAATAAATATTATTTATTTTGAACAAATTTACCCGTAAGTGGAATCATAAAATTATCAAATTTATCTTCATCTTCTAATAAATCAATCATAAGTAGTCTACCCAATGAAGTATAGAATGATGATCGATGTCTCATATCTTTAACACTAAATGTATTACCCAATAGAGGAAAGTGTTCACTCTTTTGAAAAAAAAAAATATGAAATAATTAGAAGTATATTTTAACAAAATATAAAACACAAAATAGACTAAAATTAAGGTATTACTGTATGATTATTTAATAGGAACTGAATTTCATCAAGTTTTACTAATTTTCTGACACTAGAAAACCCAACTGATAGATCATTCAATAATGCTAATGTTTTTTGAATAACTGTATTACTCGAGCACCAAAATTTTAAATTTGTTATACTAGAAATTAAAAAAAATTATACAAAATTCAAATATTATAAATAATAATTAAAAACTTGACTTACATTTTTCTCATAAAAATGCTAAGAACCATGTGTTCTTCACTAATTCCCAGAACATCATGTAGTCTTCGGTAAACCTTTGAATTCTTAGGTACCTAAGATAATTTAATGATAATTCATTATACAGTATTTGATTATATAAATATAATAATATTAATTAAATTAATTTATATATAGTTTTTCTTACTTGATCACCAATATAAATTTTTCGAAATTGTTCAAAAAAAAATAAAAATGAATGTTCTAATTTTTCATAACCTCCTTGTGGAAGTCTTGAATCACTAAAAGTCATTAATTGCAGAACTTTACAAGCCATTTCTCCATCCATTGCATCTCCATCATCATTACTATTAAATGTTACTCGTCCTCCAATTGCAGCTCCAATTAAGTATACCAACCAAGTTAAGCGACCTAATTATAAATGAATGTTTTTCTAAAATGTTGATGTAAATAACAACATAAAATATAATTTCAATAACATTATAACAGGGTAATCTGATATAAGTCATTCGGTTTGAGGATTTGTCAATATAGTATTAATTATATTAAACTAAAATAAAAAAATGTATAAATTAATGTATACCTTCCTGAATCTTTAGATCATAAATTGAAGCAGAAGGTGAAGCAATAATTTCTTGATAGGTAGTCGCTGATTGATCAAATAACTGAGCAATTAATGAACATGTTTTTTGATAATGACATCTACCAATTACAGAAAGTTGCTCAAGCTGTTGTTGAACATTAGTAAAATCATCTAATGGGTCATCTAGACCATCTCTCACTATAAGTGTAACACTTTCTATTCTTGAGGATATGTATGCCTTAGTAACTTCCGGAGTATATGTTTCCAATAAATGAGGTTCTGCAGCTTTTACATAAGGTACTGATGCTACCATTCGTTGCCAAAAGCTTAACAAATAATGAAAACTATTTGGGGCACATTGATAAACCTACACAAATATAATAATAATAATAAAAACAAATGACCTAATTTAAAACAAATGAATTATTAATAAAAGTTTTCTATATAATCAATTTGATTAACAGTTTAGCTAAAACAAATAAAACAATCAAGTTTATCATTTCATTAAGAAAGAAACACAAGCAATTATATACAAAATAATAGTTTATAGTTTGTTAAATATTGGAAAATAGTGATACAAATCAGGTCACTTGCTTTACTATTAAGCCAGTGACTGACCTTCAACATTATTCTTAATTTCTTAGACTATTTCTAACAAAAGATGTATCAATGATCATACATATCCATAAAATATCATTATACTGAACATTTGAAATCAAATACAAATAAATCTTATAAAAAAAAAACAGAAGACATTAGTTCTAGTATATAAGCATTCAAATTCTCAAAAAGCTGACTTAAAAGTGATTGATAAATCAGAATTTTGAAGTGTTTTAGCTCAATGTAAAATCGTAATAATTATTTAAAATGCATAAATTACCTGCAAACTTTCAACAGTAAATTTAGCAATAAGACCAACAGTTTCTTGATAACTGTCAACCATTACAAGTTCTCCAAGCTGATAATTTGATTTTAATCTTGCTAACAAACGACAGAACTCATGGTAATTATTTGAATCAGCTAAACCCTATCCAATAAAAAGTTAATTTACTATAGTAATTACAATTTTTAAAAGTTAAATTCTTCAAATTAGTTAAAATTTAAAAACAATTTTTCAATTTAATAAATCACCAGAGTAAATTGTCACAAGAAATTTTATCATATCATACCATAATTGGATAATACCTGAGGATTAAGTAAAATATCTTTGACACCATTCACTAAATGAGACAAAAATTTAGCTCTTTCAGTTGTACTAAATAAGGAACGTCGGACTGAAGCTAATTGTACTAAACATGATAATGCCTGAAAATGATATTAATATGATCAATTTTATTAGAACTCATGTTGTATAAATATATCCTTACTAGGCTTGATAAACTAGGTGGTAGGGAATGGTAGAGATCGAAAAATAATGTTAGGGTAGATTGTTCAAGGAATGCTGGTCGCCAACCAGTAGGTATTTGAACAGTACAAATGTCATCGGATGATTCATCACAAGTTGTGCCGATGAAATCATATGTCAGACAATTTTGAGCTAACTGTAGACAACGAGACATAAATCCATGCTAAAACAAATACAATGAATACAAATAAAAATATTGAAACAAAAATATTATAATGAAATGTATGTTAGAGGTTAAAACCAGAAATCAGTCAAAACTAGATTCCATAAACCTCTTTTGTCAAAACTGGTTTTAAATAGTTAGAACTAACTGTATCTGAAATATATAGGTGGAAATTAAAATTATTGCGAGAAAATTAATTTTCAGAATTAATTATATAAGACAAGTCTAATTTACATTGAAAATTATATTTTTATAGCTAATTTATGTTATATTTAATTACATTTATTACATAGTATTAACTTAAATAAAAAAAGAAGGGGTAAAGTAAGCGATCTGCATTAGGTTGATGGAGGATTTTATAAGGAAATTAGTAGATGAATGAGGAATATAGAATGGAACATGGAATCGAAATGGGATTTTAAAATTAATGAGGGAGAGAAGAGTAGGAGAGTCAATTTTAGTCAATGAGGAGATTTGACAGTAATAAAATATTACTTACCAGCCCTTAGTCCTCAACTGGTGTAGAACAATTGTGGGAGACAGGACAAGGAATATGGAATCTGAAAGAAACAGCTTGAAGAAACCTTTTCTGAACTCTTTACATAGAAGCGCTAGCTGATACAGTTTTGAGATCTTACAGCACGCTGCTGTACTCAATGGTGGGTCTCAATAAAGTACAGTAGAGAATTTTGAGGGACAGAACTAGGTGGAATAGTTAGGAGCGAAAAATGAAACCAAGAACCTTTAGCGTCTCGCAACAAATAATTTCTATGTGTTTTTTGAGAAGTTAATAATAATTTCAACAATTATTTTAAGTAAAATTTGATTGATTGATTGTAAGAAGTGTATATTTAATATTTATATATTATTTGAACTAGGCAATGCAGAAATAAGTATGGGGACATATTGATATTTGAAATAAAACTATCTTTGCATTTAGAATTATACATGATCTAATTGTTTTTGACACAGACTGCGTTTTGTTGTGCCAAAATGGATGGAAAATTGTCTGAAATTTAATACACAGAGACGAAAGCTATGTGTAAGAAATAAATTGATTTGATAGAAAAATAGTCTAAATTATTTTAGTTAGTTAGATAGCAGGCCATTAAATTTATCAATTAATATTTATAGATCATCAGTGGTCATACATGTTTTAGATAATACAAATTCTAATACATGTTTTAGTTAAACTAATTTTGCCGGAATAAATTAAACCTTGTTTTAACTGGTTAGTTGACTAGTAGTTAACTTTGATAGTTTTGACAGATTTTGGATTTAAACTGTAACATAATAAACATTATTTGATAACCATAAATTCAATAGCAATATTTTACTTGAGTTTCATCAGTAAAATTTAAATTTTTTCGATTATCATTAGCACTTCTTAACATTTGACATGACATTCGAAAAATTTCAAATAATTGCGTATCTCTGAATGATGATGCCACTTTGCGATGCTTTAATACAGCTCGATGAGATTCTACATCAGCCACTGTATTCATTTCAGTTGTTAATTGAGATAATAGTTGTACACCAATCATGCAATGTTCAACATTCATTCCCTAAAATATTTCATTATACTTATTAACAGCTTCATTTTTAAATAATAATAAAACTATTTGTACATAATTGTAACTATAGAATGTTTTCTATTCCTGATACTATTAATACTAGTGATAGATTAATTTCGAAAATACTAAGGTGATATTCAATATTCAGTGACAGATTTTTGATTTTTTTAGAAAAATTCTACTTAAGTCAATTTTGACAGTTGAAGAATATTTATATTTAGTTTTATTAGTCTGTTTTAAAATAAAGTTTCTAAACCTAGCCTCCAATAGGCATACTTTGAACATAGTAATTAGTTTAATGAACTAACTGTTTTCGCAAATTTATTTACCTCAATTATTAGATAACTGAATATACTTTTGAACAACCAAGTTTAAGAATTAAGTGTATTGGTTTTATTATGAGTGTGATTCCCTAACTGTTTTTTAAGTTTTAATAAAATTTTAACAAATTTAATAAAAACATGAAAAATTATAAATTATTTTGCAATGATTTAATATTGCATTTAGGGTTTAAATTAAATTACTTTTATTCCTACATTTCAAACTTCAAAAATGTATTTCTTACATTGTTAATTGTTTATATTTTATTGTTAGTTAATAATAATAGTACTGAAATATTGGTAATGACAAATAAAAAAAATTATTACTGACTTGTAAAAATACTGAAATGTCAGACACAACATTTCTAAATGCAAAAGAATCTTTTTCTCCATCAAACCATCCTTGTTTAGTAATTTTTGCAAATAACAGTACAAGTGCTTGAACCACGAATGATGGTAATTTGGGACGTGTTGCCAAATAATTTAAAATGTAATTTCCTAAAATTAAAATTATTATGAACCAAGAACCAATTTTGATTTATAGTTAAAAACTTACTGATTTGTATTCTTTGATCAAGGTTAAGAGTTAATGGAGTGCGTGATAAAAGTTTAGTAATAGTTGTAGTTGCTAAAAGTTGAGAATAATGTGAGTCAGCTCTTTCTAATAGCATTTGACACTTGGAAAGCGTATCAGGCGTATTACTATTTTGAAATGAAACCAACGCTTTTTCGGCTTCTACACAAAGAGCCGCATCCCTTGATTCGTACATTTGTTTGCATAGCATCTCCAAACTGCGAATACTCTATAAAAAATTAATATTTTCACAAAAAATGTACACAAATTATAATATCCTCGATATGTAAAAAATTTAAAACTAAACCTTAACATCATGATACAGATTAACATTTTTATTTTAAAATAAACTACATGTGTAATTTAATTTTGATAAATAAATACAATTTTATATTGAGAACCATCAGTATTAAAAAATACGGATATACTTCGTACGATGGGCTGTAGGTGAAAAGTTAGGATGATAGAATATAGAGGGGAATTTAATATATATCTGTATGCAAGGGTTAATCTTTGCGAACAAAAAACATTCTGAATAGAGCTCAGTTATATATGTTTTGAAAAGCTGTAATATTTACAATTTGAAAATAATAAACTTCGTACATTTTTCCTACCTTTTTTCCCATTTATTATGAAAGCACCTGAGAAAATCAAAAAATGACAACCCGAAAGTACATAGGAAAATCTCTAAATACAGGATACTCTAAATAACAGGCACTTTTTAACATTGATATTGATCATTTTTATTGTAAATTAAGAATAATTGTAGAATACTTAAATAAAAGTCTACACTATTAAGTTATCTTTTATTACTATGTATGTACATTATTATACTATGCATGATGTATATCTTATATTATTCGTCCAGTTATTGACATATAATTGCATCTGTGAAATGTTGTAACTTTAAGATGTATTTAATTAATGTAAAAATAAAATAAAATTGATTTAATTATTAATTTTAATAAAAATACAATGTCTCTCTCGAAATAACGGATACCTCTGAATAGCAAAAACAAAATTTCAGCGACCAAGAGTATCCGGTATTTAGGGGTTTCACTGTACCTATAATATTTTAACTTAGTACTATTTTAAGATATTTATAAAGAAAAAGTAATAATAAATGATTTGTGACAAGTTTAGTAATGATAATATAATCATTAACAGGAAAATGTTTACTTTTTGGGTGAACTATTATGGCATATTGTGTTGTTTTTTTGTAATCATAAAGAAATTAAGGTCAAATCTATTTTGTTTATTTAACATTTTAAACCCATAAAAAAAAAAAAAAAATGGTAATTTTGAAATTTTTCTTACACATAAAAAGCATTTATAATGTATTATTTTTGAAGTTTATAAAATTAATTACCTACTTTACTTAAATACATAAGGCAGTTTATAAGACAACTACTCTTTAACTAAATGTATGCTTGTCTCTCAAATTGATTATGGATGGAAAATAGTATATCTAAGATGTGGAATAATATAACAAGTCTGCAAATATACAAGATATTTAATCTTTACAGCTTTATTGGAACTGTTCATTATATGAGTAATAGTTCCTCATGGGCTTGTTATTTATACATTTTTTTTTAATTTCCTATTTATATTATCCTAAATTACCTATGTGATTTTCTTGGTTAATTTGAATGTTTGTAATTTTTGTTTAAAAGTGATCACCATTTACTTTTTTCCCGATGTAAAAAATAACACGCCATTTGGACATCATTAAAACCGAAGGTTGTACAAAGTGCATATCCAAATAGGAGGGGTGAAGCCCTTAAGTCTACAAAACTCTTTCCCTGATTGATGATTAATGTTGAAAATCCTCAAAAGAAAATTGTTCATATCCGTGGTACATAATCAATAAATATAACCTCTCTGTGAAGCACTTTATTGGTATTTCAGAATTATATGCACTAATATCTATTAGAACTACTACTAGAACAACTGTGGGGGGTTGGTATACCAACTTGACAGAGCCTCCAGGCTCTATATACAATGTGCAGACATATACAATTTTTCATTTTAAACAAATAATTCAACTTAAATTGAAATTTAACTTGAATTCAAGTTGATAAGTATTCAGATAGTTCAATAAACGGTGACAACTATGCTATAAACAAAACACAGAGAATATTCTCCAAATTCAGTGACTTATAATAAAAAAAAAAACAATTATTTACCAAGAATCAAATTCAACGATTATAAAACAATATATACTTAAATTAAATTTAAAGAAAATATCTTTTCAGACTAATATTTCATACTAGATATTACTGTATAGAAGGTATTAAATAATAAATTAAAAACTAAACACTGTAGGTAAAACATTAAATAATACAAAAACATTAAACAAAGTAATTGACAATAACTACGTGAACATAAACGTATTTATGTAAATGTAATATAAAATTATAAAGTATATAAAATTACAATTAATGTCACCATGCAGGACAAAACAAAATTACCTGTAAATCGTCCGCCATCTCCATCAAAAGCCATTAAACACCAAATATAAATATATAAATATATAACCTTTTGTTATGTAAAAAATGATTGACAATTAAATCAAATTTAATTTAATGTAATCATATTAAAATTTAATTCTAAAAATCCAATGTGAAAAATAATAAACAGAAATTTGCGACCAACTACAAACAAGTAACAACGTTCGTCTATCTATTTACATGTTAACCAACATAACACAAAAGTATAAATCATATAAATTTAATAAATGTGTAATTAAATAATATTTTAATATAATTTACCACATATTAAATTTCGAATATGTATCTATTTAGTACAGTATTTAAATTTATGAAACATTTTATAATAAATTCACAACTATTATAATTAGGTTAGTTGGTTACTCTGGAAAAATTGATAAAATAATAGTTCAACTAACCATTATGATACCAAATTGTGTTCACGGACTAAGATAGTAAGGTATACCTTTAATCTGTACTTAAATTGTGGTTATTTGTGTAGTATATTATGCCTTATGCAATTCATTTTTTATGTAAAATCTTATAACTATAAAATGTTTATTTAATTTCTGATGTATTTTATTGTATCAATATGGTATTTATTAATAAAATAATTGTTCTCAATTGATTTATAAAAATATTGGTCTTGCACTGAAGAACTTAAGAGTTAAGTACGTATCTATTTTTTTTTTAAATTTCAAAAAATGAGTAATTATCAAAAGGACAGTGAGACTCATGCAAATATACTAACTGATGTTTGTCTAAATGTATGTGATTTTATAAAAACGATAACAATAGATAATATGTCAAAGGATGAAAAAATTAGTACTTTTGTGACAAAAATTGATGATCTACAACTCCTTTGTTCAGAACTTAATACAAAATTAAATAAAATTAATGAGCATGTTAAGACATTGGCTGATTCATTGCATTTTACATTTAACCAAGACGAATCTGTTATTGATTTATTGATTCGATGGAATTCATCACTTTTAAAAAAAAATGTTGTTTATTCTAAAAAGAGAAAGCTATATTCTGCGTATTCGCCTCTTAAATTGTCTCTTAAAGATAAAGTTGATGGAACTAAAAATAATTTAAAAAGTACAAAATTTGAAAAGGAAAATAAAGTGTCTTCTCAAAATGAATTAAAACATGTTTGGAAATTAGAAACCAAGCGTGATGGAAATCCTATAGATTTATTAAAAAAGTCTAAACAAACTACTTTAGCGTTCAAACTTCAAGAAGAAAAGGTCAAAATGGATATAACCACCATAAGTAGTTCAACGCCAAAAAAATCTAATTTAAATTTAAGTGGTAATTTCAGTCCTGAAGTATTAAGTATGAAAAGTAATAATGTATCTAAAAATATATATGAAAGCAATTCAAGTCATGAAAATCAAATAACAGATAACTGTAATACTACTTGTAACAGTCATATATCTAAAGAAGTTATTTTAAAATCTCCAAGCATTTTAAATCCAAAACTAATAAAAACTAATGTATGTGAAAACAACTTAATTAATACTTCACAAATAGATGTTGATGATACCTATGTTTCTTTAAATCATTTCAATACATTTTTTAAAGATGGGGAAAATGTATCTACAAAAAATGATATGTTTAAATCTAACGAATCTAATACTACATGTCTTCTGACGGAAAAACATGACCAATCATGTAATGAAATCATTTTTAGTCCAATAAAAGTATCGAAATATGAAATACCATCTAAAATCCAGAAAAAAATACTTAATACAAATTTATTAGATAGTTTTGACATCATCCCTGGTTTAAATGACAAACAAAATGATCTACCTAATTATAAATTTAAAAGTGATCCTGTACGAAAACAAAATGAACGCAAATTATTAAATGGTTGGGATTGTGAAGATTGTTGTAAGTTTTATGAAGCAAATAATGATAATCCAGTAGAAGTTAAAAAAGCTATGAATCACTTTTCAAGACATCGTTCTGTTAAACATCAACATCATGCTTCTACACCACCTGGTTTTTGGGATCCAATCTAATAACTACAACATTTTATTAATGTAATTTAAATATTGTAATCTGTTGAAATGTTTAAATCTCCAAAGTTATATTGGTAAACAAGAAGCAAATATTATTTTTGAATAATATAAACAATATATTTAAAACATTAATACTTAACAAAGATAAATAGTGTATAAAAATAACTAACAAAAAAAATACATAATACTCAATTCTACTATTATTCAATTATTTTAAATAATATTAAAGATACATTTTTTCAAATTACTATATGCAATACAACTGGTACCTATATTTAATTGATGGATCTTAACTGGATTATTACTTAATTGAGTTAATTTTCTAAATATTATTATTGGAGAAAAAAATTGCCTTTACAATATTTTATTTTCTGTTAGAAATGTAAATACTTGAGTAAATAAATCATCCAACATTTGTAATAAGTACATACCTATGTTTTAATTCAAAATGTTTGAGAGATTGATAAATTGTAAACAAAAATGTTAATTTTTAAAACATTTGATTATTTATAAAAGCATACGTTTTGCAATTTGGTGAAAATTTTTTTTCAAGATATGTAGGTACATACTGCATAGGTAGTAGGTAGAATTTTGACGCATACAGTGCGATATATGTTTTCATATAACATTAAATATTTTGCCTAGATAACTGAATTTTTTTTTTTTATTAATTGAAAGAAGAGGAAGAGTTGACTTTGGGAGCAGGAATAACATTGAAAATAATCCAAGAGGCAGGTAATTTTTCGTATAAGAACAAATTATTTAGGATAGATAAGTCAAGGTGTTTGAATGAGGATGTTAAAGTATTAAAGGAGAAATATTAATTAGAGCCTGCTGCAAGAGATTTCCTCAAAGAAATAGTAGAGCTGAGCTTGACTAAAGGGAGTGGAGGGGCAATAACCGGGAAAGCGACGCCCGCTAGGATGGCGGTTCGCTGCAGGGCAGCCCTTCTTACCACCGTGGAAGTCATTATGGCGAGACAGGCTGTTGATTCGGTGACGACGCTGCACAGGCGACTTATATATACTTGATCATTAAATTATAAATAATTTATCAATTATTTTTTAGCGCAATAAATTGATTTATATTATAATTGTAAATATAAATTATACGATGAGATAATGAATATTCCATATCCCTTACAAATATAATAAGTACGATTAATTGCAAAACAAATACGTTTAATAAGTAAGTGTTTAAACCGCATGAACCCACCCCCTTCTCATAACCCATGAGTACGCTACAGCAACATACAATGTAAGTGCACTAAACATTTTTATTTAAAATTGAATCAGGCAAAAGTTCAAATATATTGTCTCCTTTCGTGTTTTTATTAATTATTTTAAATGAAGGTGGTAAAAAATTATCTTTGAAACTACACGTAGTCGGCCAATTTTTCCGTCAACTGTGACCTGGCTAGTTGCGTATTTGAGGAAAGGGGCAACCAATCCCTCTCTCAATTAATTTGTCTATCCAGATTTTTGGTATATACATTTAAAAGTTTTAAAAAATAAATTGTATGGTATTGTGTGAATTTATAAAAAATGCGTGTACCAATTCCTATTAGGTACAATGTATTCAACTTCCAATCCAACGTCGTGATGTAGTTGAGGTTAGTGAAAATGAATCTTAACCACTGATCAGGATCTGCTCTGTGAGGCCGCTCTCCCACTAGCGCGATGCGATTGACGCGACGCAACTAAACAAAAACCATGAAACCGTCGTATACGACAAATCGCTTATTGATTTGCTCATTCACGCGATTAAAGTCGCGTCAATTTAAAATTGTATTTGTATTATTTTTGACAATTTATCACCATCATTATCCGAAAATGGAATCAGATAGTTCAGACGATAATGTGATGGTGATGTGGCCTTATTTAAAAAAAAAAAGTAAAAAAAAAAAAAAAAGGAAAATTTGGATTCATCCTTACTTAACTAATAATATCAATAGAAATCCGTATGTTGCTTCAAGAGAACTATTGTTACACCCAGAACGTTTTCAGTTATCCTACAGAATGAGTAAAGACAGTTTTTCAGAACTTTGCAACTTGCTTAGACCAGCCATCAGCCGAAAAGATACTCATTTTCGAAAATGTGTCTGAGTCTAAGAAAGACTTCTAATAACAGTAAGATATGTATTGTACTCGTATATTCACGTGTTTTTATTCATTATTTACGGATGTTAAAATATATACTTAAAATCGTTGTATTAAAATAATAATGAGTTAAAAATAAGGAAATATGCGCTTTTTTGACTTTTACGAACCATATATAATAATAACAGAGGAACTGTATATTGCAATTAATACATATTGTAGGTATTATATTTTTTGTATAAACCCGTTAGAAAAACATATAAATGGATTATGCCATCTAAAAACAGTAAACAAAATAATTTTTGACATAAAATCGCTCTTTAATAAAATTAAAATTAAGATTTTTAATCTTGATGTTATAAAAAAAAAGTACGAATATGCTTATTTCTACGCGATATTATTTTCTTGTAATAAATTCTTGCATATCGAGTGGTATATGAGTATGAGTGTTTGGATTGTTCTGCTGTACTTGTTCAATGTTGCTCAAATTTAGCACACCATTAGGCATATTCTGTACTGTTTGTGTATCTTCAAAGTTATCTGAATTTTGTATGAATATGGGTGACGTTAAAATCGAACTAGAATCAGAATAGTATGATGATACACTTGGTGGATAGTCAAAATAGTTTTGTGAATGAGTTGAATGGTTAGATATAGGTTGACACACTTTCCTATGCCAAATCAGTTACATCTCGTTTGGAATAGTCTGGTAATTTATAATTGTACAGACAAGGGTATTTCTGTATATCTTCTACTAGTTTTATGTTATAAACAGGATCATATTTTTTAGCCATCTTTATCAAGTTGCAGACGACCGCTGCAATGAAACTGAACATGTTCAGTCGCGTGCGATTCTTATTGCCGCAGTCGCCGCAACAATAGTCGCGTTGCGTGTATGGGAGAAGTATTATTTATAAATATTAGAAAAACGGACGCGATAAAAATCGCCAGTTTCATCGGTTGCGTTGCATCAACCGCATGGCGCTATACAGTGGAAGAGCGGCCTGAGTCAGCGAGAACAAAATACTTAGCAAATGGTGCTGCCAAACACCACATACTACAAGTCTACACAGTGGCGGTTTTGATAAAACATCAAGGGGAGGGGGGTGATAAAAATGTATTATACCCCATATCATAATGACATATATCAAAAAAGGATAAAATTTGTTTATAGTCATATCATAAATTACACATACAATTTTCATTTTAGATTCTGAGGGAAATGAAGAAGCTTATGGTTTCACAACTATATTATCTATGAACAATTTTTCTAACAGAGATCTTGCTCCGATGTATAGTTTTTATAATATCTAGGAAAAACAAGGATGTAAGAAACTTAAAATATAAATTTATGTAAATTTATGAAAATAATATTTTTATTATTTTTCAATTTTGTTATTTGCTGTAATTCAGTTAAAAATATTTATAGACATGCAATTTGGACAGAAAACTTATATTTGTCTTTTCTAGACGTGGTCAAATTTTAAAAAAACTTAAGCTTTTTTGAGTTATTTATAGTTATTTTAATTTTTAGAGTTTTATACGTAATTTTTATTCAGTAAGTACTGTGTAGTAAAATATTAAATAACAATACCTATTGAAATCCTAGGGATGGATCGCTGGTTCAAACCCGAATTTTGAAACAAATTGTGTGCAATTTTTTTCCTTTTATCTAAACAAGGAATAATCAAATTTTAGGTGTACCTAGAGATCAAGTCATCGCTTGGACTATTTTAATCGCAAATACTACTCGATTTGTTGTGCAAACTTTTCTACCAGAAATCTTGCTCCGATGTATTAAATGTAGCTTATATTCTAAAAGGACATATTTTTATCTACATGGTACTTTAGGAAGTTCATTTTTTGATTTTTCAAGCGGTTTTTACAATATTTGGTATCACCGGGATACAATGTCGGAAAAATGGGAAATGTACGAAATATAGGTACTAGTAAAAAAAGTATAGCCGGGCTTATCCATTCTTTATTATCTATGAGTGAAATCAATTATTTATCAGCTGGTTGTTTTAACAAGGTTATACAAAATACCGCGCTTTTTATACAGCGATAAGATATGTACGTTTCGCTGGCAATATTTGATAAGAAAGCCCAGTGATTCCCAAATTTGTATACAATGTTGCCTATACAACTCTTGTAGTTGTATTTCTAATATTTTAATAAGTTGCCTACACAATTCCTGATAATTAATTTTTTTACCTATTCTTAAAATTCTATTGATAACGTTCAATTTTGTACCTATGTTGTCTACCCAGTTCCTGAAATAGTATTGTAATTTCTCAGTTTGTCGATTTATTGCCTATCTAACTTTCAAAAATCTATTGCTATCGTTCCAAAAAAAATTTTTATACCTAACTACCAACATTTAATTAAAAATATTTAATATTGTCAAATATTCTCTTACCCATGAAATAGTTTTGAGTATCTAAAAAAACTTTATTCTGTGAACTCTTGAAGAGTGAATAAATCGTCCACAATTCTAACTCTCATGACTGCATAAATATATAGGTAGGTACTCAGTAGGTAACAATATGTAAAAATTTAAACATTACGAACGTAATAAGGTTTATTCAAATTAGGTAAATTTAAACATCTAACTAAATAAAATACAACATTAATAAGGTATTAAATTATAATTAGATAAGATTGTTAAATTCTTTATTTAAATTAATTTTTGTTTAACTTGTATACAAGATGAGTCTAATCAAATACTGAAAATCTATCTCATTATTAATTATGATGCAAATATAACGGTTCTCTATATTATATATATATTGTTTTAGCCATCACTATAAATCAAATGTTTAATTTTTTTCAGTTTATATACAAACTAATTAGTAAGTATAAGTATATAGGTGACATTAATTTGACAGCTTTGGTTAAAACCATTTCTCTTGAGTACTTACTTTAATAGTAATAATTTTAGATGGTAGTCATTAAATCTATTACTATCCATTAAAATATTTCCGATAATAAACAATTTTTAGTTAATTCAATTATTTAATTGTACCAATAGCTGGTAAACCAACAATAAAGCATAACACTTTTTTTTTTTTTACTTGTATGTAGATTTGAAACACACAATATTACAAGTAAATATTTTAAAAATAATAACATTTTATGTAAAGCATTATTTTTTATTAGTATTTGATGATATTTTAACTACATTACATTAAAAATATAAATAACATAATGTATTTTAAAATCAGTTCTTCTAGAGTGATCAAATTTCAATAATTTTTTTTGTTAGGAAGAGGAAGATTTCTTATAGGGTACATTAGATTTTAATTCTAAAAATTATATTTAGATATGCTACAATAAGAGTTTGAATTTTACAAATTCATACAAGGTTATAAATTGTATAATAATTTGATTTATAGCAATGTAATCAAAAATCGAAGTCTTATGCGCCTTGTAAAAAATCGTCTTTTTTTCTAATAAAAAAAAAAATTATTTAAATTAGATAAATCTGCAAGGCGTGAGGGTTTTTCCTGTGTTTTGAGCAAAATTGAAGGCTTGTCCTTTTTCCGTCTGGCTGTACCATTGACTTGTGCTTGCGCGTGTTTAGATAGTCCGGCAACCCGCGCTGTGTTACTTACTGTTATCGCACATCGCGCTGTTCTAGCAATCTATAAATTCCGGTTATCTATTAATACTAATAAAGTAATAAAATAAATAGAATACAACTGGCGATTGGCGGAACCGACTAGTATTGACTATTGATTGTCAATCGAAAGTTTAAAAAAGAACCGAGTGATTTATCGATTGAATAGTTAGTTTTATTCGTCGATTGTTTTTTCGACTAATTTTGATTATTGATAGTTACAACCTAAAAACCAACCTAGTGTTTTTGACTTGATAGTTTAAATCAACCGAATACTTTTTTATTAAATAGATATTATTAATAGAATGAACTACTCGATAGTCTGATAGTTTTCTAGCGGTAGTATTAGGCTTACATTATGTAAGTCTAATATGACCTCAATTAATATGATTTATATAATATACAGGGAAATAAATCTCCATAATCAATTACCATACAAAATTAAACAAATTAATAATAATGTATACTCTCTGAAAGTAATCTTCACAACCTATCGTTTGGTGAAATAACATTTTTTCTAATCGATATTTTTCTAATCTATTATTAATCGGGGTCTGAAGTCGACCATTTCTTTTGGCTTCCTTCACTGTACGTTACTACCTACTGTTTACTGCTAAAATTTGAGGGATATCCGGCCGGAGAAACCCTTAGCAGAGTACACTGTCTGAAAGTAGACTTTACGACATATCATTTGGTGAAATATATTTTTTTCTAATCGATAAATGTCTATTATAAATCAGGCTGTAAAGATTATTTAGGCTGGTTATTGTGACGTTATGCTACTATTTACATAAAATTTGGTTTGTGCATTTTGTTGATATCACATCGTTGACATAACATTATTGCACATTTATTACCTATTTAACGCCTTCAATTCAATTTTTACGCATTTTGAAAACCATTGATCTCTTATCAAATATTGTTAGCGGAACATCCGTATTACACACAAAGTAATAATAATATCACGCTAGTCAATTTGATAGAAAGTTGTTACAAATTTCAATTTTCGAGAATTACTTTGATGTCGTTTAGCCTTTAGCGACTAATTGTAATTAGTTATAAGTTAATAACTACGTAGTATCTAATTTTTATAGATGTAATACTTTTACACTTGTACCTAGTTTTTAATAGTATTTAAATTTTATGCAATTGTACTTAATAATTTGATTTGTTTTAAAAAGATGACATCATTTGAATGCAAAGGGGTTCATGTTGATTTTCCTTATGAACCGTACGAAGTACAAAAAATATACATGGAGAAGGTATTGGAGTGTTTACAAAATGTATGTATTACCTAAATAACAGGGTCTCATAGTTGTATTCTATTTGTTGTATTTCGGAAAACAATAAATGTACCCATTCATTTTTATTATTATTTATTAAAACCTTTTAGTTAGAATATTAAAATACTAATTAAAATTATGCAATAAGTACAATTTTGTTAAATTATTAAACCTTTTAGCAGTTGCACAAAAATTGTATTCACAAAAAAAAATAAGCCAAAATTGTGATTTTTATCACTTGTTTATTCTTTTATTTTTGTTCATATTTTTATTTATCTGCGTGGCTTGTAGAAATAGTCATATATGTTATCCCTGCTTAGTTTTCATTTTTTAAATCTGTATATACATTACATTTTTAGGGAAGTAATGGTGTTTTGGAGTCTCCTACTGGAACTGGGAAAACTTTATCCCTGATATGCTCATCATTAGCTTGGCTAATGGCAAAGAAAGCTGCAATACAAGCTAATCGAATATGTCTAACTGAGAATAACATATTATCTATAGCAGTTAACACGGCAGCAGGCATTGATAAAAATCCAAACAGTGCTTGGAGTACTTTATTACATTTCATTATTTTGACTTTATTTTTATTTTTATATCTATAAATTATACATTATTTGTCATTCATTACTAGATAGTGTGATGCGACCACCCCGGATTATTTATGGTTCTCGAACACATACTCAATTAAACCAAGTGATGAAAGAACTTCGACGAACCAATTATAAACACATGAAAGTTGGTATGATAGGTTCTCGAGACCAATTGTGTATACATCCTGAAGTAATAAAAGAATCAAATTCATCTGTTAAAATTGCCCTATGTCGTGCCAAGGTTAGTGCTCGTACATGTCAATTTTATAATAATGTTGAGCTTAAATCTAAAGAAGCATTCATAGAAAATGGAATTGTTGACATTGAAGATTTGGTAAACAAGGGAAAAAAATTTAATTGTTGCCCATATTATGGTTCTAGAGAACTTCAAAAAGATGTAGATGTATTATTTACACCATACAATTATATTATTGATCCTAGGACCAGAAAAGCCCAAGATATCCAATTTAGTGTGCGTACTTCTTTGTTCAAATTATACACTTTTAATACTATTTAATTGTATTTTTCATTGTAGGAAGATGTTATAATTCTTGACGAAGGACATAATGTTGAAAAAATGTGTGAAGAATCGTGTTCTGTTGAAATAAGTAGCACTGATATTGCACTTTGCATTGATGCTGTAACTGATGTAAGATAAATTTCCAATTATAACTTTTCTTAGGTTTGGCTACGGCTATTGGATAGTTGCACAATCATGTATTGTATAGTATGGTGACCAAATATTCGTTAGTACCTAGCGTTAGTACCTAGCGTTAGTGAACATTAAATTATTAGTGTAGTAAAACCACATATATAGATACCTATTCCTATATCTTGAGATCCTTAATAATAGTAATAGTAAGAATTAATAAGGCTCTCTTAGCTTATATTTATAACATATCTCTAACTGTGGTTTTTATATTTAGTTTTATTTAATTTGTAATCATTAAGACTATTGCACTGTATACAAAGTGTACAAAATTCTATGTTTCAGCAATTTTCTCCTATAAATATTCTGAATAGAGAATAATTTATAATGAAACATTTTTATTAAATAGTGTAATTCTTCTTCTTCTTCATTGATATCACAACTATTCAAGAGTTTTTGCTGTCACCAACACCTCCTTCTACTGTTTTTAATTCCCTACTTTTTCTTCCCAAAGGGGCATCCCTAGTTTCTCTAAATCCTGTTTTATTCCATCTATCCATCGCTTCTTTGGACGTTCTCTTGGTCTCTTCTCTGTGGGTTTCCATTTAACCACTGCTTTAAGGTACTCTGAGTTAGACCTTATCATGTTCTTTGTGCTTTTACAAAGTTGGTTATCCTTGGTACTCCTGTCAATTCTCGGGTCTCTTTGTTCATTCTTCTGCGCCAGCATCCCAGATCGTTGTCGTATTCTGGGCTGCAGATGATTCTCAGTAATTTGTTTTCGAACGATATAAGTTTTTGTTCCATTCTTCTTGTTAAAGGCCATACCTCACATCCATATGTTAGCGTTGGTCTAACTATCACCGTGCAGAGATGTACTTTGGTTCTTCTAGAAAACAGTTTAGATTTTAGGTATTTGGTTAATAAAAAAGATGCCTTTTCTGCTTTGATGATTTGGCTATTTAATTTGATGGACCAGTCATTATTACCACTGATAGACGTCCTCAGATATGTAAATTGACATACTTTTTCAAATGTATGCCCTTGAATCACTACATTGTCTACCTGGTTGTTTTTGAGTAATAACTCCATCACTAGTTTTATTATCATTTACATTCAGCCCTTTGGTTTTTGCTTTGTTAATGAGTACTGCGGTGTTCTGCGCCACACTCTCTCCATCGTTACAAACTATATTCAAATCATCCGCAAATCCTAAAATACCATTCTTTTTTGCCTATGTTGACACCGTATTTATCCCTTTGTATACTCTGTACGACTTTCTCCAGTACAATATTGAACAGTAGTGGTGAGAGAGCGTCACCTTGCTTTAAGCCTGTTACCACTTGGAATTTTTCGGATAGTAGTGTAATATAAAATTATGTGTAATATGAAATATTAATAGTATAATATAAAATTATATATGGATTTTAAATTTTTAGATGCCTTTTTTTGGGGGGGGGGGTTAGATTTTGTAGTCAAATTTTGTAGTCAAATTTTGATATTCAAATGGCAACTTTTATTCAAAATTCCATAAATAAATTGAGGATTTGTACAAATATTTGTTGGTGTTAAAAATTTTGATTTCTGTTAACTCTGTTGACGAGATATTGCACTTTTTAGTTTTGGCAGGGGGAAAGTAGTGGAACATTATGTACTTGAATGATGGTGCGATATTTTAATTGCAATTCAACTTTAAAATACGCTGCACATACACAATGGGTTTTCTTATTTTCTTAAAACAATATTCTACAACTTCTTCCCTCAATGTTTTTATTGATATTATTGTGAGAACCTCAAATATTATTTTGGACGAATTGTAGTATGGTAGGTAAAATTTAAAAAGCATTATGTATTTTTTAGTTTCATAAAATAATATATAAAACTTAAAAGTAAGCACAATCAGTATTAAATACACTAGATAATTTAGATTATCTCTTTCCTTTGTATATTCCTATAGCTGTATACTTTTTTGAAAATTTAATGTACACTAAGTACCTCTAGGTTTTTAACATGACTGTAGATAAGAACATTTTTGTCCGTGTTTAGATTCTGTGACGCACAATAAAAAGTTGCTATAAATAAATTTGTATTTAAATTGGTTTAAAAATATATAATTATTTTTTATTCAGATTATGAAACAATTATACGATGAGAAAACTACACAATTTTCTGAAGAACCAATTCAGTTACGACCAAGAGAGTTCTCTGATGATGATATATGTGTGTTAAAAGCATTGTTTTTAGAAATAGAAAAAGTAATTGATGGCATTGAGCTTTCAAATAGTACAAATGATAAAAAAATGGAAGGATCTTATGTATTTAGATTACTTCAAGGTGCAGATGTTCGTAATTATATTGAGATGAAAAAATAATTATTCTCTACTAATCTAATTATTTATATTTTAGATAAATCCTTCAAACATGTCAAAGTTTATTAGTTTTTTAAATGCGGTTATATTATATATGTCTTCATCAAACATTTCTCCTCACCAACCTAAAGAAGCATGTTTGAACAAATTTCAACAATTTTTAGAATGTGTTTTGCAAAGTTTAGGATCTACTGGAGACCCTAAAAATACAGACAAATATTTTAGAGTAAGTTTAAAATTACTGAATATATTAAAATAATAATAATATTTAATGAGGAGGCTGATACAGTGACTATTAAACATTTTTTTTCTTTTTCTTTTTCTTAAACATTTTTAATTATCAATTATCATTGATGATATTATTAATATTCATGTCTTAAATTTTGGAGAAACTATAATAAATGAAGATTTATTGTGAAATAAATTACTGCCTTGGATTTTGGAATTATTGATTGTTAGATATGCATTTTTTTTTAGTGATAAATAGTAGTGATTGTTTATAATTGTATGTGTTATTAATTGAGCATATAATATTTTATATTTTAATAATTTTTAAGATCATTTTATGATAAATCTGTTTTTATCATATTATTTTAATAATTAATATTACTACAATGTTTTTATTTTGAGATTATAGGAAATAGATTGATCAACTCTAATAGTAATTTATTTAATAATATTGTATATATGAGATTATTAAATCCAATGAAGCCCAATGTTCTTAAATAACAAAATATAAAATGTCTGTTAATATTTAATTATAGATTTAGTAATCAAATATCAGCTTGTATATGTACACAAGTTTTCAAGTCCCACCATGTTTTGCAGATTTTCTATTGGTATTAATAGTCAATTTTTTTTAAATATTTTTTTCCGATTTGGTTTTCTTTGGGGGGTGGGGGCATGTATTTTAAGAAAAATACAATTTTTATTTTCAGCGTTTTAGTAACAACTGTTATATTTTTAGAAAAAACAATACTACCGCATAACATGATTACTTGATTAATTTGTTATAAATTGAAATGGTACCTAGTTACTAAAAATTATTGATCAGATATAAATGTATTATACATTAAAATTTTTACAAAATGGCTGTTTCAATAATGTTGTAAAGTAAATAAATAATTTTTTTTTTTACTGATTAGAGGATGAAAATTCAAATTTAATTTACTTTAAATAAATGCCATCTCTCAAAGAAAACAGTTTAATCGAAAAAAAAATGTAATATATAATTACAACTCTTGAAAAATCTGTTGAACACAGTTGAACACTATATTTTATTCCTATTTACTTTTTTTCAATTTATATTATAATGATTTCTACGTGTATATATAAAATGTTTAGAGCGTTGCATTTTTCCAGATATTTTTATTATAATTTTTTACATAGGCATATACAAATTCAAGATAGACTAATTCTTATTATTTTTTTTTATTTCTAAAGAACATTTACAATCTGTTAGAATTTATGTACAAATAATAACTATGAAGAAGGAGGCCAGCCAGTTTAGCTAATGTTGGAATTAAACTTATTGGTCTGTAGGAGGTGGCTAGAGTTGTTGGTTTATTTGGTTTTGGTATAAGTATAGTTGACAATTTCTATATTTCTATATTATGAGAAATATAAAAATCTTAACATAGCGTTGAAGATATAAGTAATTAGTAAAATGGGTTTGTGAGGAAGGGTTTTGAGAATTTTGCTGGTGACATAACCTGGAAATTTTCCATCTTTTAATTTTATAATTAAAAATAACATTTCATTTGGTGAAATATGTTTAGCAGGTAATGAAATAGGTAGGTATTGAAAGATTATTTGACAGTTTCTAAGTGTTTCCTGAATAGATTAGCTTTCTCAATACCAGATATATCCAAGGAGCTATCTGGATCAGTTAAGAGAGGGAGATGTTCTTTTATTCTAATTAGCTTTTTAGTTATTTTCCAAAGAGAACCATTTGTTTGGTTTAATGATTTTCTAAAAATTCGGATTTGTGTTTTTATATTAATCTTTTTAAAGTATTTGCTAGATGGTTAAACAGTTTTTTATCAGATGGATAACAATATTTTTGTCACCTAGAGTGCATGTGCCATTTTTTAGAAATTAGATTTATAATTGCAAGTAGAGATGATTGTCTTGAGTTGTTTTTAGAAGGTCTAAGTGTATTCAGTTTACTTTTCTGCATCCATATGTACGGATGCAGAATGTACTGAAAACGTCATATTTAGTTGATGGTGTAAGAAGAAAAAATTAAAATAAATGCATAACAAAATACACACACTATGCATCAAACATTATGCCATGCTTATTTTTATACTTTATTTCTTATAAAATACCTATACAAGAAATATTTCAATTGTATTTTTTGTAATAAATATTTTATGTATTAACTGATAATTATATTGCACTGTTTTTTTAGACATACATACAGTTAGAACAGATCAAATATAAACCCAAAAATGATACAAATAAACTAAAAGAACTCAAAAAAGGAAAAACTATACATTTTTGGTGCTTTAGTCCTGGATTTGGGTATGAATTCACTCAGTTACTTAACATTGTTGGATACTGTTCTTTCTCTCTCATTTATTAAAAAGTACATTGACTGGTGCTTAATACAGATAAAATAGTATCAATTAATATGTTTTCCAATAGAATATAAATGGAGTTATATAAATGCTTGTCATATATAGATATGAATTTCACAATCCACATTCCTTCCTTTATACTTCAGTCTATAGATTCTTCTTAATTATATTGTAGATGTTGTTTGATTCCATTCTTTACATAACAAAATAATACAAATTATTAACAATATATTTATATTATATATAAAATATTATTGTATATAATACAAATACAAATTGTACAATTGCTTGCCATATAGTTTATCCAAAACTGATGTATTGATGTTTAATATTAGTTTATTAAATTGTATAGAATAACTATTAGGTATCTAGTAAAATGTTCCAAATAAAGTACCACCCAGTGGAGAAACTGCATCATTTAAGGTACAGAGCGAAAGTTTTGGAGCACTTTTATTAACTAAAAATAGAATCTGACAAAAAATAACATTTCTTTTTCAAACTTATATGTTCTTAACTAGTTAGAATTAAAAAAAAATTAATGTACACTAAAATTACAGGTTTTTTTTCCAATTGTTCATAATTAAGAGAACATTATACTGGCCTTTGCTGTCTTTGTTTATTTTATAGCAAAATTGTATTTTTGTAATACCATTTATACCTTTTTGTTAGGTTTTTACCAACTATTGTAAATGTCAGTGTAATGTCCTCTGATAATTAATTTTCAACAGGATGAGAGATTTATTGGATAAAAATGTTCATTCTATAATAATTACAAGTGGAACATTGTCACCCTTAAGAGCAACCATTTCTGAAATTGGAATACCAGTTAATGTCCAATTACAAAATTCCCATGTGATTAAAAGTAACCAAGTGAGTTGTGTTATAATATTTTTAATTTGATGTCCTTAATTTTATTTTTATTTTAGGTTTGTGCATCAGTTATAAAAACAGGGCCAAATAACAAACCACTTATATGTAACTACAATAACCGGTAATTTATAATAATTTATAGTAAGTTAGTATTAGTAGCAGTGGCTTAGTTGTGATTATGTTCTATGGGAGGATGAATAATTTTTTAGGTAAACTTTGTGCTGGCCTCCCCCCATCTATGTTTTATATTTATTCTGAGCGTAGTGAAGGACAAACAGGAAACTTGGAAAATCTTTTTTTTTTATACTTGTTGGTATTTTAAATGAAAATTTTTTTGAAATTCCCAATACTTCTCCAAAAAAATGCACTTTGGTTTTATGTAAAAATATTTTTTGGTTTATAAAAATAATGCTCAAAATTATTCATATTATACCATAAAAGATGTAGATTTTTCACCTATTGGTGCTTTATGGGATACAAATTTCTAGATTTGTTATAGTTTTTCTGATAAATGTTAATAAATTGGCTTTATTTTTGTTGATTCTTGAGATACCTTGACTACAGTGTGTTCGACGGATTTTTCTTGCACTGTTCATATTAAATTTCTATTAAATATTAATTGTTTTCACGCCTATTTTTTAAAAATTAAAACTGCTATAGTTAAAAAAACTATTAATCAAATATCAATGTATAATACATTAAAATGTTTTGAATAATATTTTTTACAAAATTACTATTTTTAAAAATTTCTTAAGTGAATAAATAGATTTTTTTTTTGTGTTTAAGGGATGAAAATAAAAATTTAATTTTTCTCCAAATCGATACTGTATAAGAATACAAAACACTACTAATACTACTTCGCCCAAAATCAATTGCAAATATATTAAGGTGTATAAAATTCAAAGAAATATTCTAGGGATCTATCTCCATCATCTTCCTCCATAACTACGCCTCTGATTATTAGTGTTGGGTCACTAACAGTAATTTTAGTTTTCAAAACCTTGAATAGTTTATCTATATTGAATTATGCACTTAATAAAATTAAAAATAAGTATCAAACTTGATTTTCTTTGAAATATTCAAGTTTGAGTAATAATTTCCCACCAAACTTCTGTTTAAATACAGAGGTGGTCAAAAGTCGTGCAACGCCTACCGTCTGGTATGGCATCTGTTCTTACACCATATTCGGTCCTTACTTTCACGACGGCACGGTAAATACCTTGAAATGCTTGAAGAAGTCAAGATCGAACTCGACAACAACGATATCTTCCGTGGTAAGCAAATTATCTGGCAAACTTTTTGCGTCACTTTTGGCCATCTCTGTATTTCAAAGTTTTTCATAGTTTTAGAAGTTCTAGAACCTATATCGTAACTTATTTAATTCTAGAACTATAATTTATATAAATACGATTTTTTTTTAGAAACAATTCTGATTTTCTTATAAGTTTGGGACAAACTCTTGTGAATTTTTCAAGAATTATACCAGGGGGCACTTTAGTGTTTTTCCCTTCATATCCATTTTTAGAGCATTGCATTAATTATTGGCAAGGATGCAATATTTGGACATCAATCGCTAAGAATAAAGTAATACAAATAAGAAACTAACATAAATTCATATCTTAATAACTATTGCAATTATTATGTTTTTTTTTTAGTCTTTATTTGTTGAACCAAAAAATAAGGATGTGTTAATTAGTGTGATTGAAGAATATTATAAAGCAATTCGGGAAAACAATGGTGCAATATTATTAGCGGTTTATAGAGGAAAAGTTTCTGAAGGTCTTGACTTCTCAGATTGGAAAGCTAGAGCTGTGCTTATTATAGGTTTACCATATCCTCCTTACCAAGATCCAAGGGTTGTAATGAAAAGAGAATATTTAGATGAAATGCGAAAACAAAATATACAAGTAAGAAGGATTCACTAATAAGAATTAGTCCATTGTTAATTTATTGCATTTATAATCATTGAGTTTATTTTTGTGGTTGTAGTGTTTATCTGGTCAAGAATGGTATAAATTGGAAGCTATTAAGGCAGTGAATCAAGCAATGGGACGTGTTATTAGACATATTGGTGATTGGGGTTCAATTGTATTTTGTGATGAACGTTATGCATGTGATAACATAAAATCACAGCTTTCTGCTTGGTTACAACCTAATATAAAAGTTTATAATCAGTTTTCAATGGCTTATAGAGACAATGTGAAATTTTTCAAAAACACTGGACCAACAGTAAGTAATTATAAAAAATTGTTAAATGTGTTGTACTAAAAACAGAAATAAAGATTTATCTTGATTTTTAGATTCCTTCTGCTGTTTTGTTTTCAAATGCATTATTTGATGAACCTGCTCAAGCAACTGTGTTGAGGTCAATAGAATCTGTTAAACGAAAAGTAGTAGAAGATGATACTATAAAACTGTATGAAAGTTTTTTAAGTAAAAATTTTAAAGAAACAGAAAATAAAGAACAGTTGAATAGTAGTAAAAGCATTTTAGGATCTGTTGATGATTATGTCAAACATAAAACAATCAATACTATAATAGAAAGTCAAACTTCAAAAATTGATATAAAATCTGATAGAAATCCATCTGTAAAAAAAAAACGAAAACTTAAAATAATTCCAAATAAAATGTCTTCAGAAGATTCGCAAAAGAAAACAATCAACTTAATGACAAAAGTATGAGTATATATTTGTTTTTGTTTTTTTAAATACGTTAATTCCAGCATGGGTAGAATTTGCCTCCCCCCTTCGTGTAAAATTTTTTTTTTGGCCCAAAAGGTTCCAAGTATCAATTATTATTAAAATAGCCGGAATTTTAAATGATGAAAAATGTAATAATGTAAGAGATCTTACCTATGCGAAGGCATAAGAACAAATGACTTGTAATAGTTGGGTATAATTGATAGAGCTAAGACAATAATGGCAAGTTCTTGACTCCTGCTGCAGAGAACGAATAAGTTTTGTTGACGATACGTCAACTTAGCACTTAGTGTTAATTATAAAATATACAATGCACCTTTATACTCTATTCAAAATAAGATTGAACCATTAAGATGAGAAAATAGCTTGTCTATTTCTACCATTAGATTTCTTCCAGTAACCAAGCTTGCTCTCCTAAATGTTGGCAATGGCAGCAATAACAATGAAAGCCAATAATTGACCATTCATAGGATGCATTGTGCCAATTTGAGGAGTGAAACTCACTCTTTGGCTCATTGTGCATGTACGAAAACGGGCAATCTTATTTTAAATAGAGTATTGTTACTGATTATTTTTATTGAATATACACAACAATAATAAATTTCAATGATTTGAGAAAATTTTAATTTGTTTATTTTCTATTTAATGTTTCATTTTATTTGTTTATGTTAAAGGCCAGAACTGTATTAAAAGATAATCATATATACACTAATTTTGTTAGTATTGTTAAAAAATATATGATCGAAAAAAATTGTACTGAATTTACTAAAAATATAGACGAGTTATTTCCCCATAAGACTCCAGAGATTATAGGCATTTTATTAGGTAGGCAACATTAAATTTTTAAAATATTAAACTTTTTAAAAACTACTTAGGAGTATTTATTTTTATATTGTTTAATTTTGCTTACTTAAAACATTACAGATCTTCGAGAATTTTTTGGAAAAGAAGTACACAGTCAATTTTCCAATTATTGTATCCAGTTAACAAAACACATATAGGCATACCTATAGAATGTAAATTTTTGTAATTTGTACTCCCTAGGTACTTAAACTTTATTTTGTATAATATATTTTATATTTTCAATAAAAATATATATTTTGTAAATGTGTAATATATAGATGCAGATATTTTTATAAACAGATTGAGCTATAATACTAAGATTTTATCAAACGTAATGTATGTTCTATTTATTTGAAATTGTATTCCACGGAGAAGATTTAAACTAAAACTATTAAATTAAAATTATGACAAACTTTTATAAAATAAAATTGGTTATGAAAAAAAAGAAAAATGTATTTTTACATTATTTTAATCTGGAGTGGCTACAAGACTATACATATGATCCAGGATCTATAAAGAAGAGATTAGTGAGGTATCATGATGTTTTCTGATTAACTGTTGGGAGTGTGAAGTATACCTTAGACCTTGTAGATTGGTATTCATAAAATACTAATGTCAAAATATAATATAGAAATAATAAATTTCTGACATTTATGTTTCAATTAATAAAAACCTTTTATACTTAATTTTACTCTTACTTATTTTTTTAGAGTAGGTACTTATTGTTATTAATGAATTACTTTTTTTCTTAACACTTAATAATTCAATATCAAAATATACCTATTAGAAATATTAAAATAAACGATAAAATTTATTAAGAAGATTAAACAATCATTGATTTGGGTTTATAATAAAACAAATTGCTCTATTTTCAAAAGTAAACAATCTTCTACACAACAGTTTATTTCAATGATAGTTTAAAAAAAAAAACTAATTAACAACGCTAATAAAAACTTTTAATTCAGTACTTCTATAATTATTATTCTTAGAAATATTTATTTTAAATGTTAGAAAACATTCAGGTTTTTAATAATTTTTGTTTCCCAGTACCTATATATCCAATATATATCCATTATAACAAAACTCATCATACCATTTTCCAACAAGCTAGTTTTTAGGCAAGTTGCAATAGTTGTTAAATATTATGTTGTGTAGGTAGGTTGGGTTAGGTGTACTTGTCTGTTGTAAAAAAAACTTTAAATATGTAAATTTGTCATAAAACCACGATTTAAGATAGACTATCTTAAATTATGCGTAAAACTAATGACCATTGTTGTTGAAGATTATTTATATTATAAATATAAAATACATTAATTTAGGTGAAAACAATGATCATGTAATATAACATAATACAAGATAAAAATAAGTTATACAAATGTATTAGTTTATTTTCTTAAATAAATACAATTGTGAAAAATATGATTTATTATTATATATAATATGATATATTATTATTATACAATATATTAATATTAACAAAAATATGATTAATAAAAGAAATTATTATCTATACTCCAGATAATAACGCGATAATAAATGATAACAAATCTTATCAAAGCGCTAGCGCTAGAAATACAATTCTTGAATCGAAAATGTTCAAATAAAAACTAGCGCAGAGGCATATTAATTATTTTAAAAAAAATATATGAAAATTATTGAATAGAACAAAAGTTATTTTAAGCCACAGATCATCGTGAAACATTCTGTATAAAATAAATATCTGTGGCAATTAAGATATATCTTAATTGGTGATGGTTAGTGATCGATTACATTTTATTGCTAGTTTTTATATAGTATACATTTATGCTATTCATTTGATGGTACTTTAAAAAACAGTCGCTCAAACTTATTTTGGAAGTTGTATTCAAAAGATTTTAAAACGCTCAATTTGTTGTAACTACTTAAGAAGATAATCTATTTTTCAATTACACTGATTATTTAGGTTAAATAACTTAAATTTTAAAAATTTTACTCAACAATTGCTATAAAATAATAGATAAAACAAATAATTCACCATTTCAGACTTGATAATAGAAGCAGCTAAATTATTTATGTCAAGTTGAAGTCAAATTGAATACTATTTTTAACAATGTGGTACGAATATTAATAATTTAAATAGCATCCTGTCAAAGTAATGCATTTTATATTTTTCCTATAAACTAAAAAAATGTTTATTATCCAATACAAGATAAAATTCCATGTGGTCTTACAGTAGTAGTAATGTTACATAATTAGTTATCTTATCATTTTTCTTTCGTATTATATCTGTTATGGAGAAATATGCTTCACAAATTTTATGGCCAATCTTAAGCACTTCAATCATTTCACCCCATCTTTCAATTCTCTTTTTCGTGACCTCAAAACTAACAACGACAAGAGTAGATTTTTCACAAACAAAACACAAATTTAGGCATTTTTAAATAAGAATAATTCACTTTAAAAACTAAAATATGTTAATTTTTTTTTTTTTTTTATTTTGTATATATATGACGTATTGGAGGGAATATTCGTGATTAAGAAGGTTCAAATGTTATATGTTTATCATATATACGTGTATAATTTTAATACTTTTAAAACACATTATTTATTACTTATTATAGGTATAACTGTATAAGGATTTACTTTCTCAGAGTACACACAATTTTACTTGAAAAGTATAGAGCGCAGCACTGAGTCTGATCCTAATTTTTCCGTAATATAATCGTTCGTTTTAAATACAATTTGCTAGCCTAATATTCTAATATTTTCAGAGATTTTTCTGGTAAAGTTTCAATGGCATCTGGGGCTATTATCAACCTGTCATCATTAACTTCAGTCAAGTATATAAATTACTTTCTGTATAATTCATTATAAAGCTCTCAAAATATGGTAATTGTTCTGTCAATATTACAGACCCTGGATTATACGTTTATCAGTCATTAAAAATATGTATACAAGTATAATAGTAAAAAGACAGATATAATTCTCACGACAGGTGGGCTATTGTAGATGAGAAGTTGAGAAGGAAGGATATTGAGAAGAATTAAATGTATATCTGCGCGCAATGATTAAAAATTGCTTAAAAAAAACGATTTTGAGTGGAAATCAGATACACTTGTTTTAAAAGGCCGTAATATTTATGATTTTCGTAAAAATTGATTTTAAAATTCGTATATAAAATTTTTTTTCCATTTTTTTTTTTACCACAAGTGCGACTTACAACTTTCTGTTAAATTTTTAAGCATTTCTATATGGTTAAACAAATTTATCCACAGAATATCTACCGAATAAAAATTACTTAAAAAAACTAGTAAAATTTAAATGTCTATAAATATCTCAAAAATAGTTAACATTATTTAAAATTTGATCACGTTACAAATGGAAATATAAGGATTCTGTCCAATTGCAAGTCTCTATAATTCATTTTAACTGGATTACAACAAAAGAAACAAAATTAAAAATAATACATTTCGTAATTTTCCCGTTTTTCCCATTTATTTTGAAAACCTCTGGGGAAATCATAAAGTATCACCTCATTCAAATTTCCTTTCAAAAAAAGGGGTGCTAGACTTGAAAATCTCATCAAAATTTCTGATAGAAAAGTTGTTCACAGAAAAAAAAAAAATTGTAAAATCAATAAATTACTAACCGGGCATTGTTCATAGAGTATTACCATATGGCCGATAAAACGGTATAAAACGGTAATCGTTTTATCATATATTATTGTATCATTATAACTATTATCACTTTATATTATAAATGGTTAGCACACAAACACGAATTAAGATATACATATCTATATGTGTCAGTTATATCTTAATTAGTGCACACAAAATAAAATCCTACCCGATGTGGTTTTAACATATACCGAAGGTCTATAAATTTATGGGTTGTACGTAATAAATCAGAATACATTTTTAATTTATTTCTTTCATTAATTTATGTGGTATAGTAGTAATTAGAATTTAAATATTATAAATTTAATTTATGCATAGAAATCACGTTTTAAGGCTGTTATTATTAATTATCCGTATCATCGTTCGTCTTTATCATTTTCGAATATACCATAGATAATTATTATCTATGATTCATTCCAGACAGGACGAGTTGTGAATTCCGCTTTTTTGTTTCAATCTAGATACTGAATACTGCCTCAATATTATTGATGATTTAATAAGATATCTTAAATCGTGTTATGTAGGTTAAAGATTTTTATTTTTTTTATCGTGGTAGTGAACATAGATAGTATATTATGAACCATGAAGTCAGTGATTATCTACAGAACCACGATTGTGGTTCATTGACCACTGAAATACCATATTTTGAACAAGATGTTATATACGTTTTTTAGGTACCGTTTCCTTTTCCACTTAAAAAGTTGTTACGTTGTTCATTATGTTGACAATAAAAAAAAAAAATAATGAAAAATGAAAAAAGTACCGAGTCTTGTTGAAAACTTAAATATATTATAAGTTTTATACTATCTGAAGTCATTTACAAATTAATTTTTATCGTTTTCCTAAACGTATGTGACATTGTGAATCAGTTAAAAATGCCAAATAGGATATTAATGAAAAAAGACCAGGTAAATGATTGCTCAACTTGTATTTGTTTTGTCCTATGTGTTTCGTTGTTCTAATAATTTCTACTGCGTGATTTTTTGGTTTTAACTTTGATAAATTAAATTGCTTCATAATTTGTTTTGAACTATTTCATTTTGTATTATTAGTATTACTTACACATTGGCTATTACCAATAATGAAGAACACTGTAATTATTAACTATAAAACATAACAATATACTACAATTCACCGAATAGGCACTTATTTAATTCAATAATTGATCATTTGATTAATATATTTTACTAGAAATGATATGATAAATTGAATTATAAGTTTTAGTTTAATATATTAATTTTACATACTTACGCATAGTACCAAATATTTACTATACAATTTATATAACAAATCATATCAAAAATGTTTCATTTAGAAATTCAAAGAAAATTAATAGAAATTGTCATAATCAATTTTACTTCATTCATTTGATTACTTATCTTAAAAAGCTAACACAATTTACTATTATTTTGTTTTAGTTAAATTACTTCTTATTTTACTTGCTAACTTGATAATAACGTTAGCAAATAAATTATTATTTTCTTCAAATGTCTAACATGTATTAAACTAAAATCACATTTATTTGTTATACTATCTACTGATGTACCATGTATTTTGTATATTTTGTATATTTTTTTGTTAATAAAAAAAAGTTGTAGGTATCTTATTAACTTTTTTTTTTTTCCTAGAAAATTGAAATATTTAGTAGTTTATATATATTATATATATTAATGAATAAAGCTAAAAAAGGAAATATTTATAATTGTTGCTTTAGTTGTCTATATTTAGTTATTTAATTTTTTGAGAAAAGTATCTAGGTATTTATAAGTTTTTTGGAAATTTATAGCATACTTTTCCTTTTAAAATTAGGTTTAATATATTAATTTATGTTATAAAGTATAATGACTTCTATTATTATTTTCAGGATGTTTCCAAGTCTAAAAATACTGAAGTAAAAAATGAATCTGGAGATGATGTACCATTTGAATGTGTTAATGATGTAAGTTTTTACAGTTTTTATTGACAGTATCTTTTTTAGAAATTCTTAAGGTATAAATCTAGTTTACAACCCAAGCTCATTTTCAATTTTTTTTTCAAAATGTGTGTTTTTGTTTGTATATTAATAATATAAAAAAAAAAAGTTAACGAACTTCGTTTGGAAGTTATGGGGGAAAATTTCATGATGTTTGGGTTTTCTGTTTCACATATTTCTTAAACATTTTCAAATTTTTTAGCTTGGGCTGTAAACTAGATTTGTTCCATTCTTAATTAGGGTTAAAATAAATAACTAGATATTCATTACATGGGTTAAGTAATATTTAAAAATATTTTTTCTGTTGTATAATGTGAATTGTAAAAGTAATTATTTTATGAATTAGGTACTTACTATTAAATTAGTAATATTGTATCATGTAAAAATATTGTAAAATATATTGATTGTTTGAAACTTACTATTATTGATCATAAGTAATTCATTTCTCACTCATATATTAAAATATAATCATGACTGATACATAATCCTATATTTACTAGGTTATGTCTCTTTAATTTATTTATTCTGAAATTTAAAACTAAGTTTACTGTCTTAACTGTTTAAAGGTTTACTAATATAAATGTTGTTTCTTAAAATCCAAAGACATTTGATTTAAAGAGTAAAAAAGAGCCTAAAAAGAAGTATTTCAATATTTTTGATGTTATAATTTTATGTATATTAAATATATTATATACAATGATATAGAAATATGTACTCTTAATATTTCTTTTAATATATAAAAAAATAAATGTATGAAATAAATTGTATTTATTTATTAAAATTAATAATAATAATAACCATATAAGAAATTATAGAGTTATGACTAAAACAGATATTATTATTAAAAAAAAAAAAAACTTTTTCCAAATTTTTGTACACAAGTAAACTTCAGTTTCTTGGTACTTATTAATACTAATAAAATTATTTGTATTATATTTAATTTTCCAGTTAAATGATGGACCTCCTACTGGACATTCAAGTACTGCTCCTAGCCCTCCACCAACACAAATAAACAAACTTAAGCTAGGACCAATCACAATTAAAAGAGAGAAACGACAAAACTCTTCTCGTTTTAATGTTGTAGGTACTAATCGTGAACTACAAGTTTTAAAAACACTTAATGGTATGTAAATGTTCGTTCATTTAGTTAATAATTTAAATTAAGAGTGTTAAGATGGATACAATTAGTAATATATTTTGTTTTCTTTATTATTTAAAATAAAACATTTTCAGTGCTAGGCTTAAAAATTATACTTGGGTAAAAAATAGGTTTATAAGTTACTGAAAAGAAATTTAACTTTTTTTTTTTATAGATATTTAGGTATAATTTTCACCTTTTTTGATTAACGTTAGATCAGGTACTGTTATATTGACAACTTGTTAGTAGGTATATATTATGTATTATATTGGGTATAAAGCTGTCAGGAAAATTGATATGATACGGTTTGTGGATGAAAGTAGTAATATCAGACAAGGAAGGGAATTGTTTTTGATGCTGTAGAGCATGGAAGAAATACTGTTTAATATGCATAAGCTAAACATGAGTTAGTAGAAGCAATAATATTTGGGCAAGTATACATCTATAAAATAACCAAGAAATAGAGCACATGGAGAAGTTAACATACTGGGGAAGTATAATAAGTTAAGATGGCAGAAATAAAAGGGAAATAATGAAGAGAATAAGCCAAGCTAACATAGCATTTAAGAAATATTATTGTGCACATTAAAAAAAACTTTTTGAAAACGTATACATAGAGTATAATGTTGTATGCCAGTGAAACTTAGACGATTGCCAAGGTAGAACAGAGAAGAATAGAAGTTTTTGAAATGTGATGCTACAAAAGAATATTGAAGATGATAAAATAACTAGAATGCAAATTTAAATACTCTAAAAAACAAGATAAATGACCTAAAAATTATTTTAAATGTTGAAAAAAATTTTTTTATTAGGTTCATTAATTTACTAAACACAACAATGCATATAGTGCAATACAACTACAGTGTAATTCAATATAATAGCTTATCGTTTTCTTTATTGCAGCCGATATCATATTTATCTGGTATAATTGGCAAATCTATAATACATTTTAAAAATAGGAATTTGAATATTTTTTTTTCTTCTAGGAAGAAATCGAAATTAATTTTATTAAATTTTCTATTAACTCTATGAAGTTTGTGAATAAAAAAAAATGTACCTAAATATGCACATGAAATTTCAAAAAATTATCTAAGAATAAAAGTTTTATATTTTAATTCCTTGAAATATGAAACAAATTTTGTGCTTGGATAGTATTGCTTTAGGATATTTAGAAAATAAACTCAATTTGCATTATAATCCGCAACTCTAATGATAACCAACAACAAGGAAGAATCAGAATTGAATTGAATAAAAAAATAAGAAATTAATGAATTGGAAATCTACCGAGACATGATGGGTTGCTGGTACAGTTTATAGAGGGGTGTATGCAAGGTAAAAATTATAGAGAAAGACTGCGTTTAATGTATATGTGATGGATAATAAAGGACCAAGAGTGTAATTCTTACGATGAAACAAAATGAAAGGCAAGGGAAGAATGGAAAATTGTTACATACTAATCTCAAAATTGAATGAAAAGAAGATTAGGGTTTAGTTTTTTATTTATTTATTATATACTATCAACTTTGTTATGAAATTTGTGTTACAAAATAATTTGAATTTAGTATGTTTTTTTTTACTTCATTATTCTAGTTTTCATAATCATATTTTTAAATTAGTTGTAGTGATTACTAGAGATCAGATGTTTTAGAATTTTCTTTTAAATTACATAAAGTACAGAAATAAGAAGTAAAAAAAAAAAAAAAATTATAATGAGTACATTGCAGGTATTTTGGTTTTTAGATTGGCCACTATTGTAGGTGAGAAATTACTCTTCTAGTGTAATTTGATTTATATCTGTAATAAATCATTGCTTATGAAAAACAATTGTGACCAAAGTTTGGTTAATCATATTTTGATAAACTTAAATTAAAAATTGTATTTATTTGTAATGTACTTACAATTGTTCACGTATTTTCATATCAAATTGGTGAGCTTTTTTTTACAGTTTTCATCAAAATTTAAACTTTTAAACGCTTATATATTTATATATGTATAAAAATTATGCTTAACTTTTCCCATTAAGTAAAACTTGTATCAAATTTTTGATGATTTTTGCTGGGCTAAAAAACTTATACTCTATTAATCGGAAAATAGTACTCAAAATACCAGGATTTTTGTGATTTTTATCAAAATATTAACTTTGAGTGCTTATAAAAATAATGTGCTCACAGTTTTTCAATCTTTTTATACTATCATAATAACAACTTATGATGAACTTCACACCAAATTTTCATGTTTTTTTTTTAGAAGTCAAAAAAACTTGAAAGTTTTAAATAGCTATTAATCTCAAAAATTGTCAGAATAATTTGAAAATTTTACCACGTCTAGAAATAGAATTCGGTGAATATTTTATGTCTGTGATTTGTTTTAAATGAATTACAACAAAAACAAAATTGAAAATAACTGAAACCATTAAAATTTTATCAGAACTATTCCTACATTTTTACTTTTTTCCCTGTTTTTCTTAATTATTATGAAAATTACAAGGAAAATCAAAAAAATGACTTCTTCAATACACCAATTAAACAAAATGTGTTTTTTTACACTTATTATCGGAACAAGATTTCTGATAGAAAAGTTGTTCTTATTGTTTTATTTATTATTTTATTATTAAGGATTTACACGGTAATGTGTATTATGTGTACATAATTATATATTGGTCCCTTATTTATGCCAGTTTAACATACTATAATTGTAATTATGAAAGCTATGGTTTTCGTAATTTGTTGTGATACTTCCAACCCGACCGTTGGGACAGCTTGTGTGTTGAGCCAACACTTGTTACACCAGCACACACGTGACCGTATCGCGTGTAGACGGTAGTGACATCTAGCGACGTAAATACTGTTGTTATTTGTTCCGGGCCCCGCCAGTGTTCGTGACAGCCGTGTTCGACTGTTTCCTTGGTTACCCTCGCAGCACTCGTCCAGCCATCGCCTTCTCTTCGCATATTAGTTCTACTACCCGCCCCCGCACGTACGTATCTGCTACCACATCGATCCACCGTGAGCCCAAAGCTTGTAGACACCACACTAGTCCGCAAATTACTGTCGCCGAAACGCCATGTACGTGTATGATTGTTTCAACACACATTTAAGTTTTCATTTTATTGTTTGATCGTGATTCAATTTATAGTAAAAATAAAATCACATACGTACGACACTGTAATCGTTGCCGCACTCCCGAGGTTTCTATATGTTTTTGATATTCGCCTTCACCGTTCGACGAGAAACCCTAGCGTTATGTATGCACATTGAAATGTTTCCATAGATTACAATTTACAGTCGATTATAGAGTAAATTATATAGTATCCCTTAGTTTTTACTATGACTTTGTAAAAATATATGTGATTTTGATATACACATGTGCACATTCACCATTAAATATCGAGTCATTTGTCTAAAGTAATGAAAAAACGAAGTTTGTGTTGATAGTTTTCGCTAACAACAGACTTGTGTGATTAGTTTAATTTAAAATTTAGTAAATGTCAAAAGGTCGTACAAGGGTGGAGTCACTGCGCTGCGAAGGTTTAATTTTTTAAAATAAACTATTTTTTCGAGTTCTTTACTGCACTGGCAATCAGAATTTTCTGACATAACTTGTGTTTTTTTAAGTTTTTTCTTTGATAAAATGTATATTGTGTGATAGATACATAAATAATGGATTTTATAATTACTGTTTTTCAGTTATAAGATTATTTTTGTAGGTATTTTAATAGTTTTAATTAAACATTATAAGCAAATAATGAATTTAAATAGTCACCTATTTTCTAGTATATGATTTTAGTAAAAAAATTAATTATGGCATTTGTGCATACAATCGCGAAATATACTTCGTGTATTTACAAATAACATTTTTAATTTATATTATTTGTGTATGCTAATTTAAATAGCATTGTTTTAAATAGAATATTCATAAATCTTAATAGATTATATATTCAAATGTTAATATCTTCTAATATTTCAAATGTCATTTTAAATATAATTGAGTTATTGCAACTAACAACAGTATAATTTATTATGTGCAAGTTAAATGGTTCTTAACAACTAATTAAGCAGGTAGTTGTTTTAAAATTACATATCTACTTACTTCCTATATGATGGCTGATTATTCTAAACAAATCATGCTCTAAAATCGACTGAAAATTATCAACTCATTCAAAAAAATTAATCAGTTTTTAATTAATTAATATTAAATTTATAGTGGGGGATAAATGAAAATATACGATTTACGATATTATCGTTTGTTCGTAAATCTAAGCATTACCAACATCTACATCGCGACTTTGAAGTACGTGCTCTGATTTATGTTGTTTACTACACCTAACCGTAGTGCAGACGTTTGCGATTTTATATGGTAACGAAAACTACATGATCTTAAATGGGTGTTACGATTAAAAGCCTGTGGTGTAGTGATTATGGTAGTGAACAGATCTGCGGGTGGTCGTATGCTCTCACTGAGCACAACTGTCAACGGCACTGCGGCAGTGGTGACGGGTAACGTGCAATCTGGTGTTCCGTTACTGCCCAAAAGCCAAAACTTTCATAGTGGTTTGGATCTGGTTGCTGATCGCGACAAGTCAATCATTATGTACTATGATCGGTCGATAGACTTGCCCAGGCTTCACGGTGAGTTATATATTATATGGGGTTAGACGAATTTAATAATAAATTTACGCACATAAGGTTTGATTGAAAATTTCACTTTTAGTGTATATGTAATTATATACCTACGGAATGTCTCCACATTTAATTTTATATTTAATAATTTATTATGTAAACTTCAAATTTATTTAATTGAATGATTTTATTTTGTGAGTTTTTAAAAGGTAAAAATTTACACGTTATAATATATAAATATTATTCTATTTGAAATTTACGATCATCGCGTTTAAAAATATATTATATAATGCATCTGTATCATAATATTATAAATTTTCTTTGTTACATAAATTGTTTTCGATATTTTGTTATTATACTAATGTTATCCTATAATATATTTTTTCTCAATTTGGGGGCGTGAACACATTGCTAAGGAGGTACAAGCAATCATCACAAAGTAAAATTATTGTATTTATTACATTTTGTATTTTACAATGTAGGGGAAAAATAAAAAATGAATAACGACCGTATGTCGGATAGATTTGTTTGCTTATCGGCCTTTATATTAATATTATATATATTTTTGTTGATGGTATTTATTTTTTTTTTGAGAGGAAAGGGGTGATATTTTTAAAAATTTACAAAGGGGTAGAATAAAAGAGGTTGGGAACCACTGCTATAGTAGTATGTTTTTGTTTTTGTTATAGTTAGTCCGATTTATATTTATACATTTTTTTTTTTAAATACTTGACGTATCTTTTCTTGATGGATTTTTTGATAGATTTTCTGTATCTATATGCAATTATTGAATGATAATAATATTTATTATCAGAATTTATGAATATTATATTGTTCATGCTTTCATTTTTACAAAGCTCTTTTAAAAATTCTAATCTATTTAGTAACAATCTTAGTATTATATAAATAGACGGAAGATCTTCTACTCGCAAGAGTATTAAAACTTTTGAGTTACGTCTTATCAGAGATATTTATATTGTTGATTGATTCTATATTAAATACAAGATTTAATAAAACCAAACAAATACTTATACTAATTCATTGTAATGGAATATTACATAAATATTTGATTTTGAATTTTAGATTCAAAGATCTATTGGCTTTACTATGATGTATTTTTTTTTTTTTTTTTGTCTGTAAACAACTTTTCTATCAGAAATCTTGCTCCGACGTATGTAGTGTAGCACCTTTTCTGAAAGGTAATTTTGTTTAGTTAGTGTATTAAAGAAGTTAATTTTTAATTTTCCAAGTGTTCTTCAAAATAATTAGGAAAAACCGAAAACTAAATTAAAGGTAAACGGCAAATATTTACGGCGCGTCGCGACTTTACTGATTTCATTATTTCTAATTGTTGCGAACTATGTTTTCTACGATAAATAATACTTTAATAAAAAAAATTGCTTAGGTACCTCTTTAGATCTAGTTGTTTAATTAAGTGGGTTATTTGTTTATTCTCTTAATCGTTTTTCGTTAGCAATAGTTTATCTTTACGTACATATATAAGTTAAATAACTTTATGTATATTACCTTTCTAACTTTCCAACTATACAACAGTGGCTGTACGCTTGCACCCCTCTCGAGTATTAATTCTTTTTTAATTCAATTATTTCGAGATATATAGTTATATATAAGTTTGAATCGTGGTCTTTAATAGCAATTATTGTATTCACGCTGAATACACTTCAGTTTATTATATTTTAATGTTTTTTTTAAATCCCTAACTCCATTCTTATTAGAAAATTATTACGAGCACGCCACTGACCATATTATATAAACAGCTTTTGAATTCAACCAATCATCACTGAGTTGTAGTGGTTGGAAGATGATTAATTTGGTGTAAGGTCTATGATGAAATTTTAGTAGGTATCACTACTAGTAATAACCAAATTATTATGATGTACATTATCGATGTATGCGTTGCGTAGATTTCGTGAATCTAAATCAAAGGTTCCTAAACTCGATGAAATTGCCTCCTCGCTGGTCAAAATAAACTACTGGGGATTTATAAATAGACCCCTTTGAGAACCTCTAATCTAAACATAGATAAAAAAAAATTAGCCATTTTAGATAGTATTAATAGATATTATTAACGATTATATATATTATAAATTTTTAATTTGTAATAGAGTTAATAGGCCAATATAGAAAACACAGTTTATTATTTTTTTATTAGAGAATTGCACACTTTTATTAAAGATCGTTGAGTGGTCATCCATTAGATTATTAAAAATATTTGACGGGATTAATAATAACATATCATCATCGTATTTAACTTTACGATCCATCGTGTTTGTTTAAACTGAAATTCTTTATTATTAAATATTAATTATTGTGAAAAAAAAATATTCCCGTTATCATAACATATGATTTATTGATTTAAAACTATTAATATTTGGCATTTATAGTCGTAGAATTCAAATGTTTAAGTGAGCATAACTTGTGAGATTAACTTCTCACACAACTAAAGGAGAACTGTGCTTTACAAGACTACAAGGATGACGTTTTATTATATTATTATAGTTCTTACCACAACTTGCCATTTTTGGCGTATTTGTTACGCACGTTGTACAAACAAACTAATCAACGAATACTTTATAACGATTACCAACGAAAATAACATTTAAATAATTAAATTGGTAATAATTAAAATGTTTAAGTCTTATAAATTAGATATATAAACAAAAGCCCAATTCATATTTAAATTCTGCGATGTAGGTGTTAGAGTGTGTTTGAAAAATAATCTTCTGCACAAAAACAACTAATCGAAGTAAAAACTATTCGCTCAGAAGGCATTCATATTGTTCCCGGGATCTGTCCATGATAGAAACTTGAAAATTAACCATGAATGATTTTATTTTTTGTATCTTTTTATTTTATATTTTTATGACAGGTGTACAAGTTATTATATTGATTGAATAATAAAAGATAAAAATTTAAAGTAATATAACAAATCATGTTTATTTTTTGGACAATTGTTCATTTTATTTTTATACATTAATTTATTGTTATTCAGTTTTTAAATTTATATTTTATTATATTCATTGAAACATTCACACCCATTTGTAACTAGTAGTTATAAACGCCTTGGTTTATTCAATTCCGCGGTAGTATTTCTTCTTTGTATTAGTTTACTTTATACTTTTGTTCGAGTGTTTTTTTCCTATTTTGTGATTGTTGAGTTTTTCGTCAATACATATACTCATTATAGGGTATTGAATAAAATAATATTATTTTGAATAATAGTTAAATAAAAAAGTTAATTCTTTGGCACTAATGAAATATATTATATTTTTTTTAAATTGTTGTCTGTCCGTAAACAATTTTTTTACTAAAAATGATTTCTTTTTTTTCCAATTAAATTATTTTGTTGTAATTCGATTGGAAATACCTGCGATTTTTAATTATATTAGCTTTTTATAGGCATAATAAAAAATTTAAAATATTTTGTCGATTTTTAAGCTATTTATTTGAGTTTATATTTATAGCCTTGAGATATTTGTTTTTAATTTTTAATTGGATAAAAATACATTGACTCAGAAAAAATGCTCGAAAATTCAATATGAAGTTCTCCATAAGTTGTATTTAGTGATATTGAATGTAATGTAATTATTATTATTTTTTTAAACTAAATTTTAATTTTATGAAAATCATGAAAACATATTTTACCGAACTTCGATCAAAATTGTTGGTTTTGCAAACAATAATTTATCATTTCATACTACAGATATAAATTAAACTATATATCTTAGCCAACGCCAACTTCCAATCTACAGCAGTTGCACTGTGGGTATATAAGTTGAATTTTATAATCTGTGGGCACAGCGTTGTAGATCGTCGTCATCTAACCATTAACCTAATTTAACCTTTTTCATATGCAAGTTGTTATCCAATCATCTAATCTGGCTAACTACTCTTCTCTTTTTTCTGAATTTATCCGCAGGGTTCTTTTGATATGAACTATTTTACAGTATTTATAGATATTTCGTGTGTAAATTTCAATAATATATTTTTTATTTTAAAAATACAATTTTATAATATCATTAAAATTAATATTTTATTAAGAATAATTAAATAAATGTTTTCTCCTTTATAAATATGGTGTATTGTAATATATTATGTACTGCAAGCACACATTATATTCAAGTCGATGTCCCCAGTCCCCCTATTAATAATTTATACTCTATATGCAGTGTGTTTCCCATTAATTTTTTTGAGAGTATATCAAGTCGTCAAATAATACTAAAATTTAATAAAATACAAATATTTTTCTTATGGTTTAGAGGGGTGAAGGATTTGTCAATAATAATCTTGAGAGTTCAAATCGCAAATTGATTGAGGCTTGGGAGTATACGCAGTATACCTATAATATTTAACAAAACTTTGAGAGTATACATCGTATTTGTAGAATACCATATGGAATCACCCCTATTTATATATGATTTATCTGTAAAAAAAAGAAATTTTATTTTTCCTATGCATTGTCATTGATGTACGTACCTATTAATTTATAAGTTTCATCAATAATTACTCTGTGTTTCCCGTTTAACCTATATAAAAAGGGGGGGGGTCATCAACATTTACAAACGTATTTTTCTCTAATTTATAGGTTGGCCTGAATGAAAAAAAACCTAACACAACTTTTGTTCTCAGTAACGGACCAGGAAAAGCGTGTTATAGCATAATTTCCCGCAAAAAACCTAATCTAACATACGTATTTTTTCCTTTCAATTTTATAAAAGTAACTATTTCCAAAATATCGGTTTTAGCACGAATTAAAATGTGTCTTACCAACAACTAGCTATAAGTTGTCCATAAGGAAAAGGACACTATGACGTCTGATTACACTGTTTCATTTCAAAATTGTATATTTATTAATTTTTATTATTACGTTATCAAACTAAGATTCGTGGTTAGTTTTAATTCCAGTCATAGTGGTGACTTATAAAACCGGTAAGACATTTTATTCCAGCTAAAATATTGGAGTTTTGAAAAGTTAAAGTTTTGAATATTTTTCAATTTATGTGTTTATTACAATAAGATTCATGTATTCAACTAATCATAAATTTAAATAATTTTGTAATTTTGTATTTTTTTAATGCTTAACGCCTGTGTAAATGTTTATTACCAATGTTATATTATTTGTAATTATTTGGTGTTTCAGTATATTAGCTTTGGTATTATTGGTATTAAAACGTTTAATATGTATAAATAGTTACCTATTATATAGAGATGTTTCGTATATCTGGCCATCGAATAATAAGTAATAATCGGGTACTCAATACCATAGTCAGTACTCTGCCAATATTCCGTATCTGGCGTAATAATATATTATCTCGAACTATAATCCGGTACTAAGCTTGCTGTCTAATTTAACAAAATGAAAAATGTATGAAAATATATTTTTTAATTTTTTAATAGAAATAATTATAAAAATAAAAAATATATATTATTTATTAATTACCTAGTTGCTACTAGATATTGTATTTTTTGCACTTTATCAATATTAGAATCTTGATTATCACAGTATTACACAACACTCGGCTTTTATTAATATAATTACTTGACTGCTAGTTGCCCGGTATTTATGTAAATTCAAATTATTACTCAGTAAATACTTAGTACCGCGATTTGTTAATAAATAATCTACGAAAAACATTTATCTTCTTGACCTGACCTGTATATTCTCAGTTGTCATACAAAAAATATTTTTGTTTATTATATGTATAAATTGTTATTATTTAGTATGGGAGAGTTTTGACCTTTTGGTTTTTTTAAAATCTAGTCGAGTCAAGTATTCATTTTTTCGAGTAAAATTCAGAAGTCAAGTACTCGATTTGAGAAAATTCGACACTTTAGTACTCGACCAATTCTACAATTTAGTTAAAAATTCTATATATTTTAAGTTACAATTTAATTTTAAAATGATGTTTAATCTGTTTTAAAATACTATAATATACCTAATTTAAAATTTTAAGATTTGTATACTCAATAGTGTGTATTTGCAAGTATTATTTCGGCTCTCTAAGAGAAATCAGTACTCCCGTATTTCTATGATTCTTTCAACTGTTGTATATTTTTCGATCAACTGATAAACAGTGTCGACATTTGATAACTACACCTTGAGTGTAATCATGACGTCATGGTATCCTTATCTGCTTGGAATCCCAAATATCTGATTGTTGGTAAGACATTTGTATTCGCGCTAAAATTGATCGGTTTGAGTTAGTTAAATTAAAAATATATATTATTTTCTCGCTCACGTAAACCTAAACAATTTGGTGAAAATACGTTAGAAAAATATCGATGACCCCTATTGTATAAAATTGACGGAGATCGCGGAATATTTTTCCTTCAACCAACTCCAGCGTCGTCTTAGGCCGCGCGTATCATCGGTGCGTTTTCATACGCCGCATATGAAAATACATTAAGATGACGTTATACTCGCATGTGCTGTCTCGGTCCAACTAACGGGCTATATAGCAGAATCTGCCTTATGTAGACTTCGTAGAACTCTCTTAATTTTGATTTTAGAGTAAAATCACCTATTTTAAAATTTAAAGAGAATAATATTCCGGTGGGCAAAACTCATTGTTTTGCCCATTATTTTAATTATTATTCCGAATATAATGTTCAATACATCGTTTAGAATAAAAGACTAATTCATCGTTTTTAAATGATTGTAACATTTCTAAAAATGAATTTAAAAAAATAAACGCATCATCTTCCTCTCTGGAATAATGTACTCTTTTAGTTTTATAATAAGTGCTTTTACTCCAACCAAAATTAAGTGAGTTCCATGCAGTCTGTGTAAGGTGGATTTTTTTATATTGCCCTAGTTGGAATGAGACAGCACATGCAGATATACCGCACTCTTAAACAAATGAAACGTTACACAGCCTCGCATAATCATCTGCTTGCGTTTTTTCGTTGATGCGTTGACTACGAGCCGTACGCGTGGATCGTTGGTTGTCGGTATTGACATGTTGACTGTCGCGCGTTTCATACGTGGCGTTTATTAATTTATAAACATTTATATTCATTTATCCTTCACTTATCAAGGGAAAACAAGTACAAATTTAATAATGTATTATTTGGAAAGACTTAATGGATCCGAAAATAATTTTAAAATTTGTTTTCATTGTTTCTTAAATCCCCGTACGACGTTAAAAAACTTCTTTTTAAAATTCTTCGTGAAAGTAAAGGATGATTGAACCCACATTCTCCGCTCTTTTAATTTACGGTTTTTTTTTTTTATATAATTTGTTTAACACGTGTATTAATTTTTGGACGACTACTGACACACAACTGACTATTTCGATGAGTAGTATGATTCGAAACGCTTCAAAAATACTTGTCGAAGTGAAAACAAAATATGGCATGTTTGAAAACGCCGAGTATGATACGTGTTGCTGTGAAACGGGCCTAAGTACATTTAGAATTAGTTACATGCCACCAAATGTACTGTACTGATTTAATTTCAACCATCATACATAAGATTACAAGAGAGGCATACTAGACAAATTAATATTAATTATAATACTCTTGAGGAAACATACAAATTATTACCTGCATCAACAACAATCCATGAGAAAAATCACATTTTCACAAATTCATACATATACAAAAATAATGATATCGGTTTTGACAAAATTGGATGAATTGGATGGGCAAATATTATGAACGTTACAAAATTTATTATATTTGATTAAATAAATGGTATCATGGTACTCGGGAGATGCAGTGATTTAAGATTTTACTTTGTATTTAAATTTATTACTTTAGTCTAATTGGCGTTAGAACTTGATCTTGTGTGTAGGTAATATAATTATACACAATATAATATGTTATAACTAAATTCATTGGTGTGCGCAGAATAGGAGAAAGTTAGGTTTTTGAATTCCCATTGTCTGAAAAAATATTCTACGTTTTAGGTATTCAGAATTTATTATTTACTAGTTTCTCTCCCATTTTGACAATTTCTGGGTATGCTACATATAGTATGAATAGGTGAAAAGTTTGATGATGTAGTTCAATACTATTATATAATTTATAAATGAGTTGTAAAATAATTTAAATTGGGTACATATTTTTTATTAAGTATATGTAGTTATATTTTAATTATAAATTATGCATAATTTCCGACAAATTAATTAGTTTTGATTGTTTTTTCAAGCTAATTAATCGAACTATGGTTGAAGTTTTCTCTAGATCGATTACGATATTTCATAATTGTACCTACATGATGACGTTTTCGTTATTATTAAAATAATATTTTATTTGTGTTACAATATTATTAGATTCTATAAATAGAAATATTGTATACTTTGGTACTACGGTGGTCCACAGTAAAATTCAATAATTTTCATCGCAGACAATAGTTTATATATTTATTAATTCTCAAATCAAAATTAAACATTACGTATAACGTTATTAGCCAATTTTATAGTTAACAAGATAAATGTATAATTACCAACATAAATTTTAAGTAACTGTAGAAGATTATTTAGCATAAAGATGGGACATTTTTTTTCTTTTATAATTTTAAAACTATAGGTAAAATGACAAATATTTACGGCGTTCCGTTTTCATTGATTTTATTATGTTAACACGATGTTTTATATTAGAAATATGGCTCCAATTCAAAAATGACAGGAGATCGATTTTGTTCCCTATAATATTTCGCTACTGACAGAGTAAGTCGTTTTTCGATATTTTAAGCAGTTTTCTTGATAATTGGAAAAAGTTAAAAAAGACGAAATATACGATTTTTTTTTTCAAATTATGGCACAATGATTTCATTATTTTAAATTTTTACAACTTATTTTTCTCACCATAAATATTGCTCCAGTAGAAAAACATCAAAAGATCTTTTTTGTTGAATTTTTATTTAGTTGGTGACTAAGAAAGTTGTTTCTTGATTTTCTATGTAGTTTTTTAAATAATTGAGCAAAACCGATAAATATGTAGAATAAACGAGAAAATGTATGAAAATGATTCTTTTATACATATTTTAAATTTTGTTTTTTTTTTAATGTTATTCAGTTTAAAATAATCGTAGGGACTTAAAATGTTAACAGACAACTTATATTTATTTATTCTATACTTAGTAAAACTTTCAGAACATTTGAGCAATTTCTGAGCTATTTATAGAAATTTTAATTTTGAGTTTTATATGGTAGGTACCATGTAGATAAATTGTTAAACTTAATAGAAATGATTGGAAATTTAATAGGAGATGGTTCATTATAAGTGGTAAAAAAAATTATTTTTAAGTTGTTTTTTTTTTCATAACAGTTTTAATATCAAATTTTTGCGAAAATTATAAAAATTACGACATTTCAACATTTGGGTAACGGAACTTCGCTCTAAATCGTTTTTCGTTAGCAACGGTTTATCGTAGGTTATAGATATAAATTAAATAACCTTATGTATTCCACCTTCTTAACCACTCGCTTGTAACAGTAGCCGCATCCGTCCGCAGTATCAGCTCTTTTTTTTCCGAGTATAACCGACAGCAGTAAGGGGTTTGTTAACACAATAATTCACTAACTACTGCTATCGTTTATTAAATAACTTATGAATTAGCTTATCGTATGTAAAATTGACGCTTTCCCCATCTGGCTTTAGCCAGAAGGCTAAATTATCCTTAGTTATATGAATCAACCTTAGTGAGATGTGGGACTCTCGTCCATCAACATCCCCTGACAAGCTTAGCCTAGGTGGGGGCCCTTTATTTTCTCCACCTGGTTAGAACCCACCGGTCTGGGGTCTTGTACGTGATGCTATTCGCAGCCGGTGAAGTGAGAGCCAGGTAGCTTGAATAGCCATGCAGTGTGTGTTGTTTTACGACAGAATCGTAGAAGACAGTGGACTGCCACATTACGGCAGTCCACACTGATAATGTCCATAGCTTTTGGATGTAGGTATAGCACTACTAATATAAAAGTAAAAATTATATGACAAGTGTCCGTCAATGTGTTAAATTAATATTTAGTGGACCATTTTGATATAGACTTAATGGTATATATTGTATCTCTATTTACTGTAATCATTTAAATTTACGTCCTTCAATTTTAAACTCCTAATTCACACTGGTAGTATATTAGTATATTATAACAAAATAAATGTTCGTTTCACTTAGCAACCTTGCGATTTATTATATTTAATTGTTATATAAACGGTATGTCCAAACAAATACATATTATAATTTTCATATATGCTTTATTTAAGATACATTAAGTACGTAGTTATGCATACTGCAATGTTTTTGAAGTTCAGTTATCTATGTAACAGTACCAATGCGTGTACACATATTTTTAAAAAAAATTGCATACAAATATAATTTTGTGCTATGATGCTAATTGGTATTTATTATTTACTCGTGTATTTTTTGACTAGGGATTTTTTAATAGTAAAAATAGTTTATTTAACCCTATTGTAAAATGTTTTGCAAACTATAGTTTAATATCTATAGTTAGATGGTATAGATAAATATTTTTATTAAAGGTTTCCTTTTATTATTATATTTAGCTTGGCGATTTTTTAATACCTACATAATGTTAGTTAAATTAGTTGAAGTAAAATAGAAAAACAACAACTATAACAAACTAAAACACGATAAAATAGTGGAATGTGTAATATGATTGTTGATTATATTACACTAGTCGTGATTTTATCCTCGAACATTTTTTATTAATACAGTTCTACGATGTTTTATGATATTAAATTTGTTGGCTTATTATCTATAGGTAATAGTTAAGATTAATTGATTTATTGGATTTCTGGTTCTTGAAAGGCCTACTTATTATTACGTATTACCATAGACCTAATATTAATTAATAGTAATAGACTACACAATGATAATAAATAATAATAATATGTTGCGTTGCTAATATGAACGTGGGACAATCATAGATAAAGCCCAAAAATATTTTAGCTTGACATAAAATATTTCGCCCAAATTAAACGTCATGTTTTACGGTCTTCTTGTTACTAAACTTAAAATTACAAATGTAGCTGTAACAATAGTAACGCCATTCTCGTTAGTCTTTCACATTTTGTCCAACACTACATTGTTTATCAAACATGTTGCTTTGGTATGACAGTATAAGCATGGTTTTAAATTTTGTCTGCCACATTTTGCGGTATTTCTGCGACTATGTAGTGAATTCTTAGTGGGTTTTTAAATTCTTGTGAATAGTAAGACTGTAATTCCCTGTTTATGTACAGTATTGATTGACTATTGTACTCCGAATTTTTATTTTAAACTGCTCTGAAACTGCCTGTAAACTATTATAAATTAACTATTTATATCTATTAATACCTGGAAATGGACTGTTGAAAAAGGGCTATATTTTATTATAGTTGACCATCTCCCAACCCGCATGGATCGTAGTTGAGTAGTATCGGAATGAGTCAAGTTGACTATATAGCGTGACAGCGGATACAACTCATTGCAATTTTGTTTTTCCCCATTAATGTAGTAGTGCGTTATTATATTATAGCCCATGAGTTCAAAGATTATAAGTAAAACATTAACAATTTCATCAAAATCAGCTCGTTATTTATTATACACATTTATCCATAGCTAAATATATTTAATTATTTAATATATTTATTGACCACAATTAAAAAAATAAAAAATCTGATACTTGGGACGTTTGTGGCTACTGTTGTGGGTAGGAAGTTGGGAAGGTAGGATATATATATATATATAAAGTTATTTAATTTATAAATGTACGCAAATAAACCATCACTAACGAAAAACAGTTTGGAGCGAAGTTCAGTAAGACATATTTTGAAATGTCGTAATTTTTACGATTTTCGTCAAAATTTGATATTAACTCTTAAAAAAAAAAAAAAATTGAAAAATACTACATTATACATTCAACTTTTTTTTTGGCCATTAAGTACAACTTATAATGACCTCTTATTAAATTTTCAAGCTTTTCTGTTAAGCCTAATAATTTTTCTTACTAAGTACATACCAAATAAAATTTACTTAAAAAATCCACAAAATTAAAATGTTCGTAAATAATTGAAAAATGGGTCAAATATTTTTAAATTTGAGCACATCTAGATAAGGCAAACAAGTTTTCTGTACAAATTTTAAGACTATGGATATTTTAAATTGAATTATAACAAAAAAACAAAATTAAAAATAATAAAAGTATTATTTTTGTAAATGTTTCAGTTCATTATGTTTTTTTCGGTTTTGCTTAATTATTAAAAAAATAAAATTCCAAGATTCCTTTTCGAAAAGTTATTTACAGACAAAAAAAAACACACATCATAATATAGTAAAACCAATATATCACTCGTTACCCTATGAATTCCAAAAAAACACTCATCATAGTAAAACCAGATTCCTTGCTACGCTTCGAATCTAATATAGTTGTATTTTTATAGGTCTGACATTTTTTATTATGAAACCACTAACCAGAATACTTGTCAGTGGCTATAACTTGTTCAAATTAAAGTTGGTCTCTAATGGATATAGTATAATCAAGCCCGGACATAATCACGTATTAAAGGACCCATTGTGCCATAATTTATGTATTTACATATTATATAAAAATTGTACATATGTACGATAATTTAATGTTCGTTAAACAATGTTTTAGTTTAAATATTTATATAAAGAGGGCCCATTTTGCAGTTTATTATAGGGGCCCTTTGGATCCTTACTTCGTTCTTGAGTACATTATATTTTAGTATAATAGTATCTACACTTCTACAGTGCTACTCCAGCATAATATCAATGAATATAATCATTCATTATGGATTAAAATATCATGATAGGTGGGTTACTGTTGTAGGTAAGAAGTTGGTAAGGTATAGGGGATATTTAATATATATCTGTACACAACGATTAACCATTGCTAACGAAAAACGATTCTGAGTGGAGTTCGGTTAATAATGTTTTGTCCACAATATATTATATATGTCATATTATGGTAAAATAATTACATAATATGCATTATATATTTTCTTTAATAATTATTGTTTAATATTATACCTATTTTTCCGTTTTTCCAAACATTTTTCCAGGTTTTTTCCATTTACTATGAAAACTGTTGGAAAAATCAAAAGATGACCTTGCTAAAGTACCACTCTAGTCAGATTTCTTTTCAGAAAAAGTAATATAATTGCAAAATGGAGCAAAATTGCTGGTAGAAGAGTTGTTAGCAGATAAAGAAAAAATAAACATTTTTTTTTAGTATTTTGCACAAAAATAAATTATTTTGAATAGGCGCGTGCTTAATGTTTATAATTATAACGTTTGTCTATTTTTAATACATTTCAATATTTTGCCAACAGTTGGACGAAAATAGTTACCATGTTTATACATTCATAACTATACGATTTTGAATATTTTTGATAGTTTATTTCATTATTCATTATGCTTTTATAGTAAGTACATTATGATTTAAACTATTTTGTCATTTATTTATTTTAATCAACATAATATTAAATTTTCAAATTATACATTTATGTATTAACAATTTCATAATACTTTTAATAAGGTAGATTATGTTTGATGACAATTGTTAGTGACCATATAGTCATATAGTATATATAGTTTATATATATATATAAACTATACATTTTAATATTCAATTCAAAGAGTTAGATATTCTTAAATACCTATTTAATAATTTTGAAATGAGTTTTTAAAAATATATATTTTTTTAAATTAATTTTAATTTTAAACTGTTTATTATTATTATATTTAAATAATAATCATTTACTAAATTTATGTAGACCAGATACCTAATATGACAGTATGTGGATGTAGTTGAATTTAGCAACAATGTTAAGTTAGTTTGTCTTGCATACAATTTAACTATGAATATACAAGAGAGGCTTTTTAGTTGATGGACCCTCTGAAGACATTTTGTCATTATTTGTTATATTATATTGGTTTGGTGGAGTATGATTTGTATTATTTGTATACAAAAGCCAATTCACAGGATATGATATTTAAGGCACATTTATTTGGCCAGTACTTACTGATTTTATTTAAATGGTTAAAATATAGTAGTAAAAGTATTTTTAAAATGATTGTTATTCAATGAAATTAATTCTATTACAGGTACACATTTATTTTGAAAATGCAATTTAATTAAATTCTGTTAAAGTTATTCAATCATAAATTAAATATTTAAGTATTTATTGAGAAAAGGTCACAATACCATTTAAAGGAGGATTTTCTATGACCTTAGAAATATGAATTAAACTGGTTAATAAATCACAAAACTATACAGTATTACAATATAGTGTATACATATTAATAAAATGTGCAAGGTTTCTATCTCCCCCCCCCCCATTTATTAACTAAATTAATACAAATTTCAGTTATGATACACATTTATAATATATTTTGTATAACTATCAACATATATTCTTCTCTTTTGCTTTCACACCAACTAATTGGGGTAGGTCGCCCTTGTATTAAACTTCCATTTGACCCCAATCTCTCACCTTGCATATCATTCTCAATTGCATTTAATCACCTCTTTTTTTGTCTTTTTTTCTACCTCTTTCCTCCATGTTTATTTTCATTACAATTCTTACTGATCATGATTTCTCTCTCTTCATGACATACCTAAATCATCTCAGTCTATTTTCTTTCATTTTGTCTGTTATCGTAACCGAGCTTCCTCTTATGTACTCATACCCTATTCTATCTTTCACTACTTCACCCATATACCTAAGTATTCTCATTTCTGCTCTGTACTTATTCTCTGTTTTATTTTTCTGTCTACCACCCAACACTTCAAATCAAACAACATAGTTGGTTTTGCCACACTTTAAGTCTCATTGGAATTCTGTTTTCTCATATAAAACCTGGCGCGTCTCCAATTTATCCAAGCACACTTAATCCTAGATTTAACATCTTTGACAAAGACACCATTCTGTTGTATAAAAGATCTTAGCTTGCTTATTACATCTCCATTTTTTTTGTAAGCTGTCTTGTCCTGTTCTTCCAAATTTATACTCTATCTACTTTGTTTTACTTATTTTTAGTTTTTTTCTTTTAAGTGCTACTGTCCATTCCTCAAGCATACTATTAACTTCTTCTATCAAAGCTATATCATCTGTAAACATCATGCATCATGCCACCTCTTCTTACCTGTTGTCCCCATGCATTTCCAAGATGAGACAATCAGCTCAAGAAATTTAGAATTCCTCATACTGATTGACAGAATTTTTTGCACCAGCTGTCTACCTGACGCAATACTATTTGTCACCTCTTACAACAGATAGAGATACCATGAGAGTATTCTGATTTCTTCCCACAAAGAGAAATTATCAACAGATAGCAAAGTTAAAACATTATATTATAAACATTATGCGAGTGCCAATTTTAAAACTGGGAGTATTAAGCACTTCCTCCCTATACTGTAATTATTTCACAAGTTTAACATCATTTATTATATTAAACAAATTACATTAAAAATTTGGCAAATTTTTACGTTTTACACAATCAAATCCTTAATAGGTTTAACCATAAAAACAATATATTATAAGACCTAGATGATTTGAAAGTACTTAATTTATTTCTTTATTTAATGCCTACATAATTAATTTATTACAATAATATATTTTAATTAAAATGGTTATATCTTAATCACTTACTTAATAACAAAAGTTCTCTACAAAATAATTTACTTTTGTTTTTTAAGAAATGTTAAAACTTGTTCATTGTAAATGTTAACAATTCTATTATAGTTTATAAAAAGCAATGATCGGGATCCTTAATATTATTATATTTTATGTGTATGAAAGTGGAATATACACTGTACAGTGCCAAATGAAAGAATGTTTTTTACAAATTCCAAATTTTATCAATATGACGTAATATTACCTACATTTGGTACTTCTGGTTAATCTCACATATTATATTAAATTTGTTTTTTCATATCTTTTAATAATTGTGTTAGTAATTTCTGATTTAGATTATCTAAATACACTAAACTTAGTATACAATTAAAAAAAAGACATTGTTTGAATGATTTTTTTTGTTCTTGTGGTAATATTATTTTTACATTTTTAACTAAATATACTATTATATTTATTATTTTTTATTTCAGTAATTATTCATATTTTAGAGTTTATAAGTGCAAAAGCTGTATAATATTTTGGTTGTCTGTGTTTCTTAAATAAACTTATATTTTTAATATACATACCTAATATCAATTTTATTTAATTCATAGATAGTTAATCAATCACAGTGCATCAAATTATTTATATATGACTTATTAGTTATTAAAATATACTAAATACTTTTTATATATTGCTTCATATAGTTTTTTAAACAACAAAAAGTATTCTTACTTATAAATGTAATATTGTAGTACTAGTATTAGGTTATTTGGCAATAAAGCATAATGTTTGTTTATATTAAAACTCATTTAATTATCTTAAAGAATTGGACCACATAAATTTTGTTACAGAATACGTTCATTATGTAGTTGATTTTCTTGTGTTCATATATGTTTAACATTTGTTAAACTTTAGTTAATAAGATGTATTTGTAATGTTATACTTATATGTGTTCAAAAAATTGAGCTGATTAATTAGTTCTTGATAATGCAGCTAAGAGGTAAAATTAAATTAATATTTAATATATAACAGTTTTATTTTTTTTGTTAATATGAATAAATATTCATTTATTAAATAAAGTATAACATTTATTAATATATATATTTTTTTACATTATAATTTGTTTGTTTTTCTTTTCCATGGTCCATATTTTAATATTGTTTCGGAATAAATGTTATTGAGTACAATCCCATTCTTTAATGTAAACATTTTAAATTACAGAAGCCAATACAACTGAAAGAGAACAGTTGTTTATTCAGAAAATGCAACAGTGTTGTGTGTTATTTGACTTTATTTCGGATCCACAATCTGATTTGAAATGGAAAGAAATCAAGCGAGAAACATTACATGAAATGGTAGACTATTTGTCATCTAATCACAGTAATGTCCTTACTGAAGCCGTATATCCTGAAGCTATAAGAATGGTAAGAATTAAAACTATATACATTTTTAATAAATCGTGTGTTTAATTTATTAAAAGCATCAAGTTGTATTTATTAAATTTCACAGACAACCAAGAAATTATATACTTATAAATAAACGTCCTAATTGAATTACTACTTAGTTTTTTGTTTATATATTTTTGTGTGATCAAAAAAAATGCATTAAGATAATATGGTTTTAAAAATAATTTTAATTTTGCATTAAATGTTTGTACTTTCAGTTGGGAATTTAAGTCATATTTATATTAGGTTATTATTATTTTTCTTTTAAATTACAGTTTGCAGTAAATCTATTTCGTAGCCTACCTCCTTCAAGTAATCCCAATGGTGCAGAGTTTGATCCAGAAGAAGATGAACCACTTTTAGAAGCGGCTTGGCCTCATTTACAATTGGTATATGAGTTTTTCCTTAGGCTCTTAGAGTCTCAAGATTTTCAGCCGTCCATTGCAAAAAATTACATTGACCAAAAATTTGTCCTTCAAGTAATAAACTTAAGAGAAATTATTTTTGGTATGCAATTAAACTATTAAAACAATTTTTATTAATGTAGTTATTGGAGCTATTTGATTCTGAAGACCCAAGAGAAAGAGACTTTTTGAAAACTATTCTGCATCGGATTTATGGCAAATTTTTAAGTTTGCGAGCATATATACGAAAACAGATTAACAACATATTTTATAGGTAATAATATACATTATACAGTTTATTTTTTTTTTTTTTTTTTTTTTTTTTTTTTTTTTTATTATTATTATTATTAATAAATAATAATTTTTATCATTTTTATCCTTTACAGTTTTATATATGAAACAGAACACCATAATGGTATTGCAGAGTTTTTAGAAATATTAGGAAGGTATGTCATAATTAATATAATAAATTTTGTTTTATGTATTAATTTATTTTATTTTTACCCCAATTAGTATTGTCAATGGTTTTGCATTGCCTTTGAAAGAGGAACACAAGGTATTCTTAATAAAAGTTTTATTGCCGTTACATAAAGTGAAATCACTGTCTGTGTATCATCCGCAATTGGCTTATTGTATTGTACAATTCCTTGAAAAAGATCCATCTCTTACAGAGTCAGTTGTCAGAAGTTTGTTAAAATTTTGGCCAAAAACACATTCCCCAAAAGAAGTAAGTTTTTAAATTGTGTAGATAAATATTTATTTAACATTTTATATGTTTAGGTCATGTTTCTTAATGAATTGGAAGAAATTTTGGACATAATTGAACCATTGGAATTTCGAAAAGTGATGAAACCAGTGATACATCAATTAGCTAGATGTGTCTCCAGTCAACATTTTCAAGTATGTTTTTAATAAATTATCATTCAAAGAGAATTAATGTTAATATAACCAGCGATATACAGATAGTCCATACAATAGTAATATTTGGCGACCACCAGTAGATGCCAAAACTGAGGAATGCTAGAGTAGTTAGGATGCAAAGGTTTTGATAGGCAAGAATTGCAAGGAAGTGTGTTGCTGTCACTTTTTCATGACAAGGGTACCTTTTCATTCCAACTAATCTAGTGCTTTATATTGATGGCATCTAGAGTTGGTCATCAAACATTACCATTGCATCTGGGCTATCTGTCTATTATATAATGAGTGGTATAACTAATTATTGAAATATTAAATTGAGTATAATATTTTAGTAGGTATTAATAGGTAGTAGGTGGTAGTAGTAGGTGATAATAATATTTATTTTTGTTTTATTCAAACATTTACGACAAGTTATATTGAATATGAATCTTAAAATATTTTAATAATTTTTTAAAAAAAATTAGTAATGGTGTATTGCTGTGATTAGTTTTATGTTTTTTTATTGATTACATTTGTAAGTCGGTTGGTTAAATTGATAGTAAATGTTTTATTAGTTTAACTGATGTTATAATTTAACTGTTATAAATACTTATTTTTTCATAAATAGGAAAATTAAATTAGTTATGGTATACTGTTTATAAATGAATAGAACAATTAAAAATATCATAAACCCATCTTATGGGCTAATCCAATACTTAACTTATCTTTAAAGTATATTATAGCTATATTAAATTATTAATCTGCAAATGCTAATAAACTACTCAAATAATACAATAGGCTAAAACATAATATATAATAAACATAATTAGTTTACAAAATCAGTGTTTTATTGTTTTTAGTGAACATTTGCTAATTTGTGTACATCCTGTTAGTATGTTAATTATAAAATTTGGTTTAATATCTTTAAAAACTTAAAATTAAATAAATTCTTAAGGCGAATGAATAAATTGATTTAGTTGTAGATTTTTTTTTTGTGTGCATTCATAAACTTGTAAAATTAAAAATAGTGTACTGATGTGTAACTTATGTCCAATGTTTCAATTTTTTATACTACATTATTTTTTTATTACAATTTTTTAAATATGTATGTTTATCTAATTTAAAACTAGATTTGGTTTCTAGGTTGCTGAAAGAGCACTTTATTTTTGGAACAATGAATACATTATGTCATTAATGTCTGAAAATGTGGATGAAATTTTGCCAATCATGTTTCCAGTATTATACAAAAATTCTAAAACCCATTGGAATAAGTGAGTACATGTGCAAATAAATATAATTTAAAAAATAATTCTATTCCAAAAACTGTGTGGATAATACAAATTCAAATTAATAATATTGTATCAATATAAAAAAAAAAATTTAAATCTTCTCCTTTTTAGACATATGATTACAGCATATGACATATGACAATTGATTAATAGTAATACAAACTTAATGTTAATTTGTATGCATATGAAAGCCCTAATTTTTAAAAATATCAAAGAAGTATTTGCATTCTATGCAAATATTTTACAACTCCCCCAAAAAATTTAAAGATAGCTTTAAATGATTTTTATAAGGAAAAAAACCTGTACCAAATGCGTGTCGTGCATACATTAACTTAAGATTCCATAGTATTTGTATATTTTGTTCATTATTGAAATAACTGGTTAACATATTATGTTGAAAATAATTTTTATTAGATGTGTTTAACAAGTGCTGATTTTTAATTTCCTAAGGTTTGGATGTTTGAAGAGAGGTTATATTATTATTGACTTTAGGAGCTTATATTATGTTGTACTATAAAAATGTCCAATAAAAACATTTATTGCATTTTCAATGACCTTTCCAATGATACCCACAAAGTGCGGTGAGCGAAAAATTGTCATCCCTTAGTTTTATGTTCAGAAATCTACAACTAAGTTATTTTTAAATTTTTGTCTACATCAATATATTACACTCACATTAGTCACCTTCCTATAAAATTTTATTAAAATTGATGGAATAATGACGGAATTATAAGCCTATAGATAGTACAGATAGACGAATATTATAGTATTATAAAGCTTACAATTTTAACATGTTTTATATTAACTTATTTAGAAAAATATACAAAGAAAAATTTTAAATCTTGTGATTAATTTTTGACATACGCTCATATTTTCATTGATACTATAATAATCAATAATCAAATTTCCTCCATTACAAATAATTCATTAGTCATACTTTACATTTTTTTAAAGTGATGAAAAATTAATTTTCACCCAATAAATTTCTAAAAATTATTTAATCATGGCATTTTTAAATATCATGCTTATAAAACTAACTTAAAAGTAAATAATAATAGAAAATATTTATACAAATATTTTCTCAAGTATATACCATGATAACATTAAAATTGAATAAGAGTAAATGATAATATATATATTTAAGTATGGGGTGCATTTATAAAATTCTTAAATACAAGGAAAAAAAGAACTAATACTGAGGACAGGTGCGGTCATTAATGTAAGTGCGGTAATTGGGAAAGTGGGATACATGCAGTTATTTAATTTATACCTATAACCAATGATAAATCATTGCTAACGAAAAACGATTCAGAGCAAAGTTTGGTTATATATGTTTTAAAAGGGCGTAATATTTATAATTTTCATCAAGATTTGATTTTAAAACAATTTTAAAAATAAAAACTACATTACATTCAACTTTTTTTTAGATTCTGAGTGGAGCAAAGAAGCTTATACTTTTACAAAGAAGTTTAATTAATTTTTTTTTAACTGTGTGCAACTTTTCTACCAGAAGACTCGCTCAGATTTTATGTGTAGCACCTTTTCTAATAGAAAATCTGCGTGGGGATATACTTTAAGAATGTTCTTATTCTATTTTCTCATCAAATGTGAAAAATAAAAAACAAACTGGAAAAATTACGAAATATAATTTTACGACTTTTTTTTGTGGACAACTTTTCTATCAGCAATTTTGCTCTAACTTTAAATGATAGCAAAGTTAATAAAAGGAAATTTCATTAGCGAGCTACTTACAAGAGGTCATTTTTTGTTATTCCCAAGAGTTTTCCCAGCAAATGTGAATAACCAGGATAAAACATGGGAAAACTTGGAATGTCGGTACAACATTAAACAAATATTATTTAAGTAAATGAATAAAGCATATTTAATTATTTTACTATAAAATGACATATATACTGTTGACAAATTTATCGTTATTAACTGAACTGAGCTCAGAATCGTTTTTTTGTAAGCAATGGTTTATTGTTGCCTAAAGGTATACATTAGCTGGAGCCAGCTGCACCTGGCTCCATTATCCTAGAACGTTTTTTTTTTTTGTGTACAACCATTTAGTTGTTTAGTTGTTAAGTAAAAACAGTTTTATTCATAGCGTACCTACAAATAAAAATGTACACACAAAACAAGTAAAATTTAAATTTTTATAATAGCACAAATAGATCAAATGTTTATAAAATGTTACCTCATCTAGAAAAGGCAAATATAAGTTTTCTGTCAATATTTCAAATCTACAAATATTGGGTTAATATATTCTGTACTCTATGACAGTGATTCCCAAGCTTTTCCCACACATTTACTATATTTTTGGGTATGCAACTCACATTAAAAAAAGCTGTTCTAGGATAATGGGGGTGCAGCCACTTTTGTAGGTAGGAAGTTGGGAAGGTAGGATAAGAAAAGAATTTAATGTATATCTGTAAGTAATGATGAACCATTGCTAATGAAAAACGATTCTGAGTGGAGTTCAGTTGATAGTGAGGCTTTGTCAACAATATATATGTCATTTGATATTAAAATAATTAAATAAGTATTATATATTTTCTTTAATAATATTTGTATAATATTGTACCAAATTTCTTATTTTTCCCGGTTTATCACATTTGCTTGGAAAACTCTTGGAAAAATCGAAAAATTACCTTCCTAGTCGAATTTCCTTTCAGAAAAAGTGCCTTTATTGAAAATTGAAGCAAAATTGCTGGTAGAAAATTTTTTTACAGGGAAAAAAGCCCATAATGTTTTTTAACATATACTTCCTACATTTTCAGTTTTTCCTCAGTTGCTTATTTTCTTATTATTCTCACTAATATATTTTTTATTTTTTCTATTTTATTATATTATAATCAAAATATTTTTCTTTCACCGCGACTCAACAAAAATATTTCACAACCCGTAGGTTGGGAAACACTGCTATAAGGGTTTCTACTTATTTTTTGGTGCTCAATTATTAAAATAAAGTACAAAGAAAACAACGACTTTCGTGATAACCAACTGGATTAAAAATTGAATAAAAAATATCTTGTTTTTATATAGGAGCAATATTTCTGGTAAAAGCAGGAAATGTAAAAGTTTAAAATATTAAAATTGTTGCACCGTAATTTAAAAAAAATAAAATCTTATTTTTCGTCTTTCTTAATTTTTTTTTTTTGCAAATTATTAGGAAAAATAATTTGGATATAAAAACGACTCTCGGTCAGTGGCTATATGTTAAAGAAACAAAATCGATCTCTTATTATTTTTCAATTGGAGCAGTAATTCTGGTAAAAAAAATTATTTGCGGAAATCAAAAACAATGTAATATGTAATGCCGCACGTGAATATTTTCTGTTTTATCTATAATTTTCTTTCGGGTTTTTCCAAATTATTTTAAAAACCTCTTATAAAATGAAAGTACTCTTTCTTGCACCAACTAGATAAAGTTACCTTTCAGAAAAGGTGATACACTTAAAACTTTAAAGTAAGTTTTCTGGTAGAGAGGTTGCTCAGATACAAAAATAAAAAAGAAAGTAAAATAGTAAAATCAATAGATTTCTTGTTACACTTCAAATTTAAAAGAATGAAAGAAAATACCACAGTAGCACATAAAGCCCTTAACATGAGTTAATATATGAGAGGGACTACTTAAATAAAGGTGTAAAGTAGATAGGCATGTTATCGTTTATTATTTTCTTACTTTATTTTTATGTTATATTGTTATATATAATATATATATGTGAGGAAATATTTTTTTAAATATTTTTCATTATAAGGCAAGTTTAAATTTGTTTTATAAGCATGATATTAAAAAAAATTCCCTTTATCTATGGGGTAATTTAATCTTACCTCATTAATTATGAGTATGTATTATTTATTACATTAATAATTTAGTATTTTTGTATTTATTTATAATTAATTATTAGTATTTTGATAAAAAAAAATAAAGCTAGGTTAATAATTAAGTATCTATATTTATAATGATTAACTAAATAATAGTGAATAACTATTAATATCTAAGTTGATAATTCTAAAATTTTAAAAATTAAGCTTAAAATGAAACATTCAGCATTAATAAAAATAATTAAAGTATATAACTATAAAACGTTCTCTCCTTCAAATTTGTTTGAATTATATTTTTAGCATCTCTTATTATAATAATATATTTATATGAAGATAAAATGTCTTTAATTATTTATATTACTCATTTTAGAAATATACACGGTCTCATGTACAATGCATTAAAAATATTTACCGAAACTAATCCAGTTCTATTTCATACATGCACTCAACAGTTTAAAGAAGATAGGAAGACGTAAGTAAATTTAATTATAAATTATTGGTATTATTTGTAAAACTATTTTTATTGAACTTAAAAGTATTGTTTATAATTTTAGTGAAGTGGAGAAATTAAAGAAACGAGATGAAAAGTGGCATCATGTTGAAGAGCTAGCTAAAAAAAATCCAAATTTTACGGTATCTATTGACAGTAATTTGTCATACTATACAGACTTTGTAAGATCACCAATTAATGATTTGGATCCGACTATTGATTTAAAGAATTTAGAAGATGCTACTAAGTATCATATTGATTCTGATGTAATAATAATTCATAATTAATATTGCAATATTTTTATGATAATTATTACTAATTTATTTGATTATTTTTTTGTCTATAGAACCGTAAAAATCGAAAAGAAAAACCTTTATTGAGACGTAAATCTGAATTACCACATGACACATACACATTGAGGGCATTAAATGATCATAAGAGAGCTGATGAGTTTTTATCTACGCCACCTGATGTTAATAAGTGCTAGCCAATTGTTCAATGTTGTGTTGACCGTTTTATTTCTACACTTTTATAGTCTAAACAACTATGGTAAATTAATTATTTCTATTAATTAATGTTATTTATTGATGCCCATAGTTTAAACTAAATACCTATCTAAATTAAAGTTTTATAGGAGAACCAAAAATCATTAAATATTTATGATTCATACAACTATAACACCAAAAAAATTAAATTAAAATAAACAGATAATTTGATAGTTCTTTTATATTATTATAAAATATTGAAATGTATATTACAGGGATGTTGCACTGAAATTACTTTATATATTTTTTATGATAACTTTATACACAATTTATATAATTTACAATTATCTTCATAAAATAATGTTTTTAGTGAAATTGTAAAATATGTTAATAGTTTTTAAAAAAAATTTAAATTGATTTTGTTTACCTAAACCAGTAGTACTGAGCCTTTTTTTTTAATCCCTGTACCATCTACATATTTGAAATATGATTACTTACAACTTAATAAAAAAAAAAAATACTTCAAAATGCATATATCAGTAAAGAAAAAGGTTTTATTAATAACTAATTATAAAATATAATTATAGTATGTATACATGGTGATTTTTTTTTATCATAAACCGGTAGTTATCTCCGAGAATTTTAAGTGAATTTGATTTCTGTTTTTTCTAATTATTATGGAATCTTTTAATCTTTATTCTAAAATTATTTTTAATTTTTAATCCTACTCCTTTTACCTTAAATAAGTATATACTTTTGATTTTTAAATAGGAACTCCTTTTTATAAACACAGATTTGAATAGAGAATATTTTTCTAGAAATTTGAATATGCTTATAACTAAAAACTGAATTTAATTGCATAAAAAATAAAAATAATTAGATAAATGTTACTTTTTTTAATTAAAATTAATAATAAGATACATTTTTAAATTATTTTCATTAAAATTAAATCTTCTATTACTTAAAATATGTTTGTACAAAGAAAAACTAAAGTATACCCTAGTTATTGGTGCATATTTAAAACAATTTAATAAAGTATGCATTATATCTAAATTAACATTTGTTTTACCTGACATGACTTCATATTAAGACTTAAAAGTTGTATACCTTTCTTTTTTTTCAATTACATACATACATTTTTTTAAATTTTTTTCCCATTTGGATGAGGAATATTTGTTAAAATATCTTTAATTTTTCTAAAAATATCTATGCTTTTCAGTAGGTAACTATTAGATTCTTTCAAATTTTTAAGATTCATGGATAACTCTGATAAGTTTAATTTTATGAATGCTAAACCACATTTGACTGCATTATTTTGTACAAGTTGTTCAGCTTTTCGACACGTGTAGCATCATCTGTTAAACTTTCAATCACGTTCTTAAACTCTTCAAAATGATTATTTGCATAGAAAAGTGCAGCATTTAACCATGTTCCCCATCTTGTAATAATAGGTTTGGGTGATTAAGGTATATTCAGCATTTCTCGTCTGTATTTATTTATTTTCGATGGTGCTTTTTAAAAACCTTTTTGTCCTGAAATAAACAAAATAAGTTACATATGTATTTAAATTTTAAATAGGTACTTATATATATATTACCATTGTTAATCAATTTATTAATTTCGGGATACAATTCTCGAATTTTCTCTTGAACTATCTAACTGCGTGCGCTATACATGTAATATGAATTCATTTCGGGAAAAATATTTTTAACGTTTATGCTGCTTTGATCATATAAGTACCAGCATTACTAATACAAAATAATACTTTTTGTTCAATACTAGGAATTATCTTTAACAAGGAATTAATAAACTGTCAAATAGTTTCATAATTGATGGATTCTAGTTATTTACATTTAACATGATTTACTAATTTACCAATTAATAAATTTGTAATAGTCAAACCTAAACGAAAATAGTATATTTTATTATATGAGAAATTAAAAAAATTATTTATACAAACCTTTTGGATTGGTTGTTTCGTCAACAATTATGAAAAGTAATTATTTCCAATATCACTAATTATTTGGTCCATAACGCTTTTATAAATATTTGGTATGTAATTTTTTCCTTTAAGTTCTTTCGTCCAAAATTGATTTGCCAGTATGTTTTTTCAAAAATAATTTTAACACATGATTGCCCAACTTATACAAAAGAATATTTGCAGCAACAAATGCATTACTTAAATCTTTAAAGAATACATTTTTAGTATTCAAATTTTGAGAAGTAATCAAAAGCTGTTTTTTTCTTTATTCCTTTGTAATGCATTTATGTGTTGAACTAAAAAAAATATACATGTATTTTTGAAATAATATGTAGGATGAGCAAAAATACAAAACTTACTTGTTTTGGAATGATGATCTAATAGATATTTTTTTCAGTAGATTTAGATTTATTACATATGAGACAATATATAATCTTTCCTTCTGATAAAATACTTCTTTATTTTCATTGTAAGGAGCAATCCAATTCGAAATTTTACTTTTTATAGTTGATTTTATTTTAGGCATTACGTTGAGTACGTTCACTGTGCGTTCAAACTGATCAAAAATTAGATCAAAGACAAGTAATCGCACATGAATCGCTGTACAACTATGTTGAATTTATCACCATATATATATATATAGACACTTATTGCTCGCTGGGCTCTCCAAGCTTCTAGAAAATTTCAGATGAACGATAAATGCCTATTATATAAAAACGTGGGAAAATTGAAAAAATTGCATTATAAAATTAAATATGCAGAATATTATTAGTATGTATCGGCTATATATTTAATCAGATCTGATTTATCTTTAATGCAAAAAAAATTGCAATATCAATTAAATCCAGTCTTAAGTTATAACAGTTTAAAGTTTAGAGGAATAGGGAAAGGTAGGTAATAGATTGGCAATTTATTACACTAGTGGCCTAATATGTATATTAGGGTGGTCCTTAGTTTTGAAGATTATTTTTGATGCTGGACCCCTTTATTTTTATGATTAAAATGTAATAGTTATTTGTGTGAAATTTGGTCATGATAACTTACCCCTTCCCGTGCTCCAAGAGGGTTGAATAATTAGGAAATAGGAAAGTTTTGTGGTTTTTCGTAAATAATTCAATAACTATATCAATGATCATAAAATAATATGAAGCTGTTTGGTAACTCTTTTTAATATCTATTTAATTGTGATTGTAATACAATTTACTGTAAAATTTGTTTTTTGGGATGTTTCCAAGAAAAATAATTCAGGTATTGCAGAACTGATTTTTAAGGTTATTTAATTATATTTGTCAAATGGTTGAATATATAAAATGATGTTTAGTAAAAAAATGATACAAAATTTAATTAATTCAAAAAATGTTATTAATAAAAACTTGATAGTTTCAATTATTAAAATTGTATACTACTCGGTGTCGTCTGTGGGAATTATATATAATTTGTTTTTATTGTTATCGCTTAAGGTATTTGACATATATTTATAGAAATATTAGATTTGATCTGCCCAACTAGATTGACATTTTTATAAAATTTACATTTATTTTAAAAAATTCACATCAATGTTTTAGAGAAGAAAGTACTAAAAATAAAAATCGGTCAGAATTTTTTAAATTTAAATTTAAATTCAAATTTTGTTATCGTTCATTGAGATGGAAAGCTAGTTCCTGAATTGAGTTGTCAGGGAGAACTTGATTGTTTATCGATAATTTTAACTACTACTAATCTAGAACAACTTATTGGCATTCCACAAATTCCATCTTGAGTAGATTTTGAAATGATATTTACCGTATTCAATACACTTGAATAATGGTTTCTACATGAAAAAGTTCAAAGATTTGTGTTTGATGTAACGCCCTCGAATACAGGTAGACTCAATAAAACCTGTACTCTGCTGGAACAACAACTAGAAAGAGAAATTCTTTACTTATTCAAGTTTTGATTGTTGAAACAAAATTCTATGTGTCATCCAAACCAAGTATTGCTATTTTTAAACGTTTTAAGAATGCATTGAAAACCATAAACACGAAAAATATATCTGTATACGACTTGAATGAAAAATTAAAAAATATTTTGTCTTCAGTACGCCAAGAAATGTTGTCATTTTGTTCGAAAATGATTACAGAGATGCAACCCAGAGAAGACTGTAAAGAATTTTTGGAACTTGTGAAACACCACCTGGTGGGATAAAAATTAAAAATCTGATAGGTTGGTGTGTATCATACAGCAAGATCAATGGTCAAAGGGATTTATTGTTTGAAAATATTTTTAGATTATTGATAGATAAGATTGGATAAGATTGGATAGATAAGATTTAGATAAGATTGGAATTCAACGTGACAGTGACAGAAAAAAATGCGTATAGCAAAATTTGAACTTTTATTATTAAAATTTATATAGTTATATACGGTAACAAATTTTAGCAAGGAACCTTTGAATGGTTTAAATTTAATATGTGCATTGCATGAATATACGATTGAGGATAAGCAGTTAGCTCTTTTTTCACATACCACTAGTTTTCCATATTATATTGCTACTGGTTGAAGAATCATTGGCAAAAACTATTATCATTAGAAATTTAATATTTAAACAATTTATTGTTAATCAAAATTTTTAATGAATTAATTGTTATTATACCTCACTATAATTATTATTATATTTGTTGGTATTTTATTATACATATATATTAAATAATAAACAAAAAAATTAATGTTAACATTGATTATAGAATATATTATTCTATAATTAATAATTTTATGTAAGTGATTTGTTGAAATCTATTATGCCCCCTTCAAGTCCCACTAATATAACAAACATATTTGGTGATCACATATAAATTTAAAATGTTTCCATTATTCTGTTTGAAAATTTTTATAATTATAAACATGACTGTATCCATCATTTTTTTTTAGGAGTTTTCATGTTAACAATGACTACATAATAAAAAATGTTGTGACTAGTTAATACACAAAACAATATTTTTGAAGATATTTGGGGGGGGTGGGGTTGCTCTCTCTGAATTTGGCTATAATAGTGTATGAACCTTTTTGATATTTATTTGAACTTAAAACCTTATCAAAAAAATTATTTGTTTTTTCAATTTTTTAATATATTTTTTTTTTCCACAGGATTACTCAAAATAAATTATAATGGTTATTCATCTCACTAGGGGTCATATGTTAAGTTTATTTTTGTTAGGATTAACATGTTATAAGTAGTTCAACCATTTTTACATATGTGAATGAAGAAAATCTAGTGAAACAAACACACTTTAATCTACTTTGGTTGTGTTATTTATTTATAAAATAAACATAAGATGTGTCATTTATATTTTATTTATTTTACCACAGTATAATAGTTTTATTTTTGTCTTTTTAAGAGTATAAATTTTAAAATGTCTCTTAACAAAAAACACAAATTTCAGTGAGATTATTACATTCAAAAATAAATTCCGGAATGTTTTTGAATATTCCCTAAAGGGTTAATTATTTTATTATTTTTATTCCTTTTTTAACTTATATTTTTTTAATACAGATGTAATGAAATTTATTTTGTATATATAAAACAATATGGTAACATTTTATTTGTATAATACGTTTTTAGTGTTCAAAAAATATTTTAAATAGTGTTATAAATTTTAATTATTAATTTTATAATATGATTACCAAAAATACAAATTTCTAAACAGCTACAAAAAAAAAATATTGCCATAAATAAAAAGTTAGGTGTAATATTATGTGAACATATAATAAATCTGATATAAAACATTTGCATGGATTGTGTATTATTTATGCATGGTATAAATTAAATACATACACATGTACAATAGTAATTGATGAATTTATGTATCTCTCCGAAAGTGTTAAGTATTTTTTCTGATGTCATGAATTTTTGTCATATTTGAATGTATACTCCTTTTAAGGGTAGACCCGTCAACAGGGATGAATTATTGTTTTTAAACCTCATTATAAAATGTTATATCTACGTATTGTTATATATTTAACTAAAATATTTATGTAAAAGTAAAACAAAACTACAATTATGAAGTAATATGGAATATATATAATTATTATATAATAATTATATATAATTATACAAATTAAAAATTATCATTTATTTTAGGCTTACGCCTGATATCAATGTATTATGATATATTTTTTTTTAACATATAATTGTCCATACAAATCAAATTTTTTGAAATACTATGTATAGTGTTGATAAGCTTATTCAAAATTTTATATATATATATATATATTATAATATATTATATGCAAATGCAAAGTATTATATAATATATATGTTTGTGTGTAAACTGTAAATGTATTGAACAATTTATTTATTTCAATTTGATAACAAAATATATATGGTATAGTTTCAAGTGTTTGTTATTATTTGTCATTTAGTAAGTGATTTATAAATTGTTTGTATTTTTGTGGTCACAATTTTTCACAATAAATATAAATTAAAGAATTTATAGTGATATTTTTTAAACCTTACTAGAAAAAGATTTTGTCATAACAGTCAGTAGGTATACCTTAAATGTAAGCATTTAATATCCAAAAAATGGATTATAAGTTATAACATTTTATTAAAATGTTAACAATCTTTCAATTTATTTTTTATTTTTCATTCAAGTTCTGGTCAAAAGCATGTAAATCAGAAATATACTTAATATGAATTAAGTTATGTTGTAACTTATGAAAATCAATAACAAATATAAAACGTGATGATCAAAAATAAAATAAAAATATTTATACAATTATTGAAATATTAATAAAAATTAGAATTGTAAAACAAAATTGTGTAAAATTATCAAACATTTCTATTTAGCCCAAATAATAAAAAGAGCTGATACTAGGAATGGGAGCGACCACTGTTATAGGAGAGAAATTGGGAAGATAGGATACATAAGGTTATTTCATTTATATCTGTAAGCAATGATAAACCATTGCTTGATGAAAGACGATTCCAAGCGCAGTTCGGTAATACATAGTTTGAAATATCGTAATTTTCGTTTAAATTTGATTTCAAAACGTTTATTAAAAAAAAAAGTCGTCCCATGATTTTGGAAATTTTACCACGTCTAGGTAAGTCCAATATAACTATTATTACCAAGTTTTAAGTCTCTACGTGTATTTATAACCGAATTATAGCAAAAAATTCCCTTAAATTAAAATTCCTTAAAAGTTCAAAAGTTTTGGCGATGATACCATTAGAAAGTAAATCAAAAAGGTGTCTTGTGATTTTTCAATTAAATCATTTTTTCTGGTAGAAAACGTCCGTGATTTTATAAAATAACGAAATCGTGAAATTGTACGTTTTCCTACGTTTTTTCACATTTAAGTGCTTTCAATTAAAAAATGGCGTCAAAAATCAACAAAAATGACTTATTTAAAGTACAATTTAGACAACTTTAACTTTCAGAAAAATTGCTACACGTAAAAATCGGAGCAAGTTTACTAGGAAAAAACGTGTCCACAGACTAGAACAAAGAAAAAAATAAACATCGTAAAACCACAAGCTCCCTCGCTACTTAAAATTACTACGGAATTAAAAATAAATGAAAATTTCAAGTGCCTATAAATAGCTTAAAAGCAGCCATAATAATTTCAAAATTGTATACATCTAAAAAGATTAATACAAGTATTCGGTGAAAATATTGGGTTTCTATAATAATTTTTAAACAAAATCATCATCAAAAATAATAAAACTTATTTTCGTAAAGTTGTCTCCACTCACATGGACAAAATGACACATGGACTCTAGACCGATTGAAACAATGTAGATTGTAATAAACATAAAACAATTTAACCTTTTTCAGACCAACTTCGCATAGCTGTAATACTATCATACATCATACTATCTGTATTACATGGTTTCGATCGTGTGCAGTTTATATGTGGGTATAGTTAATCGCGTGGGATATTATGTGGTATAATTTACAATGTGTTTTTAAAATTCTTTTAGTCCCCATGTGCATACATTTTAGATTCTGAGTTGAGCGAGAAATGTATTGGTTTTACAATGATGTTTATTTATGTATTTTTATTTTCTGTAAACAACTTCTACCAGCAATTTTGCTCCGATTTACAATTATAGCAATTTTTCTAAAAGAAAATCTGACTGGGATGGTTCGTTAGGGAGGCCATTTTTTGATTTTCCCAGCTGTTTCCATAATAAAAAGGAAAAACCGGGAAAATAGATGCAATATTAAACAATTATTATTACAGAAAATATATAATGGTATGTAATTATTTTACCATAATGTGACATATATTTTGTTGACAAAGTAAAGCTATGCTCAGAATCGTTTTTCATTTGTAATGGTTAATCGTTGCATACTTATATAGATACATTAAATATTTAAATTTCCTCTTTACCTTCCTAACTTCTCATCAACAACACCCACCTACGTTTGAAGTCCTAGTTTTGGTATGTCCGTCTTCTTTCTATTTGTTAATTCTTCTTTTGGCTTTTACCAACCAACACAATATCGCGCCACCTATTCCCTTCGAGCACAATTTCTCTCCACGCGTCTATTCCCATATTCCGTAAGGTCCTCTTCGACTACATCGATTCACCTCTTCCTAAGTCTTCCTCCAGGTCTCTTTTCCTGAGGTTTCCATTATAGTATAAATCTAATTGTATCGCTTTCCTCTCTTCTCTAATGTGTTCAAGCCATTGTATTTTCCGTCCTTTGATAGATCTGATCACCGGTGCCACATTAATCACACTATACAGTTTCTTGTACCTTCTCCAACTATTTATTACTTCATCATAGACTGAGCCGCATTTTTTTCTCCGGATTTTGTTTTCAATCATCCTCAATCTTCTCTCAGTTTGTTTAGTCATCGTCCACGCTTCGCAACCATACGTGAGAGTTGGTCTTACTATCGCTACGTTTAATCTTACTTTGGTTTTTCCAGAAAGAAATTTTTACCTAAACAATTTTGTTAACATGAAAAATGTTTTTCTGCCTTATTTATTCGAATACCTATCTCCTTGGACCAATCATTTTTCGTATTCAGAGTTGTACCTAGGTAGGTACTTAAAATCTTTGACTTTTTCATATATTGACTCTTCCATATCTCAGGGGTCTTCATCGCTTTCGAGAAATTTCATTATTTTGATTTTATCGTCATTAATGTACAATCTTGATTTTTTCACCTCATTCTTAAGTTTTTGGATGCGTTCGCTACGTTCTCTAAGGATTCACCTAGAATATCCAAGTCATCTGCAAAGCCTAGAACCCGTATTCTGTTATTATTATTTCGTGATTATAGTTTATCGGTTTGAAATTAAAAATGTAAATATGATGTCAACTATAAAATACCTATACTAAATACCAATTTTCTATAGAGGTATTTTAAAATAAATGATCATTTTTTCGAAAATTAGTCGAAAATAGAAAACAAATAGCTTTGTGTCACAACTCCAGTATCATAACTCGATCTAGTACCTTCGTCCTATTTACTCTAGATGGAATCCTTAGTCGAAGTTCGCCAAAGTCCTTTGGGGAACCTATTGGTTTCTGTGAAAAAGAACACTTTTGAAATACATTAGGAAACCGCCTAAAAATCGGGATGAATGGCAACTCTAATTTATCGCCGATTAAAATTAGTATCTTATATCATATCTTGTTCAATGAGGATAACCAACTAATTATTTAGGATCGCCAAAAATACAAAATATTGGGTCCCCGTGTATAAAATATTTATTTAATGAATCGTAACAGTAAAAAGGTTGAGAAACACTGGTGTACACGATAATGTTGATGGTAATAATATACATGAATCATTACAATCAGGTATATGATTAGTAAATTATGAAGGTATGAAGGTAAATGATTCATGTACAATGAATGTTAACAAGGGCTGGGATTTCAGTGCATTTTGCATTTTTTCCCTAAAGATTGTGATCCCGTGTGGTGTTCGCGTATAGTCACAAATTCGTTTCATGAATTTTTGAATAAAGTTAATTAAAGTTGAATTAAAGTTTGTTTTGCATTTTTGGTAAAATTACGGTGTCAGTCATTTTCTTAATTATTAGAGCATTTTAGGGTTTTAGGGGGTATTTTGGATCCAAAATTAGCTAACATAATTTGTACATAAATATAACATACTCGTATTTTGTAGTACAGTGTAATATACATATTATTGGACAACAGTAACAGCAAAATCTGAGATATATCAAAATAACTAGAGTTAAATAGATAAGGCAAAACCAACGTGTTATTATCAGAATCATCAGATTTCCTGTTAAAATAAACCGGTAGAGCAGTTAAACCGACTATATCGTTCTAGTGGGTATGAGTTTTGTTGTCGTGAATTGAATTTATAACATTATAATTTGTATCAAAATTATCAAAAATAAACACGTTTTTAGTGCATTACATGGAATTTTTAGGGTTTTACAAGGATATTACATTCCCAGCCTTAACGATGGCTAACGAGGGTTTTTGTATATATTTTTTTTTTTTTTTTTCGAATGCAATCAGCATCAAAAAATAATAACGTAATCTGTTTTTAATAATATAATATTATATTAGACAAATAACGAAAACCACATATCACAACGGTAATGAAAATAGCACATTAAACGAACTATAGCGCAAGGGCACAAATTTGTCCGTCACGACGGGACGGGCCGTACTACAGTGTTGTTGACGATGGTGTCACGGCCACGCGAACAGTAAATATCACCCGTTCGTCTTCTGACGCCCTCGTCCGGGCAAGACCCGTCCACGTCGCCCGCGCGTGTTTGTGCTCCGGCCGTCGCACGGCACTGGCACGGCGGCCCCGCACGCCGGGCGAAAGTCGTCGTTTTCGACGGGACGTTGTAACTGTCTGATTCTAGTGCTGACGCCCAGGCACCCGATGTCGCCAGCGAAGAAGTCGGCAAAGTTGCTCTCCACGTACCACGGGTAACCGAGTAGCCCCGCGGTCACCATGAACGGTACCCTGGACTTTTGGCTGCGTAGCACGTACCTGTATAGCGTAACGATAACCGTTGGCGATTACATGCTCGGGATGATGTCTGCCGCGCAGTCGTCATTTCGATAATGATATTACTCAGAGCTGTGTGTGTGTATGTTGTTGTCGTTTGCAGACGACATTGAACTATACATAATATTTACGATTGAGCGCACGTGCGTGTATGTTTTAAATTCGGACCATCGGTTTTACTACTGTGTTTTGTTTTTTATTTTTTCGGTCTGTGTGACAGCTTTTCTACCGGAAAACTTTCACCGCAACGTAGGCTGTAGCACCTTTTCTGATAGGTAATTCTCTCTAGTCGGTGTACCGAGGAGGTAATTTTTCGATTTATCAAGGGGTTCTCGAAATAATCGAAAAAAACCGCAAAGAAAATTATTGGTAAAACGGTAAATTTTTACGGCCCGCGCCGCAGCGCCGCGGAGTTTTCATTGTTCTTATTATGTTAACACGGCGTTTTATACCAGAAATATTGCTCCGATCCAAAACTGACATGAGATCGATTTTGTTCCTTATAATATTTCGCCGTTGACGGTGAAAGTTGCTTTTTGATATCTAAACTATTATCTAATTATCGGGAAAAACCAAAAGAGACGAAATTACGATTACGAAATAGAAACGAAACAAAAACGATAGTGGAACGGACTACACTGATAATCGAAGAGCGGGCGAACAATTGTAGATTGAAATCAGTAGCGCGAGCAGAATTTTTTTTTCGGAAGGGGTTTTTGCTTATAACAATTTCCTAGAGAGGAGATGGCATATATTACAGTACAGTACTATCACTATTGTTATTGAATAAATGATTTTCGAAGAAATTAAATTATATTTTATTCTGTGATAAAAGCACACGACATTTATTCGTGTGTCGTTGACTGTAACACTTGATTTAAAAAAGGACTGACATACTTCACGCGTGGGCGCAACCACTGTTGTAGGTGGGAAGTTTGGATACAGGTAGGATACAGACGGTAATTTAATGTATATCTGTAAGCAACGATAAACCATTGCTAACGAAAAAAACGATTCTGAGCGGAGTTCAGTTGATAGTGTTGCTTTGTCAACAATACAATATAGTATGTAGTATATCTGTCATACGTCACACGGTAAAATATTTTCATAAAAAAAATAATTAATTTTCATGTCTTGTGTAAAGACATACTGAAAAATCAAAAAAAAAAAAAAAAAAAAAAATACTGTAGCAAAAATAGTCTTGCTGCATATAGAGCGAATGGTTCGCCGCAGTCCGGCGCGTCGCAGCGTCAGTCGCACACAATGGAATCCGTACTCGAGCCGTGGGGCCGAAAAATCGACAGTGCGGCTGAAATTTAAATCGCGCCGCGCTGCGTCGCGTCTGCAGACACGTGTGTACAGGAATCGCACCTTGAGGGTTCGTGATTATTTATTAACCGTCACTGCGTCAGTTGATTTTACAATTACAACAGAACAGCGTCGTAAGACGTTTCTTATCGGTTAAAAATTAAAGACACTTCGGGGGTCTCGTTATCGCACCTCGTTGTGTAACCAGTATATCTTTAATCGTGGTGTTACTGCAGACGGTGGGAGAACTATGAGTGGAATTAATAGAGGATTAATTGGAGAATAAATGTAAAAATTGGCGGAAGAAAGATGTGTGAAGTACCTATGATATTTCATCGCGTCATACGTCAACAGGCATTGTGTTGCAAAGTTTTAGCATGGGATGATTTTAATGAATATTGTGGTGTCGACAGTTAACTACATACGTAAATATGCTTCAGCACATCGTCAGTTTAAAATGTTTTTTGGTTATGCTGAATGTGAGGATATAATATATTTTTCCGAAATAAAGTGGTTGAGTAGAGGTGTAGTTTTGAAACGGTTTTAATTTTACGAAATGAAATAAATATTTTATGTCAGAAAAGTTTAAAAATATGTACCAGAATTATCAAATGAAAAGTGGGTTCATAATCTTGAATTTTTAACTGATGTAACAACATTACTGAATACGAAACTGCAAGGTAAAGACAAATTGCTGTCAGATATGTATTCAGATATAAAATCATTTCAAGTGAAATTAAAATTATTGCACAGACATATTAATGAACAGCGATTGGATCATTTCGTATGTTGTACAATTATATTAGAATCATCCAAATTAACTTTATATTGGGAAACTATACAAATTTATGTACAAGAGAAAAAAAACAAGTTGATTCAAAATCCTTTTTCTGTTGAAATTAACGATGTTGAATCTAATTTACAGATGAAAGTCGTTTAATTGCAAAACAACGATGTTCTTAAAACTGCTTTTAAAGAACGTAATGGCCTAAAAATATTTTATTCAAGTCTTTCTAAAATAGAAATGAAAAGCTGTTACAAAATATAGCCCTCGTAAGTAAAAATGTTGCCGACCTGTAGCCTAGATCATAGGTAAACAGTGCACGAGGCACGGGGGCTATGGCCAACCCTCTCCTCCAATTGACGGTATTATATATTTGGTTTTAAGATTTATGTAAGTAGTATTATAGACGTGGTGCGCACGTACCGGATACAGCGACTTAAAGACGGAGGGGGAATCGGGTGCAAAATCCCTCCCTCCCCCTGGTCTTTATTTTAGATTCAGAGTGGAACGAAGAATGCATTCACAAAGATATATTTTTTTTTTATGTGAACACTTTTTCTACCAGGGACCCTATTCTCAAACTCATACGAATAGGATCCGTTTACGAACTATTCACATACAATATTTCCATGAACGAATGGAAAATTGTATTCTCGAACTGATTTGTTCAAACTATCGTTTGTAGGAGAATGATAAACCATGAACAGCGGCAATGTCGAAAAATATTTGATTTGCCATGGAAAAAAAAGTTCAATGTGATAATTTGATGTATACATTGACGCGCTTAATTATTTATATACCTATTTCATTTGAGTAATATTATTGTAATTGTTATAGTACACATTATTATATTTGTTTCCTATTTATCATAATTCATAATATTTTCTTTCCGCTAATATTCAAATTGAATTATAGTGTACAGTTAGGTACACTTTATTATTTACTAGAAAATGTTGGAAAAACGAAAAAAATATCAATCGATAACGAATGAACAAAAGTCGGCAATGGTTGAATTTTTAAAAAGTCATCCAGTTTACACAAAGGCATTTACTCAGCTACATTTACTCAAGCTAATAGTATGCAAAAATAGCAAGGATTAAATGATATACTTAATTGTATACCGGGTCCAATAAAAAACTAGAAAGCTTACCGCAGAGTTAATAGATTGTATAATAATTATTATTGTTTACACCACGTGACAGATATCGGCCATATTACATTATCTTTTCTATGAACGTATTGTACGGTAAAAATCTAATAAATGATTATTAATATCAGTATAAACTGGATCTGTATACGGAAAACTATATCCACCTGCCTGCCCTAACAGAAACTATAGTGTGAATGTTTTTCACATAACATAACTGATTCATATATGGATAGGTTTTGAGAACACGACTTTTTCTTATCATGTGAAAATGACAATTTCTGTAAACGGATCCTGTTCGTATGAGTTTGAAAATAGCGGCCCAGATAGCTTACTGAAACGCATACTCGATGTAGATCCTTTTCTGAAAGAAAATTTTCTTGGGGTAGTGCTATAAGTAGTTCATTTTTCGATTTTCTCAGGAGTTTTGTTATCGAATGTGAGAAATCGAAAAAATATGGTGAAAAACGGGAAAATATACGAAATATATAAGTAGAATATTATGATTTATTTTATTCTGTGGAAAATTTTTCTACCAGCAATTTTGTTCCGATTCACAATGATAGCACTTTTTCTAAAAGGAAATCTTACTGGGGTAAGGTACTTTAAAGATTTCATCTATTGATATCCTCAGGAGTTTTCTCAGCAAATGTGAAAATCCGAAAAAAAACGTAGGAAAACCAGGAAAAACGAGAAAATCTAATCAATTTAAACAAATATTATTAAAGAAAATATATAATATATAATACATAATTAAATAGGCATATTTAATTATTTTACCATAATACGACACATGTATTGTTGACAAAGTATCACTATCAACTGAACTCCGTCCAGAATCATTTTTTCGTGAGCAATGATTTATCCTTTCCAACTTTCTACTTAAAACAGTGGCTGCACCCGTCTCCGTTATCCTAGGATAGCTTTTTTTTTTTTTTTTATTTAAGTATTATTTACATTGCCCGTCGTAATATGTGTACTACTACTACACCCGCAAACAATCGTTTTCTTGTTTAAAGAGAAAAAACGTTTATAAACGTAAGACAATATTATTATTATTAGGACTGTGAATTTGTAGGAAAATGCATTTTTTTGATTATTGTGAAATGTAGCTTTCTAAGTACATAATTTGAATTATGTACTAACAAATTCATTTATGAAACTTTTATTTTGCATTTTTTGGACTTTTTAAATCATATTTTCCTTTATTAGTTCATTTTCCAGTATTTTTAATCAAATCCCGTCAATTGTCATCTTTATACACGTATTTTTTGTTTTACATAGGCTATATAATGTGAATAAACGTCAAATTTATATTTTATAAAATATTATATCACACAAGCAGATTCGATAAAATAAGGCAATATTGCTTAGATTAGTGATTTGTGGGCTTGCGATATATCAATATTAGTAATATCAGTAATATCAAAATAGACATAAAAATTAAATTAAAAACAATTTTAAGTGCATTTTATGTTGCATTCTTTGAGACTTTAAATGTAAATTTTGTTGCACTTTTTTCATTTTTTTGAGTTTGATTAGTTAATGTTTAACGTCATATTTTAAGGTTTACCACTGCATTTCATTCACAGTCTTAATTATTATGTTTCGAGATGGCCTTTTAATTCTAAAACCCGCGCTTCTCTCCCGAAAACAAGCCTTCATGACCCCCTACCAGCCCGTCTGTAGAATTTAAAAAAAAACCGTCCGTCTCCTCTCAAGTTCCAAGACCTAGTCCAAATCATGCCACTGACCGGATAAACCCGGTTCGGCACCCGAGTGGTAGCAGCGAGTAGTAGGGGAAGGACACAGGGGTACGTGCCCCCCCTGTCAATGGACTACAGTTTTTATTTATATATTTTATATTAATTTAATATATAATTTATACTAAATTGATTGAAAATATAAATAATAAGCCCCCCCCTTTGAGAAAATTTTGGATCCGCCACTGTCAACGAGGTTTGAGCTTGAACTCGTATATTTATCAATATTAGTTGCCGTTGTCGCGGTGGTGTTTATCGAACCGTGTGTTTAGACGTGTAAGACATTTCGTTTACGTAAACTTTTATAGTATGTATGTATATACATACTATACAGGTGCTGATAAATTTTCGATAAGACAATCATTATCTAAAAAAAAGATTAAAATTTTCGAGTTTGAGCTCTTTTGGTCCAGAGGGAGCCGCCAAAAGTTTCCTAAAGTAGCGGGAAAAAGATTATAAATTATTTAACTGACGCAATTCACAGAGTGCAATTCAGTTTCTATTTTCGGGAATAATTTGACAAAATTGTCCGGATTCCCAATAGTTTTTCTATGCAGTTTATAAGAGACCAACTAAAAAGTCATTAATTAATTAAGACACATTAATTTTATTTTTGTTGAGTATTGGGTTTTTTCATTTTTAATAATTTGTCATTGCGTAAACTAACGTAGTTATCCTGAATGTCTTGTTTAATCCCGACTACCCACCTACAACAGTGGCATACCCGTGAGTAGTATTAACTATTGTCTATTTCGTCTTCATAGTTTTCTTAAATTTAAACAATAGTTAACAGGTTAGTGAAAATCATGTTACGTAAATCGCGTTTATATCGGTCATTACTCGCGTTTAAAACGCGAGTAATTCGACCATTATTGATAAAATACATCAGCCTCGTCGTATACACACGGCTAACGATATCCATTGCAAATGACGAATACACATATAACTCGTCATCAGAACGGAATAAGACGGCTGTTCTTTTTTCAATTGAAAAATTTGTCCCGGGTCTAACACGGGTTTTTAGAGGAGAAAACAATTCCAACATACCGAACGTCGGCTTACATTTAATATCGGGAGGAAAGATGTTTTTCCTATAAATGAAAAAAATAAGACTGGCCATTTACCAGGGCGTTTTAAGACCGCCGATTAAAGTGAATTCAATTGTGTGTTCAGCGAGCGAACGCCGCGCGCCTACGGGGACTGACGGTAATGTTTCGCATTTCGCCGCCGTACCGACGCGGCCTATATTTTATTTGGCGCGTTCTGCACGCGGGTCGACGGGCGATGATATTATTTACCTAAAATTTTCGGCGCGCAACGGCGTGTTCACGTCCCAACTCAGTACGTCTCCGTTGTCGCCGGTCCGGAAGTAGATGACCGACCCGCGGTCGGTGCCCAGCACAATCATCTTGCTCGGTTTCCGACCGGTGATCACGGTCGCCAGACTTACCGTGGTCTCGTCCATGGCGTGCACCGGCACGTACATCATGTTGCACGACATCCCATACGTGACGTAAAGCCGCAGTTGGCGGACCGGGCCGCCGCCCGCGGCCTCGTCCGTTACGTCCACGCGGGCCATCGCCATGTACATCATGCCCCGGCGTCCGCATTGGCCCGCGGGCACGTACACTTTGAACGAACGGTCGCAGCACACGTTGTACACTATCACGTTCCCCGTGCCGGCGTCGGACACGTACACGAACATCCCGGCGCCCGTGCTCTGATCCACCAGGATCGACTGCAACACGCTGGCCCGCGTCGTAGCACGCGACAGATCGATTGCCCGTACGATCTGTGTGCCCAAGATACATTGCGCCACGCACGCGCAGAATAATAATTTACAACAATGCACAGTGCACTTTTAATTTCGGTTTTGTTTTGTTTGCTTATTAGCATACGTTTAACATGGATCGCGGATCGATGTAAAATTACAATCGAGTGTAAAATAATCGACCCGACGATCGGAAAGTCTTTCGGACGGTTTAAACAATTTGTACACCGTTTAAGAAAATAGCCGAGTTCGGTTTTTTCGCTATAGCTAATAGACGAAGAACGGAGGGATAAAGTGATTTCCCGTTTGCGTTGCGAAACGATTTTCGTTTTGGAATTTTCGACTTACGCGCGCGAGAAAAAACAAAAGAAATTACCTATGGAATAAAACAACGTTCAGCTTGTTGACCGGGTCACAGGCGCGTTTAGACTTTCACGGTCGGCGTGGCGGGCGCCGATATTTGTCGGGGAACCCCACTAATAGAGGAACGAGAAGAGCAATTATTACGGCACTTGAATATTTCATAAACTTAAAATTACATTATTTCTCGACTATTGTTACGCGCAAGTGTAATATCGAATAATACGCGTCACGTGGTTTTCGGAACACCGTTACCGCGTTAGATATCCTCGGTGCGGTAGGCGCCGGTGTGGTACACGTTCGTTGAATATCAATGTATTATACCAGTATCGGTTAATGCCCGCTATAAAATTAAGAAAACGAAAACCGATAAAATCGCATTGATATTATTTCAATAACGATTAATACGGTATTCCGGATATAATTGAACGTTAAACTACGTGCGGGGTAAACGTATTATTTTCGACGGTCCGGGAAAAACTGCAAACAGTAATAATACGAATGTAATCAATGGAACGCGTCGTTTACTTTATGCCCGTCAAGTTGGCACCGGCACGCTATGACTAGTATCGATATTTCGCTGAGAATTCGCTGGATTACGCCAGGGCCTTTTTGAATTTCGCTATGGCCCGCAAACTTCGAAAATCCACAAACGAACGTGCTGGTGCTATTTTTGTGGCTGCACCGGCACAATGTTTGATTCAAGAAAGAATTTTGCCAATATATTCAGCCGAATTTGCTAGATTTTGCCTGGGTATTTTTCGATATTACTAGGACCTCTGTCGCTTTCGGGAGAGGTTTAAAATTTGACTTCAACATCGGCATATTGTCCGTTTTCAAAAAAAAAAAAAAAAAAACGATGCCAATATAATATTTCGGAGATACCTGGTTATTGCGCTGAGCCCGTAGAGTAATATTATCCTCTATGGCCGAACCATTGAACAAACTATATTTGGAACGTGATGTGTTAATCTTCCTCAGGGGCGGAGTGGCCGGTCTGTAAATGGGAATTTTAATGTCAAATTTTGACGAAAATCGTTTCAGTAAAAAGTAATGATGAACAAATCTAGTTTCTGATCCATACAAATTGTTTCAATGTATATTTATTTTATTACTACATGACAAATATAGTTTTAAAAAGCAACATTCTTCTCAGAATCGTTTATTGTTAGCAATGATTAATCTTTGCTTAAATTATTCTTCTCTATATCTCTTTAACTTCCTAACATCCCAATTTTTCATCGTCCACCCATCGTGCAAAGTATGTCCGTCTATTTTTCATATTGTTAACAACTTTTCTAATAGAATTTATTAGTCTGACGTACTAAGTGTAGCATCAAATGTAAAAAATTGAATACAAGATACATCGTAATGACTATTAAACAAATTTCATTTTGATTGATGTAATAAAGACGATTTTATCACTATATCGTTATTATTTTTTTTTTTTCCAATACCTAACTACTGACAATACTGATCATGTATCTACTTTCAATAATAGTATTAAATTCTATTATCAAGTTAAATTTTATTTGCTTTATAATCGGTTTAAAATTTGAAACCTCACCTAGAGACGATATGGGTCCTAGCAAAGTACAAAAATGCCCTAAAACAGAATCTAGCAAATTCGAGTGATTATATTGGCATAATTTTTTTTGGGATCGGACAATGTGCTAGTGCAGCCACAAAGATAGTACCGGCATGTTTGTGGATTTCTAAAGTTTGTGGGGCCTAGCAAAATTCAAAAATGTCCTATCAAAATCCAGCAAATCCCTATAAAAATATTGAAACTAGTTGTAGATTCCTAAAATAATGTGACAATGCCAACTTGACGGACGTGTTTATTTTTTATACTAACGCCTTTTTAACGCGTTTATATAATTATCACGTGATTTTAAACGCATTTTCATGTTGTAATTGATCTTATATAATTAATTCGCATGCATATATCTACCCTCAAATAGACTTTTGTGATTATTATTATTAATTATATAATTATTTACCGTCCGCGTAAGGTCAAATGTCTCGCAATCGCGTGCCGCGGACTCGCGTCCTCTGTTGTTTTTATTCTTATCATCATTATCATCATTACCATTATTATTATTATCAGTCTAGTAAAGTACTTGAGTATTCAGATACTTTTTAAGTACACAAAAACGTATTTTAAATACATTTTAAGAAAGTGGCATAGTATTTACATACTTTTTCGTCTTACTTGATGTACAGAAACGATAATTTAAATAAAATAATTCAAATTTTACAACAATTTTATTTTTATTTATAGATTGTTCATTTTGCGTATCAGTATATATATAGTATATAGTATAATATATATAATATTATAATAAAATTAAAAATATTTTTACTTGAATAACATTTTCGAACAAAAAAAGAAATCTGAGTATTTGAAAATATCTACAAATACTTTTGAAAAGTATTTATATTTGTACTTAAATTTGTCCGAGCATTCAAAAACTTATTTAAATACTTTAGAAAATAAGTATCTGTATCTGTACTTGAATACTTTTTAAAAGTATCTTCTTTAATTACTATTTATTATTATAATATTATGTCGGTGCAGCAATAACAATAATTGTGCAAAATTACTATTTTGGGTACTATCGGCGGAGTGCTCAGCGAGCGGCTCAGGAAGCTTTAGTCCCCCCCTCCCGTCTACGGTTGGCCGTTTTAAAATAACATAATACAGGCAGTGTTGAATCCAGTCAATTTTTCTAGGGAGGGGCATTACTAAAATTAAACTATGAACTTTTTTTTTCTTATCTACCCTCTTTTTAAGATCATTCAAATTTGTTTAGTTATTTAATCAATTATTAATTTACCTATATTTAACAGGAAGGGCGAACAAAATTTCAGGGGGATTAATATATTTCCCTGACATATACCTGAATTAGACACTGAATACAGGACGATTGACAAAACGTATAAGACATCCGTTATTCATATACGTATTTTTCGGCATTAGAATATCTTGGGTATTTATGAAACAAGTGGCTATAAAATGTTTTATATTAGCGTTTTTTTTTTTTTATCACCCTTGTTTTAAGTGGTGAAACCGCTAATGGGAAAAAGTGCTCTAATCTTTACAAAGCGTCTGTAGTTCACGTGAAATATGGCTGTGATACTCTTGCCGAAAATAAATCGTGGCAGTAGATAATAATTTTTTTTTTTTTTACCTTCGTTTATTATATAACAGTATCACCTACCTAGGTATAAATACCTGCAGTCCTCTATTTGCTGCGTTAAGGTTGTATTACGGAAACAAAATATTATTTTGTGTTCGATTTATATCTGCGGTAATTAAAATGGAAAATGTACTTTGACGCCAGATTCGTATAACCAAGAAGGACATCAGATAAAAAAAACCTATATATTTATCTTGCGGAAATAATTATAATGATTGAATATAATAATATAGTACACAGCTTGAACATAATCCCGAATAAAACTCGCGAGAATAACGTATTACGGAGTATAGGTTTTTAGCGGTTCACTCTGGATCAAAGAGCTCAAAATTCGGGATTAAGTGTTTCTTCATAAGCGGTATTAATAAAACATTGGTTGAATTTCAAATATAAACTTCGCCACGAGGAAGAGCGTGTTTTGTTCAGCTTTTTACATTTTTCCAATTATCGAGAAAACTAAAAGGAAAATCAAAAATGCACATTCTCGGTGCATCAACTAGACAAAATTCGCACTCGGAAATCAGAGCGTAATTTCTAGTCGACTAATTATGTTCACAGACAGAAAACAAACACATCTTAGTAAAACCAGTATAACATATTTAGTAGGCACGTAAATTACAGAAAATAATTTCGGAAACTCCGGAGGAGGTTCAGAAGTAAAAAATTTATATATTTTGAACCACAGAACTATCTTCGAATTAAAAATTTGTATATACTTACGAAGTAGATGTATATATAATTATTACAATAATAATATTATTAATTATTATGAAACTTAAGCCAGTTTAATATAGTAGGTATAATAATAGAATATTATAAAAAACTTAACGGTTCTTTTTCCGATTGTGCCGGTAAGCAATCAGTGCATATTATACTTGTGTCCGAGATCGTTGTCTGTAGGTGACTTACGTCCTACTAAAAAAAGATTCAAAACGCAAAAAAAAAATAGCCTACTTGCGTCCAGGAGTACCTTTTTTTGAGCAGCCTAGTTGCATCCTAGTTTTTAATTATGTAATTAGTGTAGTTATGTATATACCAGTAAAATGGCGATTATTATATTATTATCTGAGGCCATAGAAGTAACCCATTTGCCACTAAATTTAGTACGAATAATTATTTTTGACGGTTTTGCCGATACATCTGAAATTGTTTTAGCCTATTACTTAATTTTTGTCGTAAAAGGTGTGCAGGTCTATTGGGAATCATAATTGTGTGAAGTTTAGAAATTATATTTTTTTTGATCATTCAGCTTTAAAAAACTTTTCGCAATTTTTATTTGTGCCCTTCCCCACCGTTGTGTTTCACATTCAAGCGTGTATTATGGTGATCGAACTTTTAGTTATTAATCATACGACTTTTTACAGTTGAACAATTTTTTGGTCAATTTAATCGACCGTAATGTATGATAATATATCCATCAAATTAAATGTGTATCAACTATCAGATATTGGTTTTTAAAAATATTTAGTACGTTATAAAATAAAGCTGGAAAATTAACGACAACGTTACGGCGCATATTAAATATTATATTCCACCTAACATTATCTTTATCTTCTACACGCTGTAGGTATTTCATCCATAATCTTAACGTTTAAGCGCAGTTTCATAGGTTCGGGGATGTAATTTAGTTATGACTATTATGATGACAGACGGGGAAAATAACACAGCCGAGTTTCCGGGTGAATTCACTATGCCTGCAAGCAGTGGCGTAGTTATGGGGTGGGATGATGGGAATGAATTCCCCCCCCCAAAGTTTTTTTTTTTTTAATATTACATTTATTTCACTCGTTGTCACAAATTGTGGAGTTGCAAATTTAGCAGAACTAACATAGTTTTAAAACCAGCTCTTCAAGCACTTACCGCGAGTGTGATGATAAAATATTTTCCACCATACTTAGTGATGATCAAAACAAGACCAAGACCAAGACTTTCAAAATCTTGGTTTTGGTCTTAGTTGTGCAGAGTCAGTCTTGGTCTTTGGTACACACGTTAGTCTTGGTCTTGCGCAAGACTCTTGCTATTTTAACAAAATGTATAAAAAAAAAATTTAAACACCTCATATAGGGCATGTTGTAAGGCGTATTATCAACAGACTACAAGTCCATGACAGTAAGAACATGATGTATAAGACATTAATTTAGGTACACAAAATCCAATACGGTAACCATATCATACAAACTACGAAAACAAAATTAAAAATATATTTACAATAATGGTGATACCCACCGTATTGGCTTATGTTATACTAATTCCAATTATTTCCAATCTTTTTTAAATAATTAGCCATTTTCTCGAAATATCGATAAAATTTAATAAAAAGATAGTGTCTTATTATTATCGTTATGAATTATTTAATTAAATCTAGATCCTCTTATGTGTTTCCGAGAGAAAAAAAATTGCAATAATGCTCGTTTCCATGACAAGGGATTGGGCCACAACTCACCGACTCCGGATAAACCATTACTAACCAAAAGACGATTCTGAGCGGAGTTTCGTTGATAGTGTTGCTTTTTCTACGATATACGGTATATGTCATATTATGGTAAAATGATTATAACAATTAGCGTTTTCATGACAACAATGATTGTTTACAAAAGATTAAAATAATAAAAAAAAAATTAATAAAAATGGTTGCCAATGACAACCTTATTTTTAGTCTTCCAATCTGTTTTAATCTAATGAACCGGATTTTCTTCATTATTTCGAATATTAATAAGAATTTCAGAAAATAACCTCTAAACCACCCAGGGAATATTTTCTTTCAGAAAAGGTGCTATGCTTGGAAATCGAAACAAGTTTTCTGGTAGTAGAAGTGTTCACATAACAAAAAAATAATTAACGTCTTTGTAAAACTAGTACATTTTTCTAAGAATCTAAAAATAACAGTGCGAAATTAAATGCTCTTTTTATTTTTAATAATTTATCATTAATTTTTTAGTACAACATATAAATTTATATTGTAATTGTAAATATAAACTATATAATGCCACAATGAATTTTCACATCCGTTACAAATTTAAAACGAACTGATTGCAAAAAAAAAAACGACCAATGGGGGGGGGAGGTTAAACCCCATGAATCTATCCCCCCCGAGCACGCCCGTGATTCTAATATAAGTTATAACCTAAATTCTAATGATTAGAATATAATATAATCCAATATAATAATAATATAATATAATAGATTGTACAAAGTTTAGGGGAATCCACAGCGATAATTGTTCTATGTTTGCACAAGGATACTATCGAATTCCATATATATAATAACATTCAGCTATAAATATTATGTGTCATAATGAAAAATCGTCAATATCAGTATATGATCTTGATGTAGTTCTCCTGAATATAGTGGAGACAAAAGATATTTTTGACGACAAGACTAAAATGGAAAACAAGATTTTAAATAAATTTGGTGCCTTAGTAGTAGGTATCGAATTATTTAAATGTACCCAGAGATATATTTGAAAAAAAAAACATAACTGGAGAATTGGCCCTTTGGCACGAGTATTGACTCAATGAGAAGCAATAACTATTACCTATGACTCCTATTGATGTTTTGAAACGTTGTGACTATGACTGCACTTTTGGGACCAATATTCTGTTAAATATACAGTAAGGTATACACAGAGGCGTATTTAGAATATATGCGCCCCGGGACGAAACTGTTTTATTGCCACCCCTTCTCCTACAAAATATTTCACCCACTAATCTTTACCTCAGACCTTCGCTCCCCACCCTAAATTACTGATAAATGTGTCCCTTGCTTGTTTTGAATAACATTTTAAAATTTATATCCTTGGGACAATTTACAATTATTTCAAAGTGTTTTATATTCAAATAAAAAATCTACTAGGATAATGGGAACGGGTGTAGTCACTGTTATAGGTGGGAAGTTAGGAAGGTAGGATACAGAAGGGAATTTAATATGTATATATATATAAGCAACCATAAACCATAACGGAAAAACGATTCTGAGCGGAGTTCAGTTGATAGCGATGCTTTGTCAACAATATATATGTCATATCATGGTAAAATAATTAAATAGGCATTATATGTTTTCTTTAATAATATTAGTTTAATATTGTACCGATTTTACCGTTTTTCCCGGTTTTTCCATTTCTTGACAATAGCTCCTAAGAACATTAAAAAATGATCTCTAAAGTACCTTCCCAGTCAGATTTCCTTTCGGAAAAAGTGCTATACTAAAAATTGAAGGAAGATTTCTTGCAGGAAAGTTTGCACAACAAATCGAGGGGTATTTTTTGATTAAAATAGTCCGAGCGAGAGATAATTAGGTCTCCAGATACACCTGAAATGCATTTGTTTTTTCTCTGTTTAGATAAAAGGGAAAAAACAAAGGCAAACTTTTTTTTTTTGAAACCCGGGTTTGGACTCGCGAACCCTAGGATGACATTAAGTATCTATAACCATTCGATTACGACAAACATAATTTAAAGAAGGCTATATAGAGTTATTTAACATAATATTATATAATTTCTGTATAATATCAGAAATTCAAAAAGCTATTAATTCGGAACTTAGTCAGTCATATATTCAAAACAAAAAAATTGAAAAATTATGATCCACATTTTTTACTCAAACGATTTTCGTCAAAATTTAATGGTAAAATTCCTTTAAAAAAAAAAAATACTACATTAAAAATTCTTTTTGGACCACAAAGTAAGACTTTTAATAAACCTCCTGTTAAATTTTCAAACATTCCTGTTAGGTCTGATAATTTTACCACAGTGTACCTATACCGTATAAAAATTACTTACGAAATTCGCAAAGTTGAAATGTCTATAATTAGCTCAAAAATGGCTAAAATTTTTAAAAAATTTACTATTTCTAGAAAAAACAAATATAAATTCTGTTTAAATTTCAAGTCTCTACGTATATTTTTAGTTGAATTACAATAAATAACTAAAATAAAATAAAATTGAAAAAATAATACAGCAACGGAAATCGTAAATTTCCTGTTTTTCTTACATTTTTTCCCTTTTTATTGGGAAAACTACCAGGAAAATCAAAAATTGACCTCCCTAAAAGTACTACCTCAAGAAAATTTCCTTCCAGAAAAAGGTTTACATCGTATATATCAAAGCAAAGTTTTTGGTAGAATTTTTTCACACAGTATAAAACAATAAAAAAAATAAACATCTTTGTAAAACCAATTCATTCTTTGCTACACTCAGAATCTAAAATATAGTTAATAATTATTTAGTTTTGTTTTTGTTTTTTATTGCTTAGATTAAATAATATAAAACATAACTGTGTACGGCAGTATTTTAAAAAAATATGTGAAGCTCTCACTCTAGGTTTACTCAAAAATGTATCTATCCCCGCCCCGAATTAAATCATATCCACGCCACTGTCTGCAAGTGTAGTACTAGGATTATTATTCGCATGCAAGTTTTGCTGTATAGAACGCGCAAATAGCGTGTGTAGCCTGTATAGCGGTACAACCAGGAATGGTTGGGGGTATTGTTTGGGGGGGGTGTTATATATCTACGAATGTAACAAAAAAATAAAATAAAAAAACACACGTCACATCTACATTACTTAAATACACGGATGTAGGGGTGGAGCATGGGGCTCAGATGCTTAAAACATCCCTGCGGTTGCGCCCAAGCTGCAGTGTCGTCGATGCAAAACGCATAATTCTACGTCGACCGGCGTCAAAAATATTCAAATATCATATTGGAATTGAATTGATACGTTAGGGTGGTAAAATAAAACTTACTAAATTAAAAACGTGTACTCCCTTAAATTTTTAACCCTTCACCCCCCTTCTTTCCCCATGCCGAGAAAGGTTTAGATTACGACAAAAATAGACTTTTTTTTTTCAGTTTTTCAATAATTATTTAGGTAACTAAAAATTTTAAATCGCGGAAAATTATTTTTCTTCAACACAATGTTATGATAAAAATTATATTATCAAATGTATTGATCATTAATAAATACCATTACGGTTAGACGCGAGATGTTATTCAATTATATCGTTACAATTGTAATCTTTGTACCCGTTGCGTTCTAATTACGAAATAATATTATTATTAAACAACTACCGCCGTGCGCGGCGGTAAACATACATAATTATAATTAAAATACAATATCAATACCATCAGTATTATTACCGCTCGAACGCTATTATAACCGCGACGGTATAAATTTTTTTATTATTATTCCTTCCCCCTCCCCGCCTCCCCAACGCCGGAGCAAATTTCCCCCTTTCGTTTCTTCTTCTTCTCACGATTATTATTATTTCCACATCACAATATTAATATGAAGTTTTTCGTCTCGTCCGCGTTTGGAAAACCGTCATCCCCCCCCCCCCCCCNCCCCCCCGTCAGTTTCGGGCGATAAAATCAATACGTAATTTGAATAATTATAATTTACTATATTATTCGGTTCCCCCGCGTATCCACTATATTGTTCGCGTATACCTACAACAATAATTTGCCGTTCGGTCCCGCGAGCAATTTGATATTACCCATAATACAGTACAAAGACGGCGATATTCAAATCGAATCAAATTCCAAATTATTCACATTTACGCACCCTGCGGTGAGTACACATAGGTAATATATAGGTGCGTATTGCGCCGCGAAATATTTCCCTTTGCCCAAAGACAATTTATCGTGCGGTAAACGATAAACGATATTGCGATTCCTTAGAACTGTATAATAATAATCATTATCAATTGCCCTTGTTCAATCGGTACGCTCGGTTCTCGATACTCCTAGACCAGGGGTCGGCAACCTTTTTTGACGGAAGAGCCAAAAGTTACAATGTACAAAATTTTCCAGATTTTAAAGAGCCACTAAAAATTTTCTGAAGTATTTAAATATAATTTTATTTTTAAATTTTAACAGACATAATAATAANAATACATCAATGGGAGCATTGGCTTTGCATGTCTTGGCGTGACGGCGTATGACCAATTAGTTGTAGATAGCGTCGCGATTATATTAGATAACATATAAAAAACATTTTACAACTATAGACTGTACTCCATGCGGGCACTGTCAAATTATTTTTGTGATGTATTATTTCATGTTTCCAAAAGCAACAAAAATAATATACTTTTTTTTTTTTATATTATAAAATATTGTTTTTGAACTAAAATATTAATTTTTGCGTGTGCAGCTGGAGAGCCGCAACTTTAGACGGAAAGAGCCGCACGTGGCTCGCGAGCCCCAGGTTGCCGACCCCTGTCCTAGACAATTCGGATTCGTTTGATATTGTAATATTCGAAATGGCGCCCGCTCATATTATGCGTGGACAGACTGCGATGTAGACCCAGTAGTTTGTACGGGCTGCACTATTACACGGTTCGTAGTGTAATCGGAAACGTTTGTTTGATTATTAAGAAAATATCCGGTTTGCACGCGGATTATCTATCCGGCGTAGTCTACATTGTGCCGGCCGCTTAACGTTTTCAACTGGGTTTTTCTGAGTTGTTTTACACGGAAATCGAATTCAGAGACGAACATTGCTTTTAAAGGTTTTTAAATGATTTTCGAATTAAAATTCAGGTGCCTATGCCTACCAATAACATTTATCAAGTTTCACCTGACTAATGATTCGTTAATCGTATACATTAGCATACAAACGAACGCGTTCTAAGTGAACCGACGGGAAATATATTTCTTCGTCGAATGCAATGCTTTAACATGCGTTTCGTGTTAGATTATTGCGTGTACCGATATTACGTTGCGATTTGTATTCAATATTCTGAGCGGAGCGAAACGTTTTTCATAAATACATAACACTCTCAACAGATGCGTCTCAAATACTCGGCAATCGATAAAAAAAAAATGTTCGAGTGTCAGCGAATGACTTGTCAAAAAAAAAAAAAAATAAAAAAAAAAAGAGTAAAAATATCCGTAAGACAAATATTATATTGAAACCGAATGGATACAAATTTTAAAATTTATTAATTATAAATTATGGAAAGTTATTTTTATCTTCATACAAATGTTATAATACAAATTATATTTAAACCATTATTTCAAAAGAAAAAAAAAACCAAATAAAATTATTATAAAATGATGAATACAAATGAGCGAAATACTTCGCACGATGGGCGGGCCACTGTTGTGGGTGAGAAGTTGAGAATGTAGTATATTGACTGCAATTTAATTTATATCAGTACGAAACTTTTACCTAACCGTATTTAACCATTGCTAACGAAAAACATTTCGGTAGATACGAAGTTTATTTTATATATATATGTACATTTTCCCTTTTTTTCCGGTTTTTCTCAATTATTATGAAAACCTCCTGGAAAATCAAAAATCGACCTGCGTCAAGTACCATCCAGATAAAATTTCCTTTCAGAAAAAGTACTGCACTTGAAAATCGGAGAAGATTTCTGGTAGAAAAGTTGTTCACAGGTATAAAAAAGAATATAACATTATTGTATATCGCTAATATACGCTCCGAATTCAAAATTGTTTACATAGTTACTTGGTATATAAATAATTGGATTTATAATTTAGTTTGGTTGGAAATTTAATAAATTAATATTGATTTATAGTAATTATTACTAATTGATAATAAAAAATGCAGTATAAAATCCTTTTTTTAGTGTTGTCTATTGACTTGCTGTTATTTTCTTGTTAGTTTTTAAAAACAGTAAGATGTAAAAATTAATATAAACTACGGAAAATAATGTAAAAAAAAAAAAAAAAAACGCTTAATAATAATTAAAAAATTCCGTATAATATTAATATTTTATCAGTTAATATAAAAACTTCAATATAAAAAAAAGGCAGCCATAAACTATTTATTTATGAAACACGGAAGTAAATTATCAAAATTAATTAATTATAATTTATATAAAACTGTATAAAACTTGTATTTATGCAATTTAGGTAGAATTCTTGTGACAAAAAGAAAAATTAAAAAATGTTTTCCCCATTATCTGCAGTGTTATAAAACGAATTGGTTTTATTGTATTTCTATTCTACTTTTTTTTTTTTTTTACAGAAATTCTCTCGTGTGATTAGAAACTTCGTTCACAATCTTTAGTGTTGCAAGATATTGTCCCAACAGTTTCTACTTATAAGTTATAGTACTTACTATCCTTACCATTATTACATGAAAAAAGTATCTCAAAATATAAGTGATAATGACGGTTTTTATTATTATATTTTTCATCGTTAATATTATTAAAGTGACGAGTACAACTAATTCCTATACTGGCCTAGTCGGTAGTACTATCGACTAATTTAGTCGACATATTTAACGAGACAAATTTATTCCACGACTAATGAATAATTTTTAGTTTACTAAACGACCAATAACTAACTTAGTTGACTAACCAGTAATTAGTCGATTTATTTTAATGTATGTAATGCTAGTTGGTTGTGCAAATTTTAAGTCTACTAAGAAGTCGGTATAGTATACAATGTGATGGAAACTAATCAATATTTACAGTCGGTATTAATAAATAGTCGTTTCTGGCCGTCACCATAGTTAAGATAGTTTTTGTAATTTTATTCACAATTATCAAACCCATTTCATTTTCTTACTTTAATTTTCAAACTAATAATCAAATAAAATCGAAGTTTTTATAAGTTTACTGATTTGATAATTTGATATTAGAAACAATTATTTTGCCGACTGGTAGGTGTGCAAAAGGCCCACGTACTCCTATTAACTTTAAGATTCTCTTACGTATTTTTAACCAAAATAGTCTACTAACGTCTAATATCCAGAGCTTTATAATTTAACCTAAGTGAAATAACCTTTCATGTATGCACGTACCTAACTACTCGTAGTACCATAAATCAACGAGTACTTACACAATAGCTAAACCCGCGTGTTCTTTCGCAAAAATATCGAGAATCTTCGTTTACTAGATGGATACATTTTTCTGTATAGATACCAAACTGTTTGATTTCTATAGAATGTCAGATAATATTATTATACCAACTATCAAAGGAAATTGATAATAAGCTCCTATTGGCCAATATCATCATTACACCCAACTTTAACAATAGACACCTATAGCTTTTATTACGCATTCACTTTCCAAAATCTCTTTGACATTATACATAGGTTCTATCGAAAACTGGATATAGATTCGATTCTATCAGGAATACGAACTCTTTTTACATTTCATAACATCGTATTCTAATCGTTCACCCGTATGAATATATATATGTATATTTTATATTCGTGTTTCATTAAAGTAAAGCATTAATATATGTATACAAGTATGTAATTTACATTTTACTTATTGTTTTTGAATATAAATATTACACAAATCTGTACGCAACGATTAAATTATGTTCGATTACACACGTTTTGAAAAGTCGTAACAGTTATCATTTTCGTCAACCTTTGATATTAAAATTCTTATGAAAAAAAAAAAAAAATAAGTACATTAAACTGAATTTTTTTTTACCATAAAATACGACTTATAATGAATCTCCTATGAAATTTGCATGCATTTCTGTTCTAAGTCTAACAGTTTTATTCATAACCGAGTACCAAACAAATAAAAATTACGCAAAAAAACTTTCAAAATTAAAATGTTTATAAAAAGTTAGAAAATGGCCCAAATATTTTCAACATTTTACCACATTTAGAAAAGGCAAAAATGAGTTCCAAATTCAAGTCTTTACGAATACTTTCAACTGAATTACATTAACCAAACAAAATTGAAAATAATAAAATCACCGTTTTTGCCAATTATTATGAAAACCGTTCGGAAATCAAAATTGACCTTCAAACCGAAAAACCATGCAGATAAAATTTCCTTTCAGAAAAGATGTTGTTACATCAAGATCCATTATTGGTACTTTGATACATCGGAGTAAGATTTCTGGCAGAAAAGTTTTTCAAAGCATAAAAGAAAAAATACATAAATAAATATCATTAGGTATACTGGTATATATTCCTCGCTACACAATCAATCTAAAATCTAGGTAAGTTATTAATTTAAATAAAATAAGTATGGCTATCTAACTAATACACCTTTTATATTTACCAAGATATGCGATACATAAATTATACACGCGGTACAATACTTTATTGAATTTTTTTTATTCTTTTATTGGGCTAACGTCAATATTATGAAAAATAAAACTTCTGTTTTCAATAGGTTAGTGTAGCAATGTGTACGTATATGAAAATTATAGTGTCAAGTTAAAAATCGTTTAAGGAATATTTATTGAATTTTAACTTTTGATTTCATATTTCAAATTCTTTTTTTTTCCTCTTCGTTCCAAAACGTGGGATCGGCTATATTACAACTCTATACTTCTATACCCCATTCTCTATTATTACTTTTTGTTTTGTATTTAAAGTATATTATAGTTAATATAGTAATATAATAATATAGTTTTTTGATAAATATAATAATTTTACCATCTTAACAGTGTTTAACTCAGAATACAACTATATCTAAAATCTATTCTCTGTATTTAAACACAGCGACCGTTTAATGCTATAACCTGACTATATAGGCGCCACGTACATGGATGCCGGGGGCCCGAGCACCTGTTGACATTTTTTAGGGGTACCAGGCACCGGTTAGAAATATTTATATAATATATTATTATTTTGTATACTATAAAAGCTTTAGTAGAAAATAAGGGGGCTTCTGGGTCCCCCATAAAACTAGGCAAACTAGTTACTCCTCTTGCTCATCCCCTCCACTTCCGGTTTCCACATCTTCATCGACCTATTAAGCCACACCCACTTCCGTTTTTTTTATCATACATCTGGTTTCTTATCAGATGTTATTTCTTATCAGTCGCTGACACGCCATTATTCTTTGTCACTTGGTATCACTCATCAGTTGTTGTCACATACTCTGTTAGAACATACTCATACCATAGCATATACCACGAGTTACCTAACCTTACCAGTATTACCAGCTCTTATTCGCTCTAAAACTGCTTTTATCACTACGGATTCACCACGCCCAATCATTTGTTGTTTTGTTATCACACCGTCATATCTTCCACGTACTCACTTTATCCTAACACCTGTTTCTCACAAAGCTAGGTCACTCTACCTCTACCTCATTACCCGCAAAGCTACCCTACTCCGCCTTCACACAACCTATGACGATATGACGGTATGTTAACAAGACAACAAGTGATTGTGAGTGGTTCAAGTGGTGTACCCATTGTGATAAGATCATTTTAGAGCGGAAAACAGCTGTTAATAGCTGGTAAGATCGCAGTATATGCTATGGTATGAGTATGTTATAACAGAGTATGTGACAACAACGGATAAGAGATAACATCATATTATTAAGGATAAACAATAACCGATAAGAGATGACGACGTGACAACAACTGATAAGCAAACGGAAGTGCGATAAGAAAAGCGGAATTGGCGTGAACAAATTGGTTGACGGTGAGGCGGAAACCGGAAGTGGAGGGGATGGGTGGGAGAGGTAACTGGCTTGCCTGTCATTGCGGGGTGATACAGAAGCCCCCTTATATAACTACTCGCGATACACATAAAATTCTCATTTACGGTGTAAATACAAATATAACAATTATATATTAATAATGACCGTACTCACTTCGTCGGTGTCCGTGTCGAACGCAAACACCATGGGCGGTCGGACGACGATCGCGTTGTCCTGCTGAAGCAGGTTCACCTTGCCCACGTCCAAGGCCCACAGCAGTCCGCTGTCGTCCACGTACACGTCCACGACGTTGACCATGGTCCAATTGTTGTTGTTGTTGTCGTCGAGCTTCGGACGCGGCCGGTGAGCAGCCGCGCACGGATAAGGCAAGATCGGCGGCTCGATGGTGCTCGTGCACGGATCGCACTCGATGGCACCCAACGTGAACGGCACGCCGCGCCTGAACCTGGGCATGGCCAGGTATATGATCCCGTCGTGTCTCATCGCCATCCTGGTGGGAATCACGTTTCGCGCCACGTACTCGCCCGATTCCGTGGCGCGGCGCCGGTCGCCGGGGTCCGTCCACTCGAGACGAGCGCCGCTGACGACGTAGGTCAACTGGTCCACCGGCAGCCCGATCCCGGCGACCGGCGCCGGCCGCTTCAATAATGTCACGACGAGTATCTGTAACGCAACGGCGACAAAACCGGATGCCTGTCAATAAATACAATCGATCGATAACAATAACGATAATAGTTGTAATAATATTATTGTAATAGTGTTGTAGGTATCGGAAAAAAAAAAAATCAAAACATTCGCAGTACGAAAACGAGCGTTTCGAATATGTTTGTCGGTGTTCGTTCGACGCGCGGGTTTTTATTCGTTTTTTTTCCATTTTTTCCATTTTTTTTTTTTTTTCACCAACTCACGCTCTTTTCGATTTCTATGACACGAAAAATATTAATTTACATTTATCCTTAGAGAAATGTCACTTTTCTCACGTGCGACGCGATTCGACATTGTAATATTCGCACAAAAAAACGGCGAGAGGAAATGAAAAAAAAAAATTGATTGTTTACATTCTAATTTGTTTGTTGCCATCGTACACGCGTATGACTACGTTATCACGGGCTTTAGCTCGTTCGAAACCATCGAGTATGTACAATAATAATAATACGTTGTCAGGACGTGTACAGCTGTTTTCCTACACGGTAACATCGCCGCAGGGTGTACCGCGTGTTCGTACGCCAATAACATTTCAACGCGCGTACAACAATGGTTTCCTTGTTTCCCGTTTCGGAAGAAAATACTTTTGTACCTATTTTTCCGTTTTTCCTACATTTTCCCCGGTTTTCCAACGTTTTTTTCCCGGATTTTCTGATTTATCGGAAAAACTCCTGGGGAAAATCAAAAAATGACCTCCGTTAGGTACCACCCTTGTTAGATTTCCTTTCAGAAAAAGTGTTACACTTTTAACCGAAGCAAGATTTTTGGTAAAAGTTGTTCACGGGGAAAAAAAAAATAAACATTTTCGTTAACCATAAGCTTCTTCGCTCGAGAACACACTATATGTTGATTTTTTCATAACGTTTCTTTTCCCATTCTCAGATCGATTTCCCATATCTGTCACATGTAGTTCTTTTTTTCCGGGTTTTTTTAATCCATACAACTTTTGTTTCATTTTCCACGGGTAATACGTGAAAACTAATATTTGAATTGATAGAGTAGAATGTTTTACAACCGAAAACGTCAAAATATGTTCTGCTTGTTCTCAAAACCGCCATACTTAATCTATATAAGTAAACAGTATTGAACGGTATTTCAAAGAAATATATATGGACCGAAGTACAATGACATCATATGATGTCATGATCTACATAAATACCTCGATTTACGGAAAAAGACACGACGAAGAGCTATATAATCTATATTGAAAATCCAATATATTTACATACATAGGATGCAAACGCCTAGAGTGATTAGGACACACACGGAGAGCTGATGAAGAGGTATCTTAAAGCATGTCCTAACAGAAAAAGCGAATGAAAAAAACGCCCACCGGGAAGACCAAGCGTGAACAAGGTGGGAAGACACTGTAGAAAAGTATACGAGACTGGTATATGATAGCGCAATGCTGGATTGGACACCAGATAGTGAAAAATTCAGAGGCTTACTAGTTACTGCGTGGCAGCGCAGGTTCCGAATGGACCGTTAAACTGTTTGAAGACAAAGAAGTAAACAGTGTACTCGGATATCTAAACAGAATAGTTTAAAATACGTCGATGTTAACATTTTTCGTAAACGTCATATGTAAGGTATGTAATTAAATTTGAACGGTAAGACGCATATACAAATAATTAACGATTAACCGTAAGAGGGAATCAGTTAAACACCAACCCACTAGTTCAAATACCAGCAGAATGTTGAAATTTGAAATTCAATACCTTGTGTTTGATAACCAAAAATATTTAAATTATACAAAAACTTCATTAAAAAAAAAAAAAAGAAAAAAAGCCGTTTTACGTTTATCCACACGTGTATTCCGCGTTTATCAGTCCCACACCGGCTAGTAATATTTTTGTCCACCAGACTGCGTTTTGTTAGATTGTTTACCCAATTGTCACGACATTATTGTTATTATTGTTTCGGTTGCCCGGCTATCGCGTTAAAACGGTCCGAATCCTAAATAAATATTTCCGTTATTTCGCGTTTATAATATAAATCTGATTATAATATAGGCGACGGGCGTAACTATACATAATATAAAACGTAGTGTTTCGAGGTGAATTAGAACAAGAACCGGTATACCCGTATAATTCGATTGCGAATTTATTGCAGGTTATGGAATATCCACCGTGTATTACTAATTCGTGATGTTTATCGAATTCGATAAACGGCGAGTTACGTTATTTTAATAGCGAATAATAATTATCATTGTGTGTACCGCATTTTAACGGGGATTATTAAATTTAAATAAAATGAGAGATTTTTTTTTTTTTTTTTTTCGATTTGAAAGAACGTTTTTATACCTCTATTACACATTCTTTTGGTTATTTAATCAAATTAATTCATTTTTTTTTTTTTCAATCTCGTCGATAAACCTTTGGAACGATAGTTAACTTATCTGCGTATTTAATGAATTTTTATTATAATGATAGATTCCTATATACGTATACGTATATTATAATATTATACATTATCTAAAGTGACGCATTGAAAACCATGTGGTTCATTATTAATGTCAGCGGGGGAAAAAAAAAAAGTGATTAGATTAAAATAAAATGTAATTCTCAGTGTTCGGTGATGCGTTTTACGTAATTCGAGAAAGCATGTCTCGATTACTTATTTGAGAGAAGCAAAAAAAAAAAAACGATTCAGCGTTCGATGTTCGCGCACAACGTACGGGCGTAATACGCACAGTCGAAACCCTCAACTACCTATAATATGCTATCGGTGTTGTCACAGAGATAATGTCGTGTCTTTGTTTAATTGATATCATTTGAGTAATAACACGCCGTTATTGTTATGGCGCTGGTGCTCCGGGCCACCTTTCTGTACCGCCACGGTAGGCACGCTCGAAACGCCGAATTGTCGTTTCATAGACGGAGTGCCGGTTTTTCAATCGTCGCGCATTTCATTCGTCGGTATACCCGCGAGTAGTCGCCCGACCGATAAGAAACGGCCGGCGGTAACACTGTCGGCTTTTGCAACGTCAGAATAAGAACACGGGCATTTATCTGCTGGCGAACAAAGTACGTCCTCGCGGTCATCATAATTATTTATCGGTTCAGACGCGTGACGGTACCGTAGCGAGGACCGCGTCGCGTCACTCCAGGAAACGTGTAAAAAGGCCCAAGTGACTGAGGGCGGCCCGACCCGAATAGCCGCGCGACGATGGCGAAGGAGAAGGAGATCATATTACCTAATCTATTTAAACATTGTAATGTATCGATACGAATAATCGTTGTCCAATGTTTATTTGTATGTATCGTGGAAATCAATTCGGTTATCGACAGTAGTGCGGACATATTGTATTGTGGTTATAGAAAACTTTGGAATAGGATAAAAAAAACAAAAAAAAAAAAAAAACGCCGTCCCAGGATAATGGGGACGACGGGCGCATCCACCGTTGTAGGTGGACAGTCAGGAAGGTATGACGCGGACAGGAATTTAATGTATATTTGCTAACGATTAACCGTTGCTAACGAGAAAACGATTCTCAGCGTAGTTCGGTTGATAGTGTTGATTTGTCGACAATATATAATGTGCCGTATTTTTGTGAAATAATTACGTATAATTTATATTAAACATTTTTTTTAATAATATTTGTTTAACACCTATTTTTCCGTTTTCTCGGGTTTTCCATGTTTTTCCCGGTTTTTCCTATTTACTCGGAAAACTCCCGGAAAAATCAAAAAAATGACCTCCTTAATATACCTCCGCAGTCAGATTTGCATTCGGAAAAACTTCTTTCAAAAATGCCGGTATAAAGACGTTGTCTACAGAAAAAAACAAAATAAAAATCATTGTAAAACCATGAGCTTCTTCGCTCCACTCGGAATCTAAAATCCTCAAGTGTAATTTAATTTTTTGGCTGGTCTTTCACATCGACCGTATACAGAGTGTTCCACGAAGATGTACCCATTACGATATCTCGGAAAGTATTAACATTTTCGGAATTTTTATTTTTTGGCAGTTTAAGAAACCGGTAGCTCTAAAATGTTACACTGATATTATCTTTGTCATCCTTATTTTTTGCGACGAAACGATTACCCGCTTTTGATTTTCAAATAGCAACCTATATATCGGTAGATAACGTATTGGATTAAACACCATTTTGATGTTGACATTATTTTATTTCCGTCAACCCGTTGAAAAGTTATTCCATTTTTAAGTTTTTGTGACGGGGTTTGAATTTTGCCCTACCATTCTCCCCCACTCAAACTAAAAGGTGGAATAGATTTCGTCAACAGATCGGTGGAAATCGAAAACGCCAACACCAAAATGTATTTAAACTCATACTCCGCCTATTTTTCGAACTTTTAATGTATTATGTTGCCATTTGAAAATCAAAAGTAAATAGTCTGCAGTTCACTCCCCCCTCCGTCCTCATACCCAAAAAATGCGTTTGACAAATAATAATTTTTTTTTACTGTTTTATACTGTAAATGGTTTTGTAATTTAAACGATACGCGATTAATCATCGATCATATTATGTTTAACGAAAAGTATAGGTATTCGACGATATGAAAATGGGAATTTGGTTATTTTTTTTATATTTCCCTAATGTAACATCGTCGCCGTTACTATATACGATTCGACAATTATTATCGAACCGTGGCGGTATCGTGGCTAAGTGATGTTTCCGAAATGTTCCGGACAGCTTTTCAAAAGGAACTATATACACACTCGTCTGATGTGTATATCTCATCGTGCATTGTGATTGATGGGATGTTGCGGTGACCGATTGGTTGCAGGGGAGCCAAATGGTCTACGAGTATACGAATATTAGGTAAAGCCAAGAGGATATAAGTTGATATAATTTTATTTCTTTTGGTTTCGTAACGAAATTTCATAAGAAAATTGATTCGCCATCAAACTGAAAATTCGACCATACGTCTAATATATTGTAGTAGTTTTTATCGTTCAAAAAGGTATGCTTGAATTTGTCGCCGAGTAAAAAAAAAAAAAAAAAAAAAAAAAATCGATCGCTTGGAAATAAAATCTGTATGCTATCATAAACTGTTTGAAATAGTTTAAATATCTATATGAAACGATTATTCGAAAATTTAATTCTAAATGAAAAACGGCACTAATTCATAGGTACAATACTAGACTATCGATTTTGGGGTTGTTAAAATTGTGGACACTTGAACGACCCGGGGGGCTACACGACTCTTATAATAGTCTACTACACTTTTTATTTATAATTTTGTGTATACGAATTTATCATAAACATTTTAACATTATTGTTCATGGTTCACATATTATGTATTGTTTGTATAGGAAGCCTGTATTTTGTTCTGCTCGTTAATTATGAAATACACGCATAAAATATTTAGTCATTACTATGCAAAAGCCAATTGGGTATTTTTTCGAGGGAGCTAATTTAAAACTTAGAGGCCCTGAGGACCCCCTAGTGCCCCTCTAATTGCGCCTACGCGAACTATCCTTATGCTAGTGTATTGCACGAGCGAGAAAATCCCTTGAATAATAATAATAGCACCAAATTTCTTCAATAATATTATACATATATAATATCTATGTTCTATATATTATACGTATACCAACCCTTACTTTGGATAAATGGCCCGGACGTATTAAGGTGATAACTGCAATACGATAATAATAAATAGTATTATTAACTTTGCGTTATTTACTTGTTATACATAATAGTAACGTTGAGGTCACGTTTTAAGCTTCATATTAATACCCGACTGGTCCATCGTGTTTTTATCAACAGGGCAGCAATTTCTTTGATTCAACCTCTTTTTTCTATCGAACGAACGTACCTAATAATTAGGGTGCGCATTTCTAAACTTCGCAAACTAACTAATTTCCTAAACACAACACTACTCACAGTGCAATATATGTATGAGACTATATTACAACTCGATAATTAATAGCTTATCGTTTTCTTTATTGCAGCTGGCATCATATTTATCTGGTACAATCGGTAAATCTATTCCCAATACATTTTAATAATAGCAATATGAATTTTTTCAGGAGGAAATCAAAATAAATTTTATCGAATTTTCCGATAAAATTATGAAGTCTATAAAAAGAAGAAAAAATGCCTTAAAACTTAAAAATGCACTTAAATGTCAAAAAATGCAAAATAAAAGTTTCATGTTTTGATTATTTAATATATGAAACGAATTTTGTGATTGGAAAACATTGGTTTAGAAAATTAAGAAAAAAAAATGCAATTTGCATTATAACCCGCGCCCTACTAATAATATATTATTATTAATATATTTGGGAGTATGATACCGCGTCGAAATAATTATTATGCAAATTCACGGTAAGAATACTTAAAAATTAAAGAATATACTGTGTTATAGAAACGCAGTAGGTGTGTTTAAAAGCGCACAAATTGTAATACAAGTCTGCAGTAGATTATTGTTATAAGTATAGGAATATTGGATAAAAATGTAGACGGAAAAATAACGAGTAAGTACATATCAAACCAAATTGGATTGTCACTAGAATTACACGGAGAATCTGAGATTATATGAAGTATTGAAGTGTGCATATAATGTTATAACGCGTACGTTTATAATGGACAAAAAAAAAAAAAAAAAGCCAAAAATAACGACCAACGATATTTGACTAACGATATTTGAATACTTCGGTGGGACTTAGATACATAAGGGATAGAAGTATGTAGAAGGAAAAAGGAACGTAAATCGACATGGAATGATTGATGTGTGTAAGTATAATGGATACACGCATAAAAATTGTTGTGCAGTATAAAATGAGAAAAAAAAAAATTAAACTTGAACGTCAGAATATGAATGTATATTGTGATTGAATGTGGTTCTGATGAGTGTTTAGAGTCTTTAGACGGTTGCTTAGTAATCAATAATACTATGGTATTCGTAACAAGGAATCTATTTTAGTTTTTGAGTGGGGCGAGAGAGTTACTGCGGGTTTTACAACGACACGCGTATCTTTTTTGCACAGCATAAAAGTTTGTTTAAACTAAGTTATTAGAGGTTATTTCAAAAATATCTATCTCTAAAAATTAAACATTTTATACTATACAGATTAGTATAACATAAATATACATAATATAGTTAATTTTTTAAAAATATTTAGTAACTTTTCACGGACGTGGTCAAGAAATACTATTTTTCTGCAGTTTTGTGTTTATACATACGCTCACTGTTGTTTAAAACCGTAGCAGGAAAATAAATTTTAGGAATAAATTATCTATTATATGTGCCATAGAAAATGTCGATAATTATTTTATTTGTAGTTTATTTAATTTCGAGGAAAAAAACAATTTTATCGAAATGTTTATATTTAAACGGAGTTATTATGACATTATAAAAATACTATGTATCAGATGTATAAACTATTATTTTTTTAAATTATCGCTATTTACAAGTTTTATTTTTTTACTAGCGTGCAGATTGCATTTTAAATGTCCATTTTTTTGTGGTCTCTCAATTGATTCAAAAGGATTCCGTACGATTTTAGTTGAATACAATAGCTATATATATATTTTTTTTCTTATATATACCTAAGCAAATATTACAAAAATTAATACCAGTTTAATAATAATTATATTATACAGTCTACATATGGACGAATATTTACATTTTAAATTGTAAGTTTGGTTTAATTTATGTATGCCATGCATTAACCTATTGACTATACATGTTACGATATTAAATACATCATACTGTCGAGGAAAAATTTAAAAAAACATCATTAATAATAATATTCTCCTCGTAGTTACAAATGTATAAATATTGTGAACCGTAACAATTATTATTATTGTTCGCATCGTCATCATTTATTACGGTTCTTTATATTATTATAACAAATATAAGTACCTGTATAATTTTAAATAGGTAGTTTTTTTTTTTTTTTTTTTAGTTATATAACTGAGTATACTTATAACAAATTAAATACAAAATGCATCGTGTTGAAGGTAAAAATGTACATATTTTGTGTCAACTGTAGGTAGGTACGCGGGTACTCTTATTTTCGTTTTGGATTTATTTTAACGAGAAATTTAATTTTAATTTTACGATCAACATAGCTATTTGTACATTTAATTATACCTATTATAGGTACGTTAAATATAACCTTCGGGAATTATACAATAATTTAACACGGAACAAAAATAAAAATAAAAAAAAAAATAAAATGATATTAAAATATAAATAATGTTCAGATGACAACTAGTAAAGTACTAGAGTGTAATCGCCCAAAGTTTTATCTGGGTTTAAATCAGTCGGACGTTTCCAGACGACTCCCATGACACCGAGCAGTTAGTGGACAAATTGTATAATCATATCACTCGTCCACTATCAACGATCTATATGCCTGTACAAAACGTCTTCTCTTCAATGATTAAATTACTAATTTATTATAATCACCGACATTAACTTTTAAACACATCAAAACGCGAACAACTAAAAATTAAAATAATTGATAATTTATTACATTTCTCCTCTCAACCCCGAAAATCGCCCCTGTACCAATGTACGGCACTGGCGGTTTTATTGTTGGATGGGGGACGATGGGTGGATCGATCACACATTGGAAATGAAATGTGTGATGTGACTACATCATCGCCGTCGCGCAAACAGTGACTTAATGATTTGAAATGTTAAAAAATTAATTTTGTTTAAGTTTGAAATTTAGAATTAAATTGTGATTTTAATCAGGAATTTACGCGTTAAGAGGTTCTTGAGCTATGCCATTTCTTGGATTGCACTTTTTCTTAAACATATAGGTGCGAAATCAGGCATTCAAACGTGTTTTTTTTTTTCTTTACCAGGTCACTATTGTGCACTTTTTGCACGACGGCGTGATGGCGACGATATTATATTCATGCAAAATATTTTTGTCCCGCGCCCCCTTGGGTCTGGTCAACAACTGCGCCTGACGTAGGTATAGTACCCGCCATAATAAAATATGTCTGTGTGCAAAAAACGGCATTTAAAAAAAAAAAATAAAAAAAAAAAAAATGATATTTTATGTTTTATATGCGAGCATTATATAATTACAGATACAATAATTACATTTCTACATGAATTTAATTTAATATTATTATCGACTCGTGGAAACCATAAGAACAATCTCTAGTATAATATTTTATTAAACGTCAGAAACTGTATATTATTCAATAGGTTGGCATACATAATATTATATTATTGTTCTCTTGCGTCATTATTTTTGCTTTGAACACATTTTGCTTGGCGCATTGATATACTGTATTATAACGTATACGTATATTATTATTAAGCATACGAATTATACATTCGTAAATAATTATTTCCGACACGATAGCTTTGAACGTTTTGAAGTCGTAAAATGACGTGACGTCAAAACGAGATAGTAGCCGTCCGTGTCTACTTTCCGTTACTATCACGCATGATGTAAACTCGTGGAATTTGGTGTCAATTGACGAAAACGAACACCACGCGACGCCGTGAACGTGAAAATGCGTATCGATCGATCGATTAACGTTGTGGATTCGGCGCTTCTTTTTACCGGAACACCTAGCTGGCTGGCTCCGTGATGCGGACATCAAAGTCGTGACCTTCGCTACGATTGTAAATACATAAGTGAACTATATATAAGTCGTGTGTTCGGATTTGTTTTTAATATTGCGGAGTAGCGCGAATTTCGCGGGCTCAAACGAGAAATTTCAACGGAACCATTACAAATAGTTTTACTCAAATTGCGCCGCACTGCTGTTTATGGACATTGTACAACACATTGAAAATTATAATCAATACGTTTAGACAGTCAATAGGACGTATATTACGTGATTTCGTTGAAAGTATTACGAATTAAGGATTTGTTTATGTTACGGATATATAAATATATTAGGTACATTAAAACTGTTGTAAAAATAACGAAAAAGAACTATTTCACGTTTTACAATCAATTTTCGTGCAATTTATTTACGCCGTTTAAATATTTAACGGAGAACAAATTATTCTATCAATGTATATATAGCCCGTTTATATACGTATACTTTATAGATGTACATAGCCGTCTGCTGTATATAATATGTTGCAACAGTAAAATGGCACTAAAAAAAAAAAAAAAAAAAAAAAAAAAAAAACAAACAAACTAAAAACAATAATTTATTATGACGATACGGGACAACTTCCAAAATTTCTATCGGATGAACGTATTTTTCTATTATTTGATTATATTTTACATAAATAACTGTTTTTCCAAATTCTTCATACTATAAGCTAAGGTATTTACTGTATATACTTCTAAACACGCGAATAATTTTGTTTATCATATTTATACAATTTGTATTTATTATGTTTACTGTATATAATTTAAAAAAACGCTAAACTTGATATTAACAAGCCAAAACGGAAGAATTGATATAGCTGATGGATGAACACATTTTGTAGGTAAATAATCGGGAGGGTAAGATACATAGAGTAATTTGATTTATGCCTGTACGTAACTAAAAAACATTGCTAGTGAAAAACGATTCAGAGCGTGTTGTTCTTATGCGCTTTCCTTTGTTGCCCTAGGTAATCCAAAAATCATTACAGTTGTCAGTTTTTACCATTAAGAAAGCAACAAGAAAAAATACTTATTTAATGGATCAACTAGATCAAAAATGCTACAAGTCTCTGAACATTTATTGAATGGATAAAGATTTTTGGTAGAAAAGTTTAAAAAATTGTTTAAAAAAAAAAAATAAATATCATTGTAAAACCAATATATCGAATTATTATTACAAAATATTTTTACGCGAAATATTTGTATTGTATCTTTTATCTATAATATAATAATATGAACGGTGTCCTTGCCTTATTATAGATAATTGTATAGGACATGAAATAGATTAAGTCGTCTACACGGTACACGTTTATCTATTTATCGTATCGTGCAAAATACCTATACCCTGTATATTATATAGTACTGTACGGTTAATTTTATCAATTATATTGTGTTGATAATAATAATAATTATTAAACGTATAGATTACAAACCCCGTTTTCATATTTTACTATTTTTTTTTTTTTTTTTATAATGTATAGTGTTCAAATTTACAATAAAACAGTTTATTTTATTTTATTGTAGACAGTAGTATTGCGCGGTAAAATGCCAAAAATGTTTATTATTTATTATTATTATTAATTTGTTTTTTATCTGAACACTTTTTGAGGACCACCTAAAACAGTGCCCGCACCCGTCCTCAGTGTCAAATCTTTTTTAAATTTAATTTCTGTGTGCTGTACCTGTTTATTTTTATTATTTAAATAGAACTCCACATACTTTTGTCACTACGGACGTCCCCACAAGCAATTGATAAATTCAAATATACTTCAGGGGGAAGCAATAGCTCATCCTGGAATTTTGTTCAACCTCCCCCTCCCATAAAACTGTGACTTTTTATTATTATATTAAGATTATAAACAAGTTTTTCAAATTACATTTTTTCAATCATATGAATAATTAATTGTTTACCAGTAAAATTCAAATAAATTACTTAAATTCAAAACTGTACCATTATATTTTTCAGATTTTATTCTTTAAATACCTGTTACTTGTAACTTCTAACATTGACCTGGGGTAAATTTATTTTAAATATCAATTCCCCTTTTTTATTTGCACATATTATGAACACTTATAATTATATCAAATAAATTATAAATATCTCGAAGAAAAATACTATTTACGGTGTACTATTTTGAAAAAACTGACTATTATAAATTGTTTTATCCCCTATTAAAACGCTCCCTTCCTGAAAAAATGCCCGAATAAAACATTGCCCATAATTCTATAATATATATATTGTAACGAATAGTAAAATATCGAGATAAGAATTTTTTGCCAAAACAAATACATTATACATTTGTATAAAGAAAAGAAACATAACCAACTTCAAATCAATTATTGTCATCTGCATGCGTAATTGTTCGCGTTAATTATTGTTGTTGTTTAAATCATATCTTATAAAGTCCTATTTGTGGATGACCTTTTTGATCACAGAATCATTGCCTCATGTTCACAATTTAACGTTTCGCCTCTGTTGCCTTTTGTACCAAGCTTTTACTTATTGTAATAAGAAAACTTTACAGATTGCACACTTATTATTAAATATAAAAACAAAAACAAATAATGGCTGATATTACTGCCAAGTGTGTTACTGTTGTAGGCGGTAAGTTGGAAGGCAGGATACATTGTATTATATCTGTACGATTTTGAGCGAAGTTCGGGTAAATATGTTTTGAAATTTGAACTTTAAACGTATATAAAAAAACATTAACACGTTAACTGAGCTTTTTTTTTTCTAGCCCTACGTAAGAACCTTGTCGTAAATTTTTACATAAATCGAAAAATAATAAGCAAATATCGTGATTTTACGATTTCATTGAAATATTACATTATGTTCAACTCTCTTTTTTATCAATTTAGAACAACTTGTATATGGAGAATCTCGTGTAAAATTGCTAAATATTTTTGCTCGATAAAAATAATTTTATCTACAAAAAATAAAAACGAAAACATCTCCAAAATGTCTTCAATATTTAATCAATTATCTATTAGTATTTTGTACAAATGTCGGGTCTTCACGTTATTGTCGTAAACTTTCGCATATTCCTACGTTTTTCCTAATTATTATGAATATTTCTTGGAAATCGAAAAACGACTTACATGTTCATAAACTAGACGACATTTTCTTTCAGAAAAAATTTTGTCGCAGAAATTCAGAACAAGATTTCTGATAAAAAAAACCAAAACCAAATTAATTGAAAATAATGAAACTCTTATTGCCGTAAAGTCAGTTTTTCTCGGAGTTCCTAAATATTATAAGAATAACTCAAGAAATCTGAAAATGACCTTCTTATGCACAACTATTAAAAAAAAAGACTATTTTGTAATTTTATGATTGAAACAAGATTCCGGGTATAAAAGTTATTAACAGAGAGGAAAAAAGCAAATAAAAATAAGAATTCATTTTTTTAAATTAATGGGAAACACCGGGACAAAACGCAGGAAAACAAAAAAATAGGTATAAAATTGAACAAACATTATTAAAGAAAATATAAAATGCATATGTAATTATTTTACCATAATATGATACATAAAATATATTGTTTAAAAATATGAATATATGGTTAAAATATACATTTGGACAAATATTTTGTCCAAATCCGTTTTTTTGTTAGCAATGGTTAATCGTTGTGCACAGATACACATTTAATTTTCTTTCTACTACCTTTCCAACTTTGCACCTATAACAGTGGCCCACGTGCTAAGTATGTCAGTTTTTTTTTTTACACATACACAAACAATTTCTATTATATTTTATACATATTTTTCACGAACATAAATTACTTGCTACCGAACAAAATAATATTGTTTCGTTTTTTATAACAAAAATATGCATATATTTGTATTGAAACGATGTTTGGCTTCGCTGAAAATAGGAATTCGCAATAATATCAATATTTCTCGTTTCTCGTTTCATTTTTATTCGAAATTTTATTGGTCGAACCCATCTTTCGACAATAATTCTGAATTACATTCTACTTCAATTGTTTTTTTTTGTCAAAACGTAATATTTTATCAACTGGGTAAGAAGCGCATAATAATAATATGTTTCATTTTTCGTCGTGTTTTGATTTTGTTATTTTTTTTTCTACCACCAATTCAGTTTTTCACGGGTATAATAATATATTATTGTCATTTAGATTCAGTTGACTATTGAATATTGAACTTTGATTTAAAACATTTAATTTTCTGTAGTATACTATTATAACACCTATATATCATGTATTTCAATCACTTCAGCCATAATTTCATTTGGGTAAAAAACGAGCTAATCTCTTCTACAATAGTGCTTTTTTCAAGAATTACTTTTTCCCTGTTAAATCGTCAAATTTTATTGAACACGTATTTTATAACTAAGATTTAGATTCGTACGCGTAATTAAAATATATTTAAATGTATAAATATGAACAAATTAAATACCGTGTTACCGTATCGTGTAAACTAATTGTTATGTATATAGGTAAAAAAAACGATTTCATAAAAAATAATATAAGTTTTGCCAACCATCGGTTAAAAAAATGAATAGGTAGGTTCATTTAATATAATGAAGGGTTAGAAATAATGTAATAAAATATTTTAGGCTTTTTAAAGCCTAAATTAGCTAAATGGAAAAAAAAATGGGCAATTAAACTACATACAGTCGAAGGTATTTTAATGCGAGGTAAAACGGTTTTTTTTTCTTTTTTTACAAAAATGCATGCAGTTATTAAATACTAGATTAAAAAAAAAAAAAAAAACAACTTTAGTTTTTATTAATGCGTTCAATAAAAAACAGATATGCGACGCATACAGTGTTACTAACAAAAAAATATAATTTTTACGAACATCATATTTCCGTATATTTAGTTTTAATTCCAGTAAATTGTATTGTTACCTAACAGATTTCGGATAACTATTGCTACTGTTGTCTACATGCATATGTATATAGACAACATATAATATATGTTTTGTTTGTATATAAATTACAAAATATAGATAAACTTTTGCCGACTACACGTCTATAGGCGTTGTGTTCATAAATACCCAAAGTGGAAATTACAATAATTCGTCAGAGTGGTATTATTTCAATTATTAAAAATTTAAAAGGGCTAACATTAAAGGACAAAAGCTTCTGGTACGCAATTGTAAGTTCTAGCATCCTAAAAATGATTTTCTTTTCTTAATATATTATTTTCCTAACCAATTAAATTAAGGAGGGTTAGTTTTAACGTAATTGTCCGGCGCTTTAATTATTACCGAACTACTATTATTATGGGACGTGACTAAGGCTATCATATAACTTACCGTAAATTAAAATAAATAATAGTATAATATGGGCGTGGTAATTTATAGTGGTGATAATGAACAAAGCCAATCATAATACAGAATTCCTTTTAATTTATATTAGGTAAATTAAATTAATCCCATTGCAGATGTACTCGATACAAATTATCCTCTTAATATTTTATACTCTTGAAGTGGTTATGATAGCAGTTCGGTAAGGTTTTATACAGCTAGTGATCGAACGTCAACAGTCACTTAAATAAACTTTTATGTAATTGAACTATTCATTATATTCATCGTCAGTTCATTAAAATATTTTAATATTAGCTATGACGTACATATAGTAATAGTAACAATGATATTTTATTTGTATAGCGTAATATATGTACTTAATTTATAATTCTACCTTGGCATGAGAATATAAAATATACAGGATTAAATTTAATAATACTAAAATGTATTTTTTTTTTTTTTTTTTTTGTAGATTTTCAGCAAAGCGAGGAATATATCGTTTTTACATTATGATGTGTGCGAATTTTTTTTATATGTATGTTAATAACTTTTCTACCAGAAATCTCGATCCAATTGAAAAACGGCTAAAGAACTTGTTTTGTAGGACTTTGGATCTAGTTGGTGCGTTTAGCAAGTCGTTTTTTATTTTTTCTAATGATTTCCAAAAACTTGACAAAAATGAGAAAATTTATATTTTCAGTTTTATTAAATTTGATTTTGTTTTTGGCGTTATAATATGTAATATACTATTATAATATCCAATTAAAAATATTCATAGAGACCTGAGATTTGCATACTATGCCTATGTTAGCCTTTATTGATTCGGTAAATGTCCACAATTCTGGAGATTTTTAAGCTAATAATAGGTATTTGATATTTTCGAGTTTTTTTTACTAATTTGGTTTTATGTGGATACAATACTGTTTGGCTGAAGTGAAATAAATGAAAATTATTTAGCACGAAGAACTTTATAAATTGTACTTAATAGTAAAAAAAAACGGAGTTTAATGTAAAGTAATTTTTTGTATAAGGGTTTAAGTTCAAATGTTGATGAAAATCTTCAAAAAATTGCTGTATTTTAAAATATGTTTAACCAAACTTTTCTAAGGACCGTAATCCGTGAGTAATGATTTATCATCGTGTTCAGATCTAAATTAAATACATTTATGTAAATCCTACATTCGCAACTTAGAAAATAATTCCCAACCGTCAGTAGGATCAGCTATTTTTATATTTTATTTTTGTATGATTAGTGAATGTAAATAATGGAATTCTTTTTAGAACAGCGCCATCATGATTTTAATTAAGTTGAAGAAACGTTAAATATGTGAATTATAATGTGGTTTTCTACACAACTAATGCCGAGATCCGCTGTATTGACTATTATTCAAATAATTGGTTACCAACGAAACTAATATATTAGTGAACAGGCAACTTGTACAGGACAATAGTTTGTGTATTTCGTTGAAAAGTATTTCGTACCACAGGTTTTGTAAACCTAATTGTTTTAAAGAGCGCAGTATAATTTGCATATTTATACAGGTAAGTATACTTAATATAAAAATTAATTTCGCTTAATATACACATTTATCTGTGTATGTAATGGTGCCCTTTAACTGCAAGATTTCTACTCGGGCCGAATTTAGGTAGGGGCAACAAGGGGCAGTTGCATCGGGTGGCTAAATTTAGGGGGGCGGCTTTAATTTGTATAAATAAATAAAGAGATCATGGGATGTTCGGGAGGAGAAGGGCGCATACACATGTGATGATGACCTTTTTTTACTGCCCCAGGGAGCATAGGCGCAATTAGGGGAGGGAAACTTGGGTATGTTTAGCATCCCCAAAATGTGTCATGTTATTGTAAAGAAAATATAGTCTACTGAAAAGAAAGTGATTAAAATAATAATAATGGTTTCTAATTTTCTATTTGTTTTCTGAGTATCTGAGTATTCTGAATATATTAGATATTTTATAACAAAATATCTAAGGCAATATTAGAATGATATAATTTGTTTACTTATGAAACAGTTTTTCCAATGTTTTGTTATCTTTTTTAGATTGTCGCTAGCCACAGTCTATAAAAGTATACCTATCACACGCAACGATCAACCATTGCAAACAAAAAACGATTTGGAGCGAAGATCGGGGACATAATTTGAAATGCAGTATAATTATTACGATTTTTGTCAAAATCTAATCTTAAAACGTTGCCGAAAAAAAAAAACTAACTCATTAAACTCAAATTTGTTTTTTAGACCACTAACCACAACTTACAATGTACCTTGTGTTAAATTTGCAAGCATTTCTGTTTAGTTTATAATTTTATTCATCAAATACCTACTAAATAAAAACTACGTAATAAACTGGCAAAGTTAATATAAGAGCACCTATATTGTGAAAACAGCAAGTCTATTTGCATGTTTTCTAATTTTTAAGATAATTTAAATTCGGACTATATCATCAAATTGTCTCCTTTTCTCTGTAATTAATTATACAATATAAGTTACATTAAAATATAATATTACATATGCATATGCATCATAATAATTTCAAAAAAATATTTTATTAAGAGCATTCTATAAATAAATGCAAATTTAACCTCAAATGTTATGTATATTATTATGTAGATGAGTAAATGAAGTATTTGTTACAAAATGACAAAAATTTTACTTAATTCAGAGATCATTTTGAATTTTTTATGAACCAACGACTGAACAACTTTACTATTCTACATATTTTAATTTATTTCTTCAACTAATAGTTAATAGGTGCAATACAATAGAAGCAATAATATAATTTATTGTATTTTATAAATCTCTTGTTTGTATGAACTAGGTTTTTTTTCCTAGGGGGCTTTAGCATCCTCAATTTTTTAATTGAAATTGCGCCACTGCCGAAAAGGCAAATTTTTAAATGCATAATAGTTGTGCTTGTTATTTTTACTATAATATATTGACGAATAAAAGAATTATTACAAATATATTCGTGATAACACCTGTATGGTTTATCATTTCAGTTAAATTGTTTTATTATAAGTTAAACACCATGGTAGTGCTAAAAGTAAACACTTTTACTTTTACTTTTGGTTACTCATTATGTGCCTATAATAATAATAATAATATGCAGTATGCATTGTGTATTTAAATAATATAAATAGCTTGCAAAATCATCAAAAATTATTTATGACGTTCAAGTTTTCAATATCATTTGTATTTGTTGTTCCTTAAAAAGGACAAAAATTTAATTGTTTGTTGTTGAAGAGCTAAATCAAAACGTTATAGGATTTACAAAAAAAAGAAAATCAATTGAACACTATATGTAAATATAGGTATAAATATATAAATGAAGAAAATGTATTGTGATTAAAAATACGTTTTTACTATTAAATTTAATAACAGTTTTTTTGTGTATATTATAAAAATTCTTTAGAATGAAGTATATTAAAACGCATTAATTTTGATTTAATTAATTCATTTTTTTGATTCTTCTCGGTTCTTATTATAATAATTGTATTATCAAGTTTGAAGTGCAAACAGCAGCGAGTGTTTGATTATTCACACGTAAATTTATCAATTATGATCAATTATTAATCTGTTGATGCATTGCCGTAATCTTTTGCAAATATAGCGAAATGTGCGTTTTATAATTTCTAATCGATAGTATAATTTACATAAAACTTGTACAGTGTGTGTATCCGAGATTAAAAAACTATGGTTTTAAACAAGAGTAGAGGTTGAAGCACCGGTCTTTCGACCTAATACAAAAAAATAACGTACATTATAATATTGTAACATAATAACAATAATTTTGGAGAGTTTTGTTCCAAATATCTTTATAGCGGTAAGTCGTATACCAAGACCCAAAATCCATCCTATATTAATGTGCTGCAGGTTTACTGATATAATATACGAAAACTACACTATACCTATGAATGTGTATGCACTGACTATATTCGTGACAGAAAATACATAACGACATTTTTTGTTTAGTTCGACCATCATAATAGACAATTATTAAGTGGGCAGTGTGAAGCGAAAAAAAAAATTGACTTGAACGCGAACTTGAAAGTTCACATGGGCATTATTTACATGGCTCGCAATAATATTCGTCGATTTATTGACGTGACGCATATTATTTGGACACAATTTAGTATGTATTTACCACCCATATTTCATATAGACAGCGCGGAGACGCGGCTGCAAAGATTAATGGCACAAGGCAATAAAAGTCCTCCATGTGGAACGAGACTGTTGAGGCCGAAAACAAGGCTAAAAGCCATATAGCAGGCGTTTGAAAATGCTCTTGGGTAATCACTCTACTGTGGTATACCACGCGTATATATACTTGAAAAAATATACGCGGGATACCGAACACCGTACCGCCCGGGAAAGTCTTTTTTTCGAATCGATAATTTAACTCTTTTGAAAATAATATGTGATATACCTATATAAATGAGCATGTTTTTATTTTTACAGAAAAAAAATTTCCGGAAAAAACAGTTAGCGGCTGTGTTACGTTCGGTATAGCCGGTATAGCTAGTGTTTTATTTTTATTTATTTTTCCACGCGTGAAAAGATTTCGTACAACTTTTTAAGGGGAAAACGAGCGTATCGTTACGAAGGTCTTATATACATTATATAGTTTTAACGACGATTGAAAAGGTTCAAGGTAAAAAGTAACATTATCGTCTCAGCGCCGGTATATTATAATGTTTTTTCTCCGTTTGACTGTAATTAAAATACCATACCAACATTAAAATACACTCGATGGTTATATTTTACATAATACGTTATTAACTTCGTTGTTTGTTTTCGGGAGAAAAAAAAAAAGAAAAGTTTTCAGGCGCCAACGGGACGTACAAAAACAACACGAACAAGAAATCTGCGGCAAAACCGTCGAAAATCGAATAGTCGTTTTACAACGCACATACGCGCCGACTATTATACAGACGCGGTGATTTAAACGAGACGTGGTCGTATATATAATATACAAACGGCTATAGGTATGTACATTATTTTACTTGTTTTATAACGTTTATTAATTCTCAGAAGTAAACAAAATTACATATTCAAATAATGTATAATCGGAGTAAATTGTTCGGCGCGAGAGGCAATATAATATAACAGTATAAACGTAATTTTTTTTCTCGCCGTCTGACTAAAGGGCTTAGTCGTGCGTTAGAAAAAAAATACCCACCGATATCACGATACAGGCTGTATAAAAGGCACCTCGTGTTTCGGGTCGTACCGCAGTCGAGTTCATCATATTTTGTTTCTAAGACGGACGTCACTTAATCGGTAGGCTGTTTTGATTTGTACATTTTTTTTTTTTTTTATTAAGACTGAAAATTATTTTTTTATTGTCTCAGAATTACCCGAAAAAAATTTTAGTAAAAAAAAAAAATGTTTAAAACTTGCTCGAATCGAAAATCTAAATATTATGCAAAGCGCAAGTTCTAAACATTTTTTATAAGCTCAAATTTTTGTTGGATAAGTTTGAGACGACAAGAAAGCAATTCCTAGTGTTAATTCGAAAAAAAAAAGAAATTAAAAATCAAAACTGCCAACTAATTAGTATTATAATATAAAAAGACAGTCGAAATACAGTGGCGGATGCAGGGAAAGGGAGGATAGGAGTTACGTTCCCTGCCCCACCCCAATTGGATTAAGAGTACTGTATTTATTTAGTAATTTTTTCTTGAAATTTTATATTTCGGTCAAATTACGAGCAATTAAAATCGACTTTTTCGAATCCGGCTTTTAATTTCTCATTGTCAGGTTAGGTATAACCGATTCGACGATTTATTCAGGAAAATCGAGCGTAAAGGCAGTGATTTTATCAGTACACCCGTAGGTACCCTAATTTTTAGTGACAGAGCTTGTTTCCGTTGTGTTTTCTGATCTGTACACAAATTAGATAATAGTTGAAGTCGTATATATTTATTGTCTTTTGCCGGATCGCATCAACCCGGCAACATTAATTTGAAGATTAATTTTCAAAATATTAAAAATTCATTAAAATCGAATCCTAGTAATAACCATTAAAGACATATTAAATATATGCAAAAGATCGAGATAGTGGAAAAAAATATTTGGCGATCTAAGCAATTGCAGCATAATAGTGCCTAATACTTAATTCGACCCTGCATACTATTCATTGTCATCGATTTCTGCATTTATTAAATTTGTTTTTGTTTTTGCTTAATCAGCCTTTTGGCTCTTGCTCGCTTCTACTAAGCGATCTGTGACTATGTCTTATGCCACTTCCATTATGTGTACTCCATCTTGGGGCGGTCAAACGGGAGGGGACATCATACCCTTAAATCATTCATTTTAAATATTTATAATAATATATATAAATAGAGTGATTTTTTAAGCATGCTTAGTGCTCATTCTATTTTTATGGTTGAATTATGAATACATTTAAATTCCGATACTTGGAATTTATAAGCGTAGTGATAATTTTGAATACTTAGAATTTGAAATACAACATTTAAAGAGTATCCTGTGACAATACCAACTTTGGTTTGTTTAATGAGAACCTATACACGTTTTAATGGAAATTGTCAATCAGGTTATTTGTCTGGAAATGTTGGAGTACTTTAATTGAAATTTTAACGAAAAATATCCGAGTTACTCTATTATTTAAACAGGTACCTCATACCTACGAAAAGATAATGACTTCACGAACGAAAACAAGAAATTATCCATGTACATGAAACAATTGATATCCAATCCCTATTAAATACTATTATCTTAAGTATTTAAAGCAGAATGATTCAGAAACATTTCGTCCGAATTCCGATTACGAGACGTCGGCAGTTTGAAAAAAAAAAAAAAATCTTCCGATTAATAATTTGCATCAAAACACCGTAGGTTCTCATATGAAAAATTTAAATAGTTATCACCATAGGATACTCTTTAAATGCTGTGAAATATCTAAGTATGCAAAAAATATCACTGCGCGTGAAAATTCCAAAAAACAGAATTTGAATTTACGCACAAGGTTAACCCGTATAAACGGAGTGAACATACTTAAAAAAACCACCCTGTATATACAGGGTGGTATAAGTATATACTTAAAAATCATCCTTTTTCGCCACCGTGACAACGTTTTTTGACCGCCACTGACTCTATCGTCTGTATCCACTCGAACATCGTCCCTATCCGACAACCGTTGGACGCCTTTTAGGTTGGGTTATTATTAACTAGTACATTTCGAATAAACGCTACCGCCGTAAACGATGATCGCGGAACACGATCAGCCCACTCTACTGCAATGGTTCTGAATCGGTATTCCCATTGTGTTTATTACACGCAATATTATATGGCGGGCAGGTCGTCGTAGTGCTGCAGGAGGCGTTTTATTTACGTTTACTCGCGCGCGCGGTAATGCGGTGGTGACGCGCGATTGGAAAAAACCAGAAGAAGAAGAAGAAAACGAATTAGACGTATTTCCCAGTGTGTGTAATGTTCGAGCGCATATTGAACTACGGGGGGGGGGGGAAATAATAATAATAATAATAATAATAATAATCTTATTATTTATACGACCGTCGGCCACGCGACATCGGATAAACGGGTTACCGGTAAACGGGTACCTACCGTACGGCCGTGGAAGCGCGCGAACGCCGGTCGCGACGACCGGACCACCGGCCCGTCGGTCCGGCCGCGGGCAGGCAGCGGCAGCCGGTAGTGTCGGCGGCGGCGGCGCGCGGGCCCGATGGACGGGCCGGCGGCGAGGGGCCGCGACAAGGTCTTTTGGCGGCAAGGGCACGGGCGGCGGACCGTCCGTCCGTCCGTCCGATCGGTCGGCCGGCTGGCCGGCCGGTCGACCGGCAGCCACCGGGCGCGGACCCGCGGCATACCGGTCGCGCGTGCTAATCGTTAAACAACGTCGCCGATTCGCTCGCACCCGCGTTTTTATCGTTCGTCGTCACTCGTCACAAACCGGCCGGTATAGAGTGGTGTAAACAAATACGCACGCGTCGTCGACATACCTGCGGCCGTAGTGCGGCCGTACACAATAATAATAATAATAATAATAATAATAACAATAATACGCGCAATAATAATATTATTATTCCGTACCCAATAATAATTTGAATCGCGCCGTTTGTCGTCGAAGAATAAGCCGCCCGGGGGCACGCGGACGATCGCGTAACGCACACGTGTTAACCCTGACCGCGCTCAACAGCGGCACGACCGCCGCCGCGGCTCGGCACGGCAATGTAATAGTAGTGGACTGGCAACCGGCGACGGCAGCAGCAGCAGCAGCAGCAGCAACGACGGCGCAGTATCAGTAGCACCAGCAGTTGGCCACGACGCGTGTTATCCGCGCGCGCCACCAGACACCGATGCGATAATCCCGAGATATTAGTTTTTTACTCGTCTAAGATTTTCGATTTGAAAATACCGCGTTTCCGCCGGTGTAATAGTTTTTCGGTTTGTTTTTGTTTTTTTTTTTTTTTTTTTTATATTGCACTACCCATTTCTTTTTCGATTTCGTTTTTCTTCTTTTTTTTTTTATTTTTCTCGTAACTTCGGCGCGTGTGCGTAAAATTCGACGCGATGCAATTTTTGACGGGTACGTCGCAGACTAGTGCCGGCGGCGGCGGTATGTTCGGCGGCGCCGATGGCGCGGAGCTGTACGCGGCCACGGCGTCGGCGCCTGACCATTACTTTTGCCAGCGAATGTTGTACGCGATGCAGTTCGATTCGGTGGCCGCGGCCGGCGCCGGTATGTGTTCGTCGTTGTTAGCGTCGTCGTCGTCGTTGTCGCCGTCGTCGCCGCCGCCGTCGTCGTCGTCTTCGTCGCCGTCGTCGACGTCGTCGTCGCCGTTATCGTCGTCGTCGTTGTCGTCACCGTTGTCGCTGGCGTTGCCGGCGTCGATCGGCGGCCGTTTTTTCACGACAACCGCCGCCGCGTTAGCCGCCGGTGACGTGAAAATGATGGACGCGTGCCCGGCGTCACCGGCGAACGATCTCCTTCTTCACCATCATCACCATCATCACCAGCAGCAGCAACAGCAGCAACAGCAACAGCAACAGCACACGGCCGAGAACCGGAAACGTCCGTTACAAGACACGCTGCAGGACGGCGCGAACGTCAAGAGAACGCACAGCTCGACCGCCGCAGGTAAGATACTAAACAAATACATCACGCGGTCCCCGAATCGATACGGAAAATCGAAATTATCGTTAACATTTTAGTGGGGGGGGGGGGAATGGGTTTTTTTTTTAAATTTCATAAGCAGGGAAATCCAAACGGTCTACAAGCATTTGTTTGTTTTTTTTTTCTGATAATCCGTGGGCCGGGTATCTCCTGCACGCAGGTAAACACCGCGTTTAAACGTTGACCAATTGATTTAACGAATCAACATTAATTACTTCACACTAACATAATCAATAACTTCTCGGTAGTTTATCGACGGTAATAAATTCAAACCGCAAACAACAACAACAACAATAATAATAATATTAATATATTTAGCCAGACACCTATATAGTGTTTAACGACGTCGGGGTGAGTGGGGGGGAGTGGGGGGCGATATTTCGTTTGAAGTCAAAGGCGACTAGTACCGCCTGGCGTGTGTATAGTTACTACGCTACACAATAGTGCGATATTCGAACGATATCGACGGCGGACCGTAAATATGTACAATAATATCGGTGTAACCGACGAAATCTCGTCCGGCAACCGCATCGCATCGTAATAAACACGGCGCGTTATTTATTCGATGAGAACGCGTTCAGAAAAAAAAAAACGGAATATATTACAATAACCGCGCGATTTCGCCGTCGGCACAGTGTCGGTTACGCATCGAGTTGTACGCGGGTAATTAATTCTGATTGGACGGATGTTATCCGAATCGCGTTGACGCATCCGAACCGGCCCAATAATACGGCGTTTTCGTATTATCAACGATACTGTGCGTATTATTATCCGTAGAAGACTTTGGACAGCGTTATATCTCGGTCGCCGCAACGGCGGTCGGCAAACGAGAAAAAACTGCGGTTACAGTGCGCGGGGGGCGTACACAAATATCGTCATACCCGTACCTCGGAACACGCGCAGTTTTTACGAATTTATCGCGCGCGTTCAATAATGGCAATAACGATAATATAAAAAAAAAAATAGTGCCGAACATCGACGTTAATTATCATGTTGTATAGGCACGTGCGTAAGGCGCAAAGTCGCGTTGCGCCCAGCAGCAGGATTGATTTAAAGAAATTAACAACTACCCCGCGGGGCAGTATGAAATAGTTTAAATCGTTTTGAGAAAATAATATAAAAAAAAAAAAAAAAACTCCCGGCAGGTAAATCTGTTTTTTTTTTTAATTGAAGCACGCGAATCCGCGTATTTTATCCATGGTTTTTTTTTTTCTTCATTTTTTTGAATTTAAATTAAATTATTCCACGATACGTAACCGCCTACATAGCATAACATCGTGTGCCTATAACGATCAATGTTCATTTGGAGAATAATTAATTTATATTATTATTATTTGTTTTGTGTTTACATTATTTTTAATAATTCCCTGTCACTATATTATTATTATTATTACCGTATACAGCGTGTGTCGCGGGAATTTCTACCCGTTGCGATATCTCGAAAAGCATTCATTTTTTTTTTTTTTGTCCAAGTGTTTGGGAAAAAAAACGGTTCTTTTTACGTTACATTATCGTTATTATTTGTCTCTTACTTCTTTGGGGTGGAGGGAGGAGTGGTGAAATCTCGAGCGAGACGACTTCCTACTTTTGATTTTCAAAAGGCAACTGCACGTATTGAAAATTCGATAAATAGACGGGGAACATTATATTAAATACATTTTGGCATTAAAAAAGTTTGGTTTCCGTCAATCCGTTGACGAGACATTCCACATTCCAAGTTCGAAGGAGGGGGAGAGTAGTGAACCAGAATATTCGAACGCCACGTGCCGCCGTGCCGACACAAATGATGCTCCATTATCTCCAAAGTGGAACATCTCGTCAACGGCTTGACGGAAATAATAAAAAAAAAAAAATGTCAACATCGAAATGTATTCAAACTAATAGGGTCTTCATCCATTAGTAATAGCTAGGTTCCCATTTAAAAATCAAAAGTAAGTGTAGTCGTTTTACTCTCAAAAATAAGGGCGAAAAAAAATAAGGGTAATGTAACATTTTAGAACTGCGAAAAAGTCAATAATTTCCGATACATCGCAATGGGTACACTCCGAGATAAAATCTTCATGGGACATTCCATCGGCGCAACAAGGGGTGTGCTAGGGTTTTTTTAGTACCCCCGCGTTTGAAATTAGTACCCTCCCCTAAAAAAAAAAAAACACAATAAGGTTTTTCATAGTAACGACTAAATATTTTATCCATGTATATTTTATCACTAATGAGCAAAACAAAATGCAGATTTCTTACAGACGTATGAAAAACAATATCATACAAAATTATAAATAAATCGTGTAGTTGCCTATTGTTAAGTGAATTTTGGGGGCATAACCCCCGTGGTGGGTCTTTGGTATGTCCATAATTTTAACACCCCGAAAGTCGGTGGTTTTAGTGTTGAGCTTAATAGGGCATTATGCAGTTTATAGGACCCGTGCGTATTGAACTGAATTTAGTTGAGATTTTAATGGAAATTACAATAAAACAAATATATGCTTATTTGTATAAGGGGCCGTTTCAGTAGCGTATGACAAAAATATGTTTTTTTTAAAACAAGCGAAAAGGCCTTTAAAAATCGTTTTTTACGTAAAATACTGATAATATTGTACAATAGGTGATTCATAGACGTTAAAATTGTACGGCAACCGAAAATCGTGGTTATTTGTAACCATTTATTAATATGATTTGTATATTTTACGGTAAAAAATGATTTTTTTTTTCTATTTTAGTACATCCGATAGTGAGTTCGGAATGGTGTGATTCAAAATTTATCGACGTCGATAAAAGTTTTTGTCCGTTATTTTTGGTTCATCGATAAGCGGTAAATTTGACGATAATAACACGACGAAGAAAACTGAGAAATTATTAGTTTTGTCGAATTTAAGGTTAAATTATCGTTGAATGACATGACCGAATAATTAAAATTTCCGAGTTTGAAGGGGTGTCACACTCCCCATGCACCTCCCCACCTATTATCATCTCCGAATGTGTTGAATATGTATAGCGAATTTTAAAACGCTGACGAGGTTGCTTTTAAAATGTTGTCATTTTGAAAACAATCGTGTATAAAAGACGTTCTTTCTTTATTAATTTTTTTTTTTTTTTATTTTTAAAACCGATTTTCAAGGAATTTTCTTTGTATTTTACACGGACACGTTTTTGCTCATTAGGAAGACAACGGCGACGACAAATGGCCACTGTGACGACCTCTTAACGGCCGGCAAACATGAACTTGTATGCGATAAGATAATTACGTTATATAGTTATTGATAAGTTAATAGATATCATGTTGAAATTGTATTTATAATTAACTATTATTATAATATAATACGATATGCATGAAAAAAAAAAAAAAATTAAATAAAAAAAAAAAAAAAAAAAAAGAATAAGTCTAGTTAACCGGACACTCTTTAGTTTTCATATTTTTTTTTTCCAAATACGCGTTTCGAACCAAAAAAAAAAATGATTTTTAAAACAAAAATAACCGATTTTTTTTTTCTACCATCAAGAACCCCGACCATGCCTACGGCGTGTAAACATTAGGACAACTAGAGCGCCCGGGTTTCGAGCCCATCGATTTCCGAGTTTACCCGGTTCGTCGTTGAAGGTTGTTCACCGAAACGGAATAATTTTTACAGTTTTAAAACGACACGGCGTAGACGCTGGTAACGCCGGGCGTTATAATACATATTGAACGATATCGAATTATAATATTACTACGGGATACCGTCTACGCTCGACGACAATGCATTTAACGTCATTAAAACTGCCCGTAAATGATAATATTATGTAAAACCGTCCGGTTTGTCCGCGACGATATTATTATATAATGCAATTATTTCCGCGAGCAGTCGTCGGTTATCGTGAAAGTCGCCGAATCGACGCGCTACAGGACTCGCCGGGCACGGGGGGGAAAAAAAAGGGGAAAAACAAAGAAAAGAAAAGAAAACCGTCGAACAAAAGGGCAAAAAAAAAAAGACGACGTTCTCCCCGTACGTTTTTAATTTTCGCGTGTTAGATTTTACAGGATTATTCACACGCGGGTGTGACCGGCTATCGTTCATTTACTTTTATTTATTTTTTTTCGACACGAATCGCCGTCGTTTGTCCAAGAGAATTTTGCTGTATATCTCAAGTTTTTTTCTCCTTTTTGCGTTTACGAAATAGTAACTCTTTTACGTGTTCCCCGGAGAATAATATATTATAATAATACCTATAAAGTTTTGACAATATTGAAATAAGCGACCCGTGCATACTGTACACAGATTCAGACAAATGATATTTCCCTTCTCCCCCCGCCACCCCAATCCGCTTATTCCGATTAATATACTATCGCACTTGCATATTAATCTTGTTTCCGACAAATAGTTAATAATAGTTTCCTTTTCGGCGGCACGAGGAAAATATTACGCGGCACACGAGACTTATTATAATATCTATTTTTAAACAAATATTTTCTACTCGGATTATTATGCTATAAACGTTGTGTGATTTTGTTATCGTCAATAAAATATAATATTATCATTAGTTTGATGGTATTATTGGGGTTATAATATTAAAATGAGGGAAAAAATTGTATTCGAATGTTCAGAAAAATTATTTGCTACTGTAAGTTTACGGATTTTTTGTAGTTATATACTTAAATACTTAATAAAGAAAATCGATTATAAAAAGGGTCGAAAAAACCGAGAAAAAAAAAAACTTAAAAACAGCAATAGATAGCTTAACACGTACCTATTTGTTTTTAATAAAGAGATATTTTAGACGCAAAGCTCGTAAGAAGTCAGGTACGTAATTAATTAAAAAATACTTTTTTTTAATGTTTAACGTAAAAAAAAAAAAAACATAGTAACTAGGTATATTTTCAACTAGAATTTCCCGGAAATCGTTACAAAATGTAATAAGAAATAAACAATAAATAAAGTAGGGTTCTATATTTTGTATTGTAATTTTGTAAAAAAAAAAAATGCACACAATCGGACAGCCGACGGCTCTATAATATGGTTAATCCGAAGCACCGGCACCAGTCGTACGTACACCGAGAAAGCGAATTTGATTGATTAATAATTCGTCATGAAATATTCATGGGTCGGTTGAATATTTGCCCTCTTAGCATATGGCTGCCGACTTCATAGCTCTTATTGTCCACGCGACTCCATAACGCAGTCGTGTGTCTATAGTCGTTGTTTTGTACAGTAGGTACGTCTACGGGCACACATATACAAATCAATAGAAAACAAATTTACTTATAGACTACACGATATATAGAGTATAGCCAGGTATCGGGATAGGCAATTATATATATATATATACATGATATCAATAATTTATTAGTTGTTAGTTTATTACTGCACCATCGATCGCACTGTCTACAAACACAGTCCCCTACTGGGTTAGTTTTTCGTAAAAAAAAAAAAAAAAAGTAATTTTTAATAAGCGCACGCGGTAGCTGTGTAGCCGCATCGGAGCGCGGTCCCACCGATCACTGCCCATTTCGCATGCCGCCTGCTTACGGGTTTAGTCGCCGAAGACCCCCGAACGACCACGCGGATAGGCGAGCCCGTAGTCCCGATCTCTCGACGGATACGACCCCGGCGGCGAAGTCCCGACACTCGCCCGCCTAACGAGAGTTCGTACACGTTGGGACAAATCCACGGCACTGCTAATGTCCAGCGGCCACGAACGGGCCTGTACCGTTTGAAAAGACCGCGGGGTGAATCAGTCCCTTCGGCCCCTCTGGGGGACCTCCGAGGATCGACCGAGAAATAAACCCTAGCCGTTCCCCCTGCCCCGGGGCAATCCTGGCTCGATTGAAAATCCAACTGTCGTGTTTGTATCTTTCGAATTATATCAGTAAACAGTATCGGTAGAATAATAATATACCCGCAGAGTGTGTGTGTAATAAATAATAATACAAATCAATGGAATATAACAATAAAAGAAAAACCAACAATAGCAATGAAACTGTCTATTGAACCGTGGTCCGGGTCTCACGTTGCACTTAGCTAGAACATTATGATATCATTAAATTTGAGACTGTACTATCGTATAACTGGGTGTGTGTACGAATGTACAATAAACAATTTTCTAAAAACGATAAATATTGTCATTTCTTTAATTGAGTCGATATAAGTAGGTACCGTCATTATTGATTTTGAAAATCGGCATATTATAATATTATTGAACAATTAATGAATATTGCACTCATAAAATTATGAGTATACACAAAATTATATTCTCCGAATCGAGATAAAAATTCAATCTCATTCTAAGCATTATTTTTTTAGTGTTTTTACATTTAATTTTTATCGCTACATAATATAATATTATCATCGGTTATTGTCTTTTCAGCCACTTAAATTAGTGACTCCAAACTCTACAAAATGTTTCGATAATTTTACCATGTCCATAAAAGGCTAATATAAGTATTTTAAGAAAATTTTAGACGAAATTCAACGGTTATTTTCAATTAAATTACAGGAAGAAAGCGTAAATAACAGAAACAGATATTTCGTAAATTTTCCCGGTTTTTCTCGGTTTTCCCAATCATTCAGAAAACTATAAGGAAAATCAAAAAGTAACTCGCTCAATTCTCCGACTAGGCAAAGTTTTCTATCAAAAGCTATATCATTCGTGTTGATGATTGGAGTAAGATCTTTGGAAGAAAAGTTATTTACAAACAGAAAACGAAAGAAAACGAATTATTAAGATAAAATGTGTAAAATAAAGGTAACTATTGATTTTTTTTAATGAGGGTCTTATAATTTATATCACTCAGATAATATTTGACAAGGTACAATATTATAATGATTTATATTTGTTCCAATGCATATTTTATATATTATTACACCTTACACCAGTGTAAAATCTTTTTTAGATTAAAATCCATTATGCAAGTTTAAATTCAAAATTAATAAATTAAGTTTCTACCTACTTAAAATTATGTTTTCTAATTTCTAAATAACCTCTTAAAAATTATATTAAATTCCAGAAATATCGGAGTAGTTTAAAGTTTGTATTTTATTGATAATTAGATAGATCCCGTTGTGTATACTTTAGGCCAACGAAATAATATTATGGTTAAAGGTTTTCTACCTGCTTTTAATTCCAAAACTATCAATTATCATCTCAAAGTTCAGATAACCTTTGAATTATAGTGTAATATAAGACAATTAATTTAACATAATTTGTGTTGTAATATAATAATATAAGTGCACTAATATTGAGTCAAATAATTGCTATCTATGTTATTTTGTTATTTTGAGTAGGTACCTAAATAATATGGTTTTCGTTACAATAATCTATTAAATTTAATAAACAAGTATTTGAAAAATAGTCACAGCCTGGCAATCGATTCTCCCCCAGCCGCTATCTAATTTGTGTAACATTTCTATCCTAATTTTTTTATACATATAATGACAATTAGTTTTTTTATTCTGTCAAATATAATAAATTATTTCTTCCTCAATCTTTCTCGATTATCAGCTACATTCCGGACAGCCTGAATGACCGAAGTCTGCCAAGACTTCCAAAAGAAGTCGCGGTCTTCCAAGTGGTCTTTCTCCTCTATGGGTTTTCGAGTATCACTTATTTGACCATTGATTCGTGTTAGAATGGACAGGTCATGAGATACCTGACCTGCCCATTCTAGCTTCATTCTCGTTATCCCGTTCAATGAATATATATTTATTTTTTATATATATATGTAAATCACGTGCACGACGAGTTTAGGTGCGATACACTCTGTAACTGCTAAATCGATTTCGATAAAAATGCTCAACATGTGTGATTTGGTCCAACTTAAAATATATGATAGTTTAACGTTCCATTCCCAATCTCGTGAATTATATAGGGGTTTTTTTTTTAAGTTTTTTTGATACGAATATCTAATTGTTCGTGTAAATTTATTTATTTACTAGTTTTCCAGCGCCCGGCGTTGCCCGTGCCTATATGTATTATTATTATTTTACCCGTATTAATTTTTGGTTTTGACCGCGATGTCAGAATCGAATGAAAACAAATAGGTGAAAAGTTGGTAGTCCACCTTTGGCGGACTAAATGTGTTCTATTGTGACATTTTAATAATACAAATAATAATAATTACAATAGTTTTGTTTTCCGTGGCAACCCTTGAATAAACAAAAAATAAATAAATAGAAAATTAGATGTGCGTACCAAATACACCTATGATAAAACCCCTATGATTTTTTTCGTGAATCTTACCGATATTTTAATGGTTATTCTGCTATTCGGGGCGGAGACGAATCCAATAAATCAGTGATCATCAAAATCGGTCTAGCTGTTCTTGATTTATAAATGGTGTAACCAACCCGGCTTTGTTCTATTTATATAGATTTTTGCTTATTCGTGGGTTACCTTGGTGATACAGATGATAATTTGGTTGTCACGGACAATAAAACTACTATTATTATTATTATTATTATTTGCACTATGTTATCTAGCAATAGCAAAGCATTGTCAGGTCAGCAAGTATTTTTATACTATGAAAAATAGTATATACATAATTTAATAAAATAATATAAAATAAAAAAAAAAACCGAACGACTGTTCTCAATGTTAACGTCCAACTCTAAATGAATTGAATTATTATAAAGTGTTTTGTTCTATTGCATAACAGTAAACAGGTAGATCGCTAACTTAGTTGTTTTATTCTCTTGATCCGTTTTGTACTCGTGTACAGTTAGAAACTCGGGTTTGCAGCTTTTTCTTTGATCTTATTTATTTTAGTTTTAAAAAACATAGTGTATTTGACTATATACTGCGTGCACAGTTCGGTCAATCGTAAGTTCTTGAGAACGTTATGTATGTATGTCTGTATATGTGAATGTGTGTGTGTGTGTGTGTGTGTGTGTGTGTGTGTGTATGTGTATATTATGGCCATCATAAGATTTAAAGTAATAAAACCGTGTTCCGTGATCAATACCACAATACCATTTGACTAAAACAACAACATTAACGTCTACTTAAAATCGCGATAATGTGATTATAAGTTTTGGGCAAATCTATCGGTTTTGTCCGATCGTTATGTCGGCGTTTTTTTTAAATTGGAATTTTGAAAACAAAAATTTTATTGTCAGCATACTATGTTTTTTTTTCTATTAGAACGTATCGTTTTTTTTAATACAGCGCCGAAACATTACGTTTAACTACCGAAATTGTATAATAAATATTTAAGTGTTTAAAGTATCTGGTTTACAATATTTTCATAGATATTTTCAATCATATATATTTTATTATATTCGATAAATATTTAATATTTCGTAGTTTTGTCGGGGGACGCAGTTCGTAGTTTTTGTTCTATATTTTCTAGCGTTGTTGTTTCGAACACTGATTTTTAAGGCCGAACCGAACTTTTAAAATATTCAATCGAACTGTTTTATCGTATTTTTTTTAATTCGAAAATCGTATAGTTCGTAAAACCGCAAATATTTTCCTTGGATCTGTTTTAGATTTGGTATGTATTAGTATTTATTTGTTTTTTTTATCGGTCGCGTGAACATAATGAACGTATAGATTATTGTACCTAATACACTATTTTAATATAACCAACCACTCAATATAATATTATCATTTTGTTTACTATATTTAATATTTATTAATAGAGCGGTCTTGTAAAGATTAAAGGTCACGTTTTATTCTGCCCACCAATACCAATAATATTGCTGTATATTGTAATAATATGTCGTTTATGTTTTCAAAAACACAGACAAAACAAAACAATATTACAATAATGTTACGTTATTCAAAACTACTGTACGGCATTCGCCGCAATTAACATTCAATAGTTCAAAATACGAACTACATATTGGAATTGTCCTATGATTAAACCGCATTTTAGTTTCAAAAATATGTAAGTTTAAATGACATGCTAAATATAACCTAGTTATAATAATAATATTGTATTGAACCAGAAAACGTTGCGAAAAAAAAATAAAAAGACATCCAAATAAAAGTAGAATATTAACGTGACGATTTATTACAAATCCTGATGAATTACACGTAGGCAGTAGGAATATAATAATAATAATAATAAAAAAAAAAGGACAAGGATCGATAACGTTAATATTTTTAGCGTAACTACCTGCGTATGTGACTACGGTCTATTATTCGATATCAATGTTATCGAATAGCATGGGGCGGAGGGTTTAACTCTCCATTCCCCTCCTCCCCCCTTCCGCTTGCGCAGAACAGAAAAACAAAAAAAAAAAAAAAAATAATCGAGGGTGTCGATTGAAAACCCAACGCGGACGAAAGAAGAAGACAACGTTAAAACCGCCGAAATATTAAAACAATGTTCGTACACTCGGACGCGACATTGCGGCGGCGGCGACGGCGGCGACTGTTATCATAAAAACGTAAAAGCACAAAACGTTCGATCATAACCGCGCCGATACACCGCGACCGCAGCCGTCGCCGGGTACGCCCGGTGCGTACTGTAACCGGCCGACGGAGCTCCGATTTCACTACGGTTTTCACGTGTTTATAGCGGGGGCCGTCAGCGCCACGGTATTCGCCTCCCCGTGCGCCAAATTTTCGGTTTTGAGGTTATTGTCGTTTTTGCCGGAACGCGCGAGGCGGCCGAACTCCTCCGCCGGGGACAGGTACCGCGCGGATAACTCGGCGCGGTCACCGGTCCAGTATACGCGCGCGTTTTTTTTTTTTTTCTACAGTAAACGGCGCGGTTCTTTTATATGTTCCTATAATATTATTTTACTTTCGGGGCGAACGTTCAATCGTCCGTTGTAATGGATTCACGATATGTGGGCAAGTGATATGCACGGCGTTATTAACGCGCCGTTACAAATTTATTGCAATTTCAATTATTCAATTTCGACTAGTGTCCACAAGTAATTCGATGCGTTTTATTTTTCGTCCCGGGGATTTTTTTTTTAGAAGTTTTTGTTTTCTTTCTCTCTGTGAACAGCCGACTACAATATTTTCGTCTCCGTTATCGGCAATTCGATTTTTTCGTCTGGAAATTTCGCCCCGATAGGTATACCGCAGAAATATAAATCGTTTAAAATTAAAAAATATTCTATAGCCGCGAATACGATGTGTTATTCGGTAATGTTAAACACTAAATTCGGTAAAATTCGGTAACTACAAAATTAATTTGTCATACCTATATTATTTTCTTTCAATCGTATAAAAGTAAAATATAGTGAACCCTCTTCGCTCCTAGAAAAAAATCGTATCCACGCCGTTACTGAAAAAGTATAATATTCTATATTTATTATATTATATTATAAATTATCGGGATCAAACATGTCGGGAAAGATTAATTTTCCTATATAATATAGTGAAATATTTAAAATTTAAATAAAATATTTTTTAGTAATTCGAAAATAATAATAATATGTAATCAGACAGGTAAATGATTTGTGTTGTTAGGTAACGTCATATTAATAAAATATACGTGGCAGGTATTAAAATGTCCCATACAGAAAAAAATAAATATATCACAATAGTTATGGAACTTTTAATGTTCTATTTGCGTATCTTTTCGATTTTCAATTGACCGTTTTAAAATATTTGGTTTTTTTTTTTTCGACATTGACTCTTGCTTCAAACCACAAACAGTATATTATTAAAGTATTCATTGAAAAAATGGACGTATACAACGATAAGATTTAGTATCAAAAACTTTATTTGAAATTTGTGTACTCAACATAAATACCATTGTCATTTTGAAACGAGTTTGAAAATTAACCGACTTCGGAATAGCGGGTATATAGGTACTTACTGTACGTATTGTATTCGTTTGATTAATAGTAATATATTATACGTAAAAGAGTCTTGAGAATAATGTTGTTTACATTTTTTCATATAAATTACTGTCGGCACATTAAATTACACGACAGGGGCCATGGCATTTATTTTATAACGAAAACATTGCTGTTTTATTTTTAATTTTCGTTTAAGACATAAAAATATCTATTTGGAAAATTGTACAAACAGTCGCGCATTTCGTTATGTATAATATACGGAAAACATAATTATATACAGAGTGCGTATAAAACTATTACGACTTAGCACACTTTAGTAAACGGTACTGGCTGTACGGCTTTATGTCACTCTTAAAGTGTAAGTTCCACTCCGGAAAATCGATAAAATGTACTCGAACAAATTATACACTGCAATAATTGTGAGAAGTTTGTTTCTAAAGATGATTGATCAAAGTGCCTACGCGCAATATATTCTACGGCTATGTAGATTACAATATTTAAAGTTAAAAACTAGTGATTTTTTTTTTTAAATTTTAGTATTCGTATAAATACACAGCGATATAATTAAAAATTCTACGCTGACGTTCTTCGCCATGCAGAAGTGTTACAAAAATGTAAAAATGTCCGGATCAAAAAATCAGCTGGATGCGAATAATCTCTGAATAATTTTGGGTTTTGTTGGACATATATGTAGTTGAAGCGGAATTTCCGTGGTTAATTTGTGTTTAATGGTATAAGAATACCCATTATATGATTCATAAGTTCCAAAATACAAATGACGCAAAATCGTAAAATTTAAAAAGAAAAGTTGAATTTTAAAATTAATTTTTGCGAAGTACAACTATACAGCTAGTATTTTACAATTCGGCAAAACAGACTGACTGTATAGAGAACATTTTCAATGCAAAGTAATAAACCGTAATATTATTCATCAATGTTGAGTGCTGATACAGAATCACAATAGACATATTTTGTACACAACGTAAACATAAAATTGTACAAACTGTACAACTACTACAAATCTTCATAACATTGGATCTAATCAAAAACATATAAAATAAAACCAATATAAATTATAAATATCATTGTAAACGTTTAAGTAAATCCGTTCCTATAGACTTGTGTTAGTTTTTGTTATCTAGCTACACGTACAGTGTACAAACCCGAATTTTTACCTCCGGACATTTTTTCATCGGACTTTTATTTCCTCGGACATTTTTACCTAGAACCTTGCAAAACGTATATTTAATAATATGTTTTAGACACACCCATTGAACAAAGTCATCTTATACAAGGAATTAACGTTCGTATACGTATACGGACATTGTCACCTTGATAAAATATTATATAGGTACGGTATTTTTGAAAAATGTTATATGTACCTACCTACGGGTTTTATAAGGTTTATTATATTATATTTTAGAATTAAAAAAAAAAAATAATAATAAAATGATAACGCGCTTATAATAAGTATATTATGTATGTGCATGTGTGTGTGTGTGTGTGTAATGTAGATTATTGCAGGTAGACATTTTTTATATTATATTGTTCCAGTTTGTTGTTATGCATAAATTATTTCGACTTACAAGGTAAAAACGTACTTACTCTACTATAGTCGTATTATATAATATAATACATTTCTAGACAATTTTAATAAGATTACCACATAATATAATAATATTATTAATACCTAACCGTGAAACGTACGTCATTTTATTTTAAAAATCGGCGTTCCTTGAATTATTTAAAAATTAAAAATAAAAACTATATGGATGAGATACGGTGATATTGAGTATCCGACATTTTATCGTTATACTGGTATAGCACTTCATTCGTCTCGCGGCGCAAGTCTGCTGCATAATATTGTGTATTATTTCGAAATAATGAAAACATGACATAGGTATAAAATGATCAATCCTTGATAATACACTCGTTATCTCGGAAATGATTAACTTTTATAGGAATTTTTTTTCGCATAATTTAAGAAATAAGTAGTTCTAAAATATTTCATTTCCGTTATTTTTTGTCGCTCTTAGTTTTTATTATAATTTTTTTTTTTTTTTGAGGGAGAGATCTTAACTTACGAGTCATTTTAATTTTCAAAAAGCGATTCATATTAAAAATTCCACAAATAAATGAAACTAAGTTACATTTAAATTACGGTTTTAAGTTTTAATATACCCAAAACTGGGATTTGAAGTGTATAGATTCTAATGTGATATAAACTTCTCTTAAAATTAAACAGTTTATCGTTAGTCAAATTGTAAAGGTTTACATATTATGTTATTTAACAAGTTTTGTGTGATGTTTCTAGGTGTAATTCTAGGTGGAATAATAATATCCACGTTATTAGTATGCAATATTAATTGCATTTGTACAATTCGGAATTCATCATTAAATTAAAAACAATTTTAGTATAATAACCGTAAAGGAATAGTAATTTGTTTTAATTATACATAGGTACTATTTATTTTTATTTTGTTATCTACGAAATAGGTACTTACATGGAGCTTTTGGAGTTTGCTTTTTCTATCCTAACATGTAATGGACTAAAATTTTCTTAAATAATAAAAAACTTAAAAAGTGCTGTACAGACGGTAATTTACTATACGCGCATTGAATGCAGTAATAAATTGTTACATTTGAAAAAGAGCTTAGTGTATATTATATTGTATAAGTTAATACATAACATTGATTTTGCTATAAACTGTAGGGTGAATTTCATGGTGGTAGTTTTGTTTGGATAGGTAGTTTATTTCCCGTTCGTTTAGCGAAACTTTTCAGGAATATTATTGTAATATTTAAAAACGACCTTTTTTAAATTATCACGTGTTCAATTGTTTATCTTTAAAGTTACGGGATAAACTTTTTGAGCTTTTTTAAAACCTTAATAAAAAGTGTTTGTCGAAGAGAAAAATGAATACACCATTCAAAACTAAATTCTATTCGGTCTGCTGAGAATCTAAATACAAATTATAGATGTAATAATACAAATATGATACGTTCCTTTTGTCGGAATCCAAAATGTTTTTGGCTAATTATTATTATTTTCATTTGATTAAATTCCACAAGGCGGAGCGAGTTTAATGAATAATATAAAATCGATTGAGTTGATTTAAAAAAACTAATTGACAAGTATAAACTCGTGTATATATATATATATATATATATATATATATCAATTAGCTATATTGTTTTATTTATTAATTTATACTAAGTTTAATAATTGTTTTGTGTTTTGTAAAATCGTTGTTGTTATAATAGAATGGATTAAACTTACGGTTTGGCATAAATTAGAGACTTCTAGCTCTAAAAATCATACAAATATGCTTTGAAAATCTAATTAATGGCCTGATGTTATAGCACTTAAAAGCTTCATTCTGCTAATATATGCTCTAATGAGAAAAAAAAAACATGAAAATATGCAAACATAAGCACAATTAAATTTTGTATTTAGATTCGATTTAACATGAACATGATTTCTATTTGACTCTGCTACTCTTTACACAATCCAAAAAAAAAAAAAAATATGCAAATACTAGAAGTCCTGCGTATTCATGCGTAGTCATGATTAATGTTATACACAGGAGGCTTATCAAACTGGGAATATCAAATTATACCTATTATTTAAACTAAAAATTCAACATACATTATTGAATAAAAATGTACATATATACTATGCATATCTTATGCGCAATATTATCTAAACCTATACTCAAATATTAGTGCATATTACATAAATTCTATGTATAGTTTTGTGTTAAAACAAAATAAATTAAAATTAACTTAATTTAAATAATAAGTCAGCTTGTAATTTATTAAATTATGATAAACTAAGAGTTAAGTTACCTAATACAAAAATCGAAGGTTAAAATTCAAATTTAACTTGTTAATTCGTTTATGTCTAGCCTTGCAATGCCGTACAAATATTCTGAGATATATACGAATTTTTTATACATATTAAAACAAGTTTAATATTACACTTACAGACTTAATTTCTAATTAACGATATAATTTTGAAAAATAATTTGTCCATGTATTTTTCAGCACAATAGTAATTATTATGAAACAAAAAACTATAATTAATTTTTTCTTGTATGAATAATTAATTATAATTATGAAGTCGCATACGTATTGTTTCTGATGTTATTTTTAGAATATAATATTTTTATATTGCAGTACTCACTATAACAATAACAATCGTGAATACCCATGAGAGTTTCCTACGGATTGTTTGCTTTATTTTATTGTATATATTACCCATATATCATTTTTTTTTTATTATTTTTTTTTTTTTATTGTCATTATTATTTATGTATTAGAAAGGTGTGATGATGTTTGTACTACTGTAGTACTGTTGTGACTATATCATTACGAATGTTATGTACCTATAGGTACTAATAAATATATAAATGCATTATTTTTCTATGTAAAGAAGTTTGTTAATTTGTTGAATTCACTTATACCGCAAGGTAATCTAGTATCGGTTTGTTTAGTAGTTCGCCATTAGTGTTTAGTGTAGTTGGTAACATGTTAAATGTCGTAATGAAATAAAATATCGTTATTCGACAAATAGTGTATACTTTAACATACAAAGGTACAGAAAACCAAACCATACTATTGTAAAAATTGTTTTTGAATACAATATCAAGTTCATGAAGCCGATCGGTCGATATATTATACAAGTATAGAATTAAAACCATTCAAGTATTATTAAAATACGTTTTAATATTAATTTCGTTTTTAATCTTATAACCGTTTATAATATTCGTGTTTGAGTGATAATTATTGTAATATTGGCGATGTACTGTTAATGGTTAAGCATTTTTTTTTTTTTTTTATTATTGTTATTTTCATCTTAGGATAAGATAATATGTTGTAATAGGCCTAATTCAATAATAAACTAGTGTCCCATGAAGTGATATTGTACATTTGACCAGAGAAAGTATCTATGCAAATCTATATAATATCTACGTATATATAGATAATTGCAGTAAAATTTAAAACACCTACGAATGGCGAATACCGTGTATAACACTTTGTACCTGGTTTTTAAAACTGTCAAATAAACTCGGGAGATGGGTCACAGAGAGAAAAAAAAATAGTATTTCGAAATGTTCGTTTAGTTACGTGATTTAAAATTAATATAATATAAATGCTGTAAATTACTTATGCAATGATTATGACAGAATTTTTTTTTTTTCTTCTAAAGTATAATATTGGTAGATAAAATTTTAATAAACATATAGGTGTATATACATTTTAAACCTTAATTCGGAGACATCACCACTTCAAATTGATATTGTTATATTTATTTATGTGCCTATATTTGTGAAACGAAATTAAATTAAATTAATTATGTTTATTATTGTTATTAATAATATTTTTAATTATAACACGCCCAGTGAAATACTCGCTAGTGTATTAATATATATATATATATAAGAGTTAAAATAATTACGTAATACGACTTAGATATTTAAATAGCTTTTTTAGAATAGCCGCACACTGTTTTATATACCTACGTTTTGCCCGCAATACTTTGTTACTTTTAGATTCTCTACATTATTCGTAATTTGCCCACGTATTGCATATTGTATATAAAAATATTTTAACACAATCGCATTTTGTGACAGGTTAACACTATATTATATGAATGGGTAATTAAATATGAATTTTTCGCTCCGTTTATTTTTGTCCGTGTTATTGCATATACCTGCCCGCAGTATACGTATCACAGTGTTATAATATGTGGGTTTGATTAATACTTTTCAAAACGTCTGCACAATTGTCACTTTTGTAATAAGTATAAAGGAACATTATACCTACTTACAATTTAAATTTGAAAAAAATGTCTCTCAGATATTTTCACGTGTATTAGATAATTTTTATTTTTTTTTTTTTTTCAAAAATAAATCATTGAAAAAGATAGTAGGACGTGTACAAAATGTTGCTCGTTTGATGCGTTACGGTTTTGTCGTTCTTTTCGTTTATTTTTAAGCTTATAATTATTAACATAATACTTGACAAGCATATTTCAACAGACGAACAATTGTAAGAGATAGAAAGGGAGAGAGAGAGAGGGAGAAAGAGAAATATATGTGGTGTACGATGGCAGTTAAATTACAACTAAAAATATTCAAAAATGTTTTCATCGAGTGTCATTTACATATTGTTTGTCCAAGAGCGTGCATACTAATCCCAAGAGTTAACATGCACTGTAAACGAATCATTCCGAATCATTGCAACAAAAAATAATATTATTGATACCAGCGCACGATTTTCTTGTGGAATTGAATGGGTTTAGTCGGGCGATCCAATTATTATTAAACTTGAGTGCTTATTAGAGTGCAAGTTTATTTTCAGTGCGCTTATCGGAATTTCATATCTATACGAAAGTTTTTTATTCGGTTATGCTTTGAACTCGCGTCCGCACGTTTCGATGACCGTGCGTTAAGACAAACCGAAAAATATGATAATATTTTGAATGACTGCGGTAGGTAACTGTCGTGTGACAACAAATCGTAATGCACTAATTCATTCGTGAGTGAAGGTCGATAACAAAAGTTACACGATTACGTTATAGGTTGTAAAGACCAATAATTTCATCTTCATATACTTACTGCCTACAGGTGTCATAATAATTTAAAACAAGCGGTAAACACAAACACTTGGCTATTTTACTTTGAGTCTCTATTCCGCAATAATAATAATTATTTTCTCCAACAAATAATATCAAATCACTATTGTATTTTACTTTTGACGATACAATTTTTATTATTATTCTTCGTGAGTCATATGTGCATGCTTTCGAAAATCTGAAAAATCAATCAGTCAATGGTGAAAACTTGAATTTTTTTTGTACAAATATGTTCAGATATACATTATAGATTGGATATAGGTATTTATATAGGTCTTTCAGTCACCTCAATTCAACCCGTGTAGTATTTCGTATAGATATTTTGACTTTAAGAGAACGCGTTCGAAACGCTATTCTGAGTATAGTTGAGTATGTGATGCATTAAAAAACACCGAAGATATTGTTAAATACGTGTGTTAAGTTAGTTTCTTGAAGGTCTGTTAATACACAGTTTTTCATTACTAAACTACAAAAAATAAACGGCTACAAAATTGTTAGTTTCCAAACACTTTGTTAATAATAAAATATAACAAATACGTCATTTTAATATTCTACTTATATGAAACCGATTGTTTTCTCGCTCGATTCCAAATCTAACTGTGACGTGAATTTCGTGCATATCTAAACCTTAACATTTTTTCCATATTTATTCCGATGGAATATTTGTATTTATTTTATTGCAATGCGTTGCAGCGAAGGGAGAATAATATTTACTTATGAAATGGCGTAAGTATTTTTATTGAAGTTCTTTTATTATTTTATAAACAGTTTTGAAATCTAAATACCTTTGCGTATTCGGTGATGATTTCCCAAATATGCAGTAATAGTAGAGTAGAGGCATACAAATTGAAAATTCTTAATCGCTTGAAACAACGTAATGAGCTATTATAATAATTTTCTGAAATATTATATGATTGGTTAATTTCTCGGAAACTCCATTTTTTTCAGTCTATGACTGTAAGAATTGACGAGGGTGAACTGCAGTTAAATGTAAGTTCACGTCCACCCTGAAATTTTATTCGGATATTTTTTCTAACGTCCGATTTTATCGTTGTTTATTATTTATATTTATTAAAAAATAAAATAACTAGGAAAATGATTATCTTAAACTGTCCACCAAAAATGTAATTCTGTCGGAATACTTACATTCGGGGACTAATACAAATATAACTAATATAAGCGTGTTCCATATATTACAATGGTAAATGTTTCGAACGTAATTTATTTACCTTAAACGTTTTTGGTTTAAAATTTAAAATTAATATTTGTGTTAGTGTATTCGAATATTGGGCATTTTTAAATTACCGAACTGTCAAAAGCATATTTTAATTTTGTGTGAAATATTCGTAATAATATTATATTTTTGTTAACTAAAACAAATTCGAGCATATGTGCAGCGAGTCGTAAATTACAGAAATAGATTATTATTAATGGTATTATTTTCTCTGAACTCTTTATGTGTTGAAGTAAATATAATTGTATTTGTTCGCCTCTTGTGTACTTAAAACGAAATTTACCCTTTATGACGGAAATGTTACATATTTTATTTTTTGTTTGTTTTTATGGGCGGAGCAATTAACATTTTAGCCTGACAACATTTTATTTACGTTTACCTCTATGTATTTCAAAAATAATAAATACAAGAAATATGAGATTAACATATTCTAATTAATAATTTATTATGATATAAAAGTTTAACTCGCATTCTAGTGGCATTAAGTCCTTAATTCAATAAACGGTAAACTGACGTGACCTAAGCTAAAGTTTATGAAAATATCAGTATTTTGTTTAACGTTACTGTTGTTATTAATTAAACCCCACCTACACGAATAGTTTTACACCAATGTCAATATTTAATATAGGTATATTTCGTATAAAAATAAATTGGTTTTTTTTCTCCATATTATATTCATTTTCAAATTACGGATGTGAATTTTGTTCTGAACTCTTCAGAAGTTTAAAGTACGTATACAGCGATAAAACTTAACTAAGTTTTACTTCTAAGAGCAAAAACACGGTTTTTAACAACTCTCAGAGTAAGTTTATTCCGATGTATCTGCAGAGTTTACTTGAATAAAAAAAAAAAATGTTAAAAGGGTTTTGCGGTAATTTAAACATATCGATTGTTATTGAAAATGTTCTTCGGCTATTTTATTTTTATTTTTATTTTTACTTCAATATTCTTTGCTTTGGTTTTTTTTTTCCGTGTTCAATACCCAGTGTCAATATCGACGGTGTATTTTTCTACATTTTCTGTTCTCTTTAATCCAATGGTCGTTCGGAACTACTAGAATAAAATGTCAGTACATATTAATAGAAAAGATCTTGTTAACAAAAAACACGGACGTGTACGTGATTAGAATTCAAAGATAATGAAAAGTACATTCATTGCGTTTGGATGTTTCTTTAGTTTTGAAAATTCTAAGTGAAGAAAGTTTTTTTTTTATTTCGCGTTGATTAAATTTTTTCCCCGACATTTTTATTATATCACGTACAATATGGTTAGATTAACTCTGAGTGTTTGATTCGGTTTATTAAAAATAAATAAAATAAATGCTTTCGGTATAGGGTTTTTCGTAAATATTAAATGTAGATTAGTTATTTTATATCGGAACTAGTTTGGTATTAAATAATGAAATATATATATATATAAAAAAAAGTAAAAAAAAAAATAATGATTATTTTTTATATTATCCCTTTTTCCTGTCTATAATCTTTATAATACTTTAATCATTATAATTACTGTGTTATTTTAACATGCCTTAATAATTTTTTAATTAGATTTTCTTTCTTTTTAAATTATTAAAGGAAGAAAGGAAAATAAACTAAGCGTCTAAGTTTATTATAAAAATCCCATTTTATGAAATATAATGTAGTTTTAGTTAGCATAAAATCGTTATGTCTAAATTATTTCACACTAATATTTCAATATTTCTATATAAGTACACTATTATATTATTATTAGATGGACTTTGAGTATGTTAAATGTTTTCAAATGTTTTAAAAATACATTTGAAAAAAAAAGTTAGTTGGTCTTAGCTTAAGTTACAAAGTTATTTTGTTTAACCTTTCAAACTTAATTAATTAATTATTTTTATTATTGGCTAGTTAACTTCACTAGTATACGTTTTTATTGTACAAACTTAAATTGTTACAGTTGTATTTTTTTATCGACGTCTAGTTAAATTAACGAGTTGAAACCGAATGATTTTTTTTTTTCGAAATTCATAATTCAATTTTAATTGACTGTTTTCAGTATTTACGATTTATAAATAGCATTTTGCTGTGATAGTCATTGAATCGATTTAGTTTATTTTCATATAAATTAAAAAGTATATAAATATGTATAATATCATACATGTAACGTTATTTCGGATACTTTTAATGTTGATTTTCTTTGTAAGCGATAAAAAAAAAAAAAAAACTATTCTAGTTAAGTTAAAGTATTTTTTTTTGCATTTTAACTTTTAATGAAAGTCCTTTTTGTTTATTTAATTTAACATAATCGATTTAATTATTTTTATTAACTAGTCCACCTTTAACTATTATCGTCGGCAGTTATACCGGCTGTGTATGTAGGTGCTTGCTCAGCTACACGTATAGTGGAAGACTCGCCTTTACCTTTTCGGTTTAACAACTGGGTCATATAGTACAATTACGTTGCTTAGACCGTATATTTTGTGGCTTATCGCGGTTGAAATTAAACGTTAAACACGAATAACCACGTTGAAGGAAGATAATATTTCCGAGAATTGTACGCGAGTATTTATTAAAAAATTGTCATACAAACGGAGTTTGGCAATTAAAAAAAAAAAGAAAAAACCAACACGGCTAACTAATTTTGTATTCTTTCAAAAGGCCTTTTTACAGCCCTCGGTAATTATCTCCTATTTAAATACCGTTTGCGTTTAAACTCTAATTTTCAACTCAAACGTCACGGTATATTCTGCGTTCCCGGTGTATAACGTAATTTCACTACACACGCATCGTAAGCCGTTAGTCGGACCGGGACAACAAACGCGGGTGCGAACGCATGGTATACAGTGTCCTCTTAATTTGCGAGACAAACGAATATTGTCATTATTGTATTATTTTGTGCGTCGCGGGAATTCGGTCGAGGAATATCGATTGTTAGCTGGGCGGTTCGCGTTTGTTAGCGTGCGGGAAAAAAAAAATTTGTCAAAACGACCGTACGCGGGTATACGCAAATAGATCGCGGGCGCGCGGCGACATTATAATATATAATTATTACGCGGTGTGTGTGTGTGTGTGTGTGTGTGTGTGTGTGTGTGTGTGTATGTGTGTTTAAAACCGTGGCAGTTACATGATTCGGCCATAACCGCGACTATGACCGAGTCAATATATATTATTGTTGTTGTTGTTGTTGTTGTTGGTACACCCGGTACACAGGTATCCGCGTGATTCGGCTCACGCGTAATGTATCGCGAGGTACTCCGCGGAGCCGTCGTCGCGGTCGCGTGCATCGTGACTACGGCAATCGTCCGCGGCCACGCAACGGTAGCAGTGCGGTTCTCGAGAAATGCACACACACGCGCGCGCGCGCGCGCGCACGCACGACGGTTTCTTTTTTTCTCTCCTGCCCAAAGGCGACCGCGTCAGGTGCTTCTCTCGATCGATGACTTCGCGTCGCGGGATATCGTCCCGGCCGCGGTGTTTCGGTGCGCGGCTGCAGCGACGTTCGCCAAACGCCGCGGTGCCGCGCGAACGTACCCGCGTCCACGTAACGCCGTTATCATTACTGTCGTTACAATCGCAGACCCGAATATCCCGGTAACCTCCCCGGCGGTGGTGTGACCGCCGCCACTGCTCCCGGTCGAAGTCGCGCGGCGTCCGTTCGGTACGCGAGGCCCTTAATATCAGCCGCGCACTTTTATAATATCGCGATGACCGTCGCGTCCGTCTTCTTTACGCGTTTGGAACGCGGAACGGCGTGTTCGTAGAAGCGTAGAAGCGTAACGCCGCGGCATACACGATTAGCTGTGGCGACGTAATATGCACGTGCCCGTAGAAACGAATTCGGGAGTGCATTGCGAACGCGCTTAACGGAGAATCTACGGTTGTTGTTCGGCCGGCGGAGATTTCGATACGAAAAAAAAAAAAAAGAGAAAAAAAAAAAAAGGAATTCGGGATAGAGGTTAACCCTCGCCGTATTGGGAGAAGGCGTTTAAAAATCGATGCCGCCAGCCGCCGAACGGCTTACACAGCTCTGGACGCGAGCCCCGGGTTGAACGGTAGGTAGATTGATTCGTGTCCAAATGTGGCCAGTTACCGAATCCGGTTTACACGATTTGTGTCCGCGATTATAATAGTAGAGTATCTCACACGCGGGGGCCCCCGGCTAACGGATTAGGCCGCGGTTGATTTGTCGAAAGGACGACCTTTCGCCGATATATTTATATATATATATACGAGGGCTAATCAAAAAGTATCGAGACTGATAGTATTACTCGGAAACCGAGCGTTGAAGAGCAAAACGATTTGTAAACCTAGCTTCTGTGACTTATACTGAGCACATCTATTCGTATAAAATCTCTACAAACTTCTTCGTTTTGATTTGACGATATTTTTCTAAAATTTGTTTTTCACGTTTGGCGATTTCGTAATGAATCCAAAAGAAGCGGAACTCGCTGCCGCTCGAGGGCACATTTTCAGTTTTTCAATTGACATTTAATGGCAAAAACCACGAAATGTTGCATCCCTCTGGAACTGGAAAAAAATGCAGACGAATTGTCTAAAATCTCCAAATCTGTCAAGTTACTCTTCTTTTGGGTTTATTACAAAATCGCCAAACTCGAAAAATATATTTTACAAAAATATCAGTGAAATCAAACCGAAGAATTTTATAGAGAAGCAATAAAAACAAATTTACTCAGAAAAAGTCATAGAAGCAAGTGATACCAATCCTACTGCTCTTCGATGATCCTTTTCCGAATGATACTACACTGGCCGTTCGGGACCCTAGGCTGCCGTCTATTCGGCCCGTCGGTTAATCAGGCCCCGTTTCCGCGGAGTTCCGCACGACAGGGTCGGGGTTCACGAGCGTAAATATCAAATACGTACGTACCTATTGTAGGTACGTCCGTCGATCCACAGATCCATAGGTAATAAAGAAACGGACGAGCCGCTCTTATAACAAATTTTGAGCGAGGCGATGTTCCCGGAGGGGCGGTAAACTCAGGCGATTTACTATCCACCGTTACACAGATAAAACGCCTCACTCTATGGGACTGGTATGTGTAACTGTACCCGGCCGTTTTGAAACGCACGATGAGGCATTGGTAGCCTATCTACATCTTTATGATCTATGCCCACGTCGCGCCGGAGTTCGTGGTACGATAATAATAATATTATCGTGTGATAATTATTTCGCACGTACGTGTACACCGTGTACACAGTAGGTAATAATGTGTAATAATAATATGCAATAAATAATACAAGGCCTCGGCGTTTTTTTTTTTTTTTGTCATCGACGCGCGGCAAACGATTCGCAAGACAAAACCGCGGCAAAATTCACACGTAATAATATAATACAGAATACCCCTGCAGTATACACGCCATAGTATATTATTATTAATCCCGCGAGAGCGTTAATAAATCGCACATGCCTTTATATTATTTTCGGACTTGTAGTAATATATAAGCGCGCGACAACACGCCGCACAGTGATATAATAATAAATCGAAATGTAGGTTAGCGCGATATTTCTCCGTAATACCGTCGTTACTATATTATTACAGTGTTTATAGTGTACGAAACCGTTTTTTCCCCCCCCCATCAAAAAGATCGCTCTGCCCTCCACCATTAAATATGTGTTTATTATAACGACGACGTAGCTGTTAAATAAATAAAAAAAAAATAATAATAATAATAATAATAATAATAATATGCTCGTTTGATATACAAGACCTATGGGTATCTGGAGATGCACTGCAACGCGGACAACGAACCCGTCCGACACAATATGTATAGGAACGGTGCCTTCTCCTTAGTCAGGAGACGGGGTGATTACAAACCCCTCTCCTCCGTGAAATGTTTAAATGTCTCGTACAGCCACTTTTGGTGGCTAAATGTTTTAAAAAGTGCATAAAATAATATTATAAGCAATTATAAAGAATTCCCTACCTTATTTAATAAGGGTTATTATTACAACGACACACGAAATAATAATTGTTTGTTATAAAAGGCAATGTGTTTCGAAGACCGTGAATAAATACAAAAACAAATTGTCGAGTCGAGTCCTCCGAGTACTCGACTCCAGAATTTTTCCTAAGTCGAGTATTCGCACATCTCTAATATTTTCTTTTAAATTTATTCGAAAATTACATCATACATATGGGTATGTAGCGGATATGAAGACGACTCGCTTTAGATTTAGGATTTTTAGATTTTGGTTCTTTTTTTTTTATTTAAGTTAAAGATATTGTAGTATTGTTATATTATTTATATTTTTATTATATTTTACTAACAGTATTTTCACAGAATTTTTTTATTGACCTTTTCTAAATGTGTTAAAATCGTCAAAACGTTCTGACGTTTTTTGAGTTATTTATAATTTATAAACAATTTGAAATTTTCAGTTTTTAGTTTCTATTTGATTTTATGTGGATAAAATTGTTTTGACTGAACATAAATTTTTGAAAATGTCGTTATAGGTTCATCATATGATATGCAATTAGTGGTAAAAATAAAGTTGAGCATAATTCATCAGTTTTTTTTTTTATACGCGTTTCGAGTTCAAATTTTGAATGCAAATTATAGAATTTCAAAACATATATAACAGAACCTTGCTCAGAATTGTATTTGGTAAGCAATGATTTATCGTAACATACAGATTATATTGATTAAATAGCTTTATTTATCTTAGTTTCCCAACTTGCCACCTAAATAAAACAGCGGCACACCCATATCAACTTTTTTCTGTTTCATTTGCACAGCACGTGATATGTATAGACAACACGGTTCAAACGATAAAAAAATGTACAACATAGTATAGGTGCTGAGTTTATTGAATTAAATTAGATTAATATACAGAAAATAGATATTATATCGAATTGATCTCTATTAATAATAATAATAATAATAATACTTCGATATTATATTTCAGTTATACGATCATTTCAATCTTATGGTTATAATATGTGTACTTAAAAAAATATGTTCTTATCATTACTATTTGTATAATAGCGGGTTTTGTATGATTTCCGCTTAGACTAGTAGATACCATTAATAAACAGTGTTTATTCAGATTCCGTGTAAAGAAACTATTAGTTTTATCGGCAATAGTTGATATGTGTGTGTGTCTTTTCGTTAGTATTAAAATGCTGTAAAACTTTTCTACCGCGGCGGTGGTACTTTTTTATCCAATATTTTTCTAAATGCCCAACAGTTTTTCCAAAAAAAAAAAAATACTTGACATCCAATCACAATAATAATAATAAATTGGGCCAAAAAAGTACAAGGAAAAAATAAAAGCTAAAATAGGTTTGATTAAACACCTTTTTTTCTTTTTTCAACGACTTGAAACATTTTTGTGTAACTGGTAGAAAGTTTTTTCAATGCCATAAATCACTATATAGGGATAGATAAATTGTCAGTACGGACTGCGGAGTTCGAAGAACAAAATGTATACGTCGTAGGCGTATATAAACGAAAAAACAAGCGAAGGAAAAAAAAACAAATAATAACAGAATGAACAAACGCCGCCGCCGTCGTAATACAATTGCGGAAAATTTGTTTCTTGTATATTCACGACGAAACGCGTCTATATATGTGACGTAAATATTTAAAATGTCTAGTGATATAAAATCCATAAACTTGACGGGCATTCATTCATTTTTTTTTTTTTTTTTACCGCGCCAGTGTTTTTTTTTTCTTTTGTGAAAAACTGACCGTATATTAAAACCGCGGTATTCATACGTTATTATATTATATTTTTATTACTAACGTAAAATAGAGCAAGAAAACAGTAGTTTCCAATAACCAAAAGTAGTTTTCAGTTAAGTTAAATTAGGTTTTCCTTAGGAAACCAGGTATTTGTTGCATATCGGGTATCATCGGGTATACGTAAATGCGTAATATCAAAATCTTCAATAATAATAATAAAAATACGTATTTACTAATAAATTATGAATATCTATATGTGTTTTAGTATGCGTGTACTAATTTAAAAAAAAAAACGTACAATGTATATTCACTCGTTCGGCGTTTGTGTAGTCAATATAGTGTGTCATTATTATAATCAACGGAATGTAAACATGACGGTTTTTAGTATTGTTTTGATTACAATTTGTTTAATTCAAAACATGTTTTTACAACAATATTGAGTTATTGCTTTGTTTTATTGAATATTATATGAGTGCATTAAAAAAAAAAAAAAAAAATCACAGTACACAGTATACTCTATAGGTACACGAATGCAATGTCAATTTTTTAGCATTTTGCAAAAAAAGTTCTATGATCTAGTCACCAATCTATTAGCAGAGGAAAATATCTTTCACTGCGATTATTATTCAAGAAAATCTAGCCAATATTAAAATACATGCTATACAACTTAGTTTATAGTATTACTAGTATATTAGACTATGGTATCGAGATACTTATATTTAAAATAAAACAACTAATATTTTGTGTAGGTTATACTTACTATAATTATAATTGTTACTGTTACATGTGTAAGTTATATGTAATGGTTTTAAAAATAATCAAATTTTGAAATATAATTAATGTACACGATGATTGCCAATTAGGATAGTGTCGGTTCATTTCCCGTACATTGAGGAAAAATCATAGAACATAATATATACCTAATCTCAAATGTTTCAATAAATTATTGATTCGTCTGGGGCTTTCGGTCTCCTACAGCTCTCGCCGGAACTTAATCAACAATAACCACGGGAATCTCGAATGAGATAGGAAAGAGGGGATTTGCCCCCTCCCCCCGTGTTTTAATGTATGAAAATGCGAGGGTGACTAAAAAGTTAAAATTCGTAATTTGTTTTTTTTTAAATTACATTCGCCCTCCTGCCCCAGAAAAAGTCTACCGAGTTCCATGAAAATAACACTCGATTTGCGTTAAACAAAACCATGTCGGGCAGGTCAGAGTGGAAACAAGTTTTTATTTCTTTTTTGGATTTTTGTTTTCTGTTATCTCGGTATAGAAGAACTACATAAGTACATACATGCATAGAGTATATTACTTTAAATACATTTATTCATTTATATAGGTAACGAATATATAACATACCTAAAATTTTGTTAAAAGTATTATTGTTTGCAAAAAGTATGGTTTTGTTTTTTTTTTTATTTAAAACTAAGAAAATTATACATCTAATTTAAAAAAAAAGTTTGTTGACCAATATTTAATAATAATAATTATTGTATTATGACTCGTACACGAATATGTTTTTAATTTTCTAAGAAACAATATAATAAGTAAATTCGATAAAACTATAGATGCGTCAATTATATTATTCGAAAGAATCGTAACCGTCCAAAGTCGTATTTTTTTTTTTTTTTTTTTTTTTGATATGTATGCATTGTAAGTTAATAATACAATAAAAATGTAATAGGTACCGTGTACACCGAAAGCAATAGTTATGATATTTTTATTGTTGTATGCATAATGCTGTTTTAATCGGCTCATAGCGATATGTTTATGAGTAATATATATGTGTATATAGTGTGTACATAACGTAATAGCAGAAAAAAAACCAGTTTAATGTAAAATATTATGCTCATTTACGGAGTCATCGGTTTAATACGAGACGTTTTAAATCGCAGTGAGTGTAGAGCAGAAACTCGATTTGTTTTATATTAATGTTTTTATTTTTTTTCCCCATTGGAAATCTGTTAGTAAAAATGCTTAGGTTAGTTCATGCTGCAGTACGATAGAGGACGCGGATTTCTTGCCTATAGCGGTAATTAATTGATTTGAACGATTTTTCAAGATTTCCGACAAACGTTCCTTAAAAATAAAGAATAAAAATTTACAACAAACGGCGACACATCGGTTTTATTTTTGTTGATTTATGTGGGTTACTGCACTGGCCGCAAAAGGATATAACACAACCACCAATACTATAACACAACCTTACCTGCAGTTTACTGCAGAGCTCCGCTCAGGACCGTTTTTCGATTGCAATGATTAATTTTCGCTCTCGAGATACCTATAAATTAAATCGCCCTATTTTCCTAAATACCTTTCCGACGTCTCACCTACAGATTACAACGCGGTGGCCTAATACCCGCAGTGTGAGGTACATCCGGCTTTTGTTGGTTATTTATTTTCCTCGGTATCGTCTGTCCAAGTCGATTTTTAAATATTCCAACGCACTTAAAGACGGTGTACACACGGGAGGCGGCAATTAAAGCTGCTACTACTTACAACTGGTTAAGTAGTTTAATATTTATCATGACTGCACTCTTCGTGGGTAATGTATTCAAAAATGGCTTTAAGACATTACGATAATATTTTTGAATTTGCATTTTATAAAGTAATACACTTGTGTACGTCTGCGGCTCTGCTGCACACCTATATAGACCGTAGTAGCAGTACTGCAGCGGCGTTATGGTAAAAATATAATAACAATTTGAATATCAAAAGCTATTCTTTCATTAAACTAAACAGTAAACCCCCGGAATTTTAAGCAGCATTTTATTGTTCGTCAAACCTATACAAAATTAAAATACGATTCTTCTTTAAAAAATGTAATATTTTTGTTTATGGAAAATAAATCTTGTGTACCGGTGTTTTCTTTATAATATGTATTATTATTATTATTGGTATGTAACACACTATTGGTATTTTAACAGTGTCTTGTTTTACATACCGTTCTTGATTTCGTAAGATTTTTTTTGTTTTTTTAATCCTAGGGTATTTTTACGTTTGTTACAGAATAGTTACTATTTTCTGATCAGATAAACAGGATTTAAATATTATTGTACCAGTGTAATATTGTAATATTTATGATAAATTAGTATAAGAATAAATGTTTTTAACTTTGAATATGATCGATTATTAGCATCTAATATATTTTTTACGAAAACATAAAAAGCAAAAACACGCGATCAATTCTAATATTATACTGTTTTTAGTCTTGCACAAAGTCCATTATCGGCCAATTATCGTTTTTAAATTTATATTGAATGATGTATTAAATTATTAAAATGTATATCGCAGGTCGCTTGGGAAATAATGTAAACTTAATATTATATCGTCAAGTATCGTAACGAGGAAAACAATTTCAGGGGGGGGGAAGAGGTAATCATAATTTGTATTATTAATCATTTACTATTTTTTTTTAAATCATCAAATATATACCAAAACAACCTAATAATAACCTATAAAAACACATTTCATTGAAGGGGTGAGTACGTGCTTCCACTGCCTCCTAATTACGACACTGATGTTTTCGACATCCTTTGAAAAATAATATTAATATTCTAATAGTTGGGTACTTGAAATTCATTATATGTACTGTAAACCCAGTCGTTAGGGGTCACGTAGCCACAGGGTGGAATGATGTTTATAGGATTGTAACTCCCTTGGCCCTAAAATGTTTCCGTCAGCCGCTTTTTAAATGTTTTAAAAACTACATACTAATGTTAGATTGGAATATTAAAGTGGGTAATTATAATTATATGCAGTCAGGCGCAATACTGGCTTCTACTTTTATGCTGGGAAACGATTAAATAGCGCTCATTTTTAAACATAAACGATCGGCGTTGTTATGCATCTAAAAAAAGTCACAAAACTAAAACAAGTACTTTGGAAGAACAGAACTAGGAAAAATCGAAAGCGTGTTAAAATGAATATAGACTCTTATATCTCCTATATTCGAAGTGCCCTATGGGAAGATCTCGGTATCCCGGTGGGACAGTATCTACGCATCCTGAATGCAGTTTACGTTAAGATTCAGCTGTACTTTATTAAGACATTGTAGGTGTATGCGGTTCATCAATAATTGTTTAACGTTATTTATGGAAAATCAAATTTTTTCCAAGTGAATGAGAGGATTGCAGAATTGACAAAATTCCTCTCCCCCCCATAATTTGTTTTGGTTACGCCACTAAACGTATCATATTATTACTATATAATTTTAATGGTGCCTATTTACGTACGAGAATTTTTAATGATGTTTTTCATAAAATTTCGCAATAAATTAATTATAAGGTTAAGAATGTTTATGATGCGTGTTCAGATTTTAGAATCCGTACTATAAACTATACAGTACGATTTTATACACCATATTATTATTATGTAGTTATTTTTGATAATTTATCAAACACGATTTTTTTAATATTTAAGTTATTGATCATTATAATAAATATTATGGTATGTACTATACATATTAATTTATTATCCGATAGTATCATAAATTTTTTTTTCATTATTTTTCTTTTATGATTTATTTTTTTTGATTATCACGTTACTGTCTTTAATTGACAATATTTTATTCGTTTATTATTTTTTTTTTTTTAGTAATCAAACAATATTATTATCAGTATCTAATTGAACATTTTTTTTTTTTGAACACACTTTTTACTGGATTCTCATGTACGCCTCAAATATAATTCGAACGTTTAAAAAGATAAATACCCGACCAGGTCACAGAAAAACGGCATTGAACTCTCACCTGTCTTTTTTCGTCAATACTTTTTATTATTATTTTATATTAGTCAAACCAATAATAAATTATCGCTCTTGAAAAAAGATTCTCCGCGGAGTTGCAGTTTCTCATAATATAGTGTTCACAAATCGGTTTTTTCTTTCAAAATTAAAACTCCATAAGTAGCTGTACCCATTTATGGTTGTTAAAAAAAATGACGAGAAATCGTTTTTAAAGGGTGTATTTCATATTATATACAATAGTAAATATTGATTTAGTCTTGTATACATTATAGTTTGATTTCGAGTCATAGATAACCATGATTTTTTGCTTAAAATTATAAATTTTATTGTACACGTTATAAAATATTAAGTGGGTACCTAATTAGTAATTCCGGTGTATTTCAAATTTCAAACGTTCAAAGAAAGATAGAATGCATTTTTGAACATAATTTTAGTCACTTGCTTTGTATACTGTCATCGTGAAATCATTGATTGTGTTGTATATAGGTATCTATATCGGTAAACCACCTGAGCTTGACAAAAAAAAAAAAAAAAAAACAGTATTTATACATTTACTTCATTTACATAGACATTTTAATGAATTACGTATATGATTATTTGTATATTTGACTCGTTTGTCCGAAAAAGCTGCTTTCAGCTATAATAATATAAAAATATCTTACCATATTAAAATGCGTTTAAATACAATATGCTAAACATATTGTTATTATTTGTTATGTCGAATAACCAATACATTTCCAATATTTTCACAAAATCTAAAACTGAAACGTGCGTGTTCAATACAATTTAATTTTTTATTATTTCCATAATTTAAGTATATAATAATATTTGGTCGTTATAATTTTGTTTTCTTTTAATTCGTTTTCTTACGTGACTTACAAGTTACAATTTGTTATATTACAGGTGTACACGTGAACGTCACGAACAATTCTCGAAATTCGGACGTTTGATCGCAAAAGGATATTTGCATAATTTAATAGGTACAACATAATAATAAAAAAATAACTACAATATAATGTGTCGTATTATATCAACTGTAATATTATGAACGTAAATGTTGCTCCAAGTACGGACGCTGCAATTTATTTAATGTGCACACCTACGGTCGTGTTCTAGATTTAGTTTTTCGGTGTAAAAGCTACCTACACAACCATGGGATAACCTTGGGGATCTGGACCGTCTAAATATTTATACGTATCGGTCTCTGTTCGTCTAATCGTTTTAAACTTCAGATGTTATAAATGCGTTTTAGATAATATACAAACACACGCGCGCGCGTATGGCAATCGGCCCAACAGAGTACTTTGAGTCTCGTCATAAAAAAAACTGACGCAATCGTTATAAATTAATGCCTAATTGTTTTTTTTTTTTTTATTTTATGGAAATCGCGGCAAAATAGATACAATAATAATAAATTATGTGTGTGTTGCAACGATAATGATATAAGGTATACCAATACACTGTACAGTCGGCAGATTGAGGAGTGAGAACGTAATAAAATAGTCGTACGTTTTGTACTGTAAATTCAATGGATTATATAAAAAAAAGAAACTTTCAAAAAAAATAAAAATAAACACTTAAAATACCAAAAATGTGGCTCGAAATTCCAGTAAAAGAAAAAAACCGATCATAATAAATGCAAAAATATAACAAACAACTACCGCCGTCTTATGGCTTATAGTGAATATAGATAAATCATGTATGTATTATATTTTCAGTGTCCATCATTCATCATAATCTCGTACCTGCGGTAGATAATATAAAAACAAAATAAATATGTTGGTTTAATAAAACGTTGAAAATATCGTAGAACGCGTAAAAAAAAGAAAAAAAAAGGCGAGTAAGGAGTGGGAAAGAACTAAAAACTCTAAAACGTCAAAAAACGCGAACAATTAATCGAGTAAAAAATAAAAGTTTCGAAAATGTGGTATTCGTTATATAATATATAATTTGAACGTTTTACAATAAAAAAAAAAAAAAAAGCTGTCTAGGGGGTGGGGGGAGGAGAATAATAATTAATTAAAAACGCGCAGCCCGCGTCCCGTGTTGCGTCCGGGAAATAGGAAAAATAAAACCCCATCTCCGTTTTCGATCGGATTCGTTTGCATATGCTATTGATTTATTTTCGCGCGAGCACCGAGCACATGTATCCGAACGGGGCGAAAGTTAATTGACCGCGGATCTCCGAAACTTATTGCGCGGCGGCGGCGTCTACGCGTGCAGTTGCCCCGTAACCCCGCGGGGTTATTGGTTATTTTCCGTAAGCCGCGGTCGTCGACGTCCGGAAAACGATTACCGCGGTGCCGGTCGAAAGACGGTTGCCCATCGTATACCTCCGCCGCACGTGATGATAACGACATTACTGTGTTTCACGTACGTGCGATCCCCGAACGCGGTGGCCGATATCTGATTTGCATCGTGTGCGTATTCGTTTCGGGGGTCGTGAGAAAAACGGAAATTGTGCGCGGCGGTCCGCCGCGACCCGGACGGCGCGGGCCCCGCGCGTATACCGCACACATACCGCGGGTGTGGTTGCCACGGTTACCGTAATCGCGTAGTGCACTCTCGGAATGTTTTTACCGTGCCCCGGACCTCTCGGTCTCGCGCAATAATACGCACTTAATATAATTTAATATAACATATATAAATAATAGCATAATGTAATATACAGAATAATAATATAACATACACTCAATATAGTATACGATCACGTGTAGGCGTTTCCACTTTTCGCCAAGACGTCTAATCACACAATATGATGATAATAATAATAATTTTATTATTATCGCCATTATATTTTTATCGCTTGAAAAACGACACGCTATCACTGTACCGGTGCCCCATATCCGTCGGCTTTTGTTTTTATAATAACATTATTACCATTATTATACTATTACATTATATGTGCGTGCGTGTGTGTGTGCTCGGGACATTCAGCATTCATTTGCATATTTATGTTTTGATACGTCCGTTAATAGATACGGATACCAAAGTGAGTTAAATATAACGAGTTAAACGTGTAAAAATTTTTTTGCGTATTATCACACAATTCGAAGTTTTATTATTGTGTTTTATGTTTTTGTAGACATATTTCGAAAAAAAATTAAAATAAAATAGAAAATATCAAAAAAAAAAAAATGTACTTACGAACATAAGCAGTGAAGTGGCCAGGAATTGTCAATGGGAGGTGATGTAGTAAATACCACAAATAATAGTTATGATATAATAACTCGCAGAATCTTCATCTATGAACAATGAGAGTTCAAAAGCCGGATACAATACAAACAATTCTATTCAATAAATTGAATTTTTTTAGTTTTTACCATACATAACTTGGCTGTAATATATAATTTCGAGATCAAATTACAGTTAATAAATACTCATAGTTGTTGTATTTTTATGCTAATGGAGGAATATAACTCCTAACCTCCTTTCCTGCACACGTCACTGTCAATAAGGACCTTTTCAATAGCATAAGGTTATCGTGCTTACTTGTATATAAATTACATTATTTTTTTAGAATTTCAAATCACGAACCGTATTAACCGTCGCGGTAAATTGCGTAAGATACAAAACTCTGCATTCATCGTTATATTCCAACCACTTTTCTCCGGAGAAAATAACATTCGATCACGGGATTACACCTTTTGGCTGCGTTTGCAAGGGACGAGAATGTATTATGATATGTTTTACTTTTATTTGAATATTTGGTTTTAAAACATATAGGCCGATTCGATAGGCACGTGTAGTGTAATCGAAGGAAAAAAAAATGAAAATAGGAGATTGTCAATAGTAATTATTGTTCTTGTCAATAATATTGTATTGCTGTGCGATTAAAACACGGCGTGTATAATACGATATATTTTGTGGTACAACAGATTTTGTAAAACTATTGATTTTCATTACAAATGTATTATTTTATAATAAACATATCTATATAGAGGCGGATCTAGGACAAGATAACGGGTGAGGGGAGATCGCCCGCATCACCCCCATAGATCCGCCACTGCGTGTATCGCGTGTGTTTTATTATTATCAAACGCGTATAGGGCTAATAATAATCACCTAAATAAATTCGAATAAAGTTACTCGGTTTATTTGTTTTCGCGGAACAGTTTGAAAAAACAATTTCCAAGTGTAAATATGTACACATAACACACGCGCCTGCAAAACTATAGAGATTAATTTAAGGAGCTGTCTAAAGAAAAATATAATCTCCATTTTTGCTCGCTATCTTTACTTATACGTGCGAGTTTATAGTTCGTACAACTTGCCATTTAAAAATCTTACCGAAATGTGGGGCGATGTGTGTAATATACACACTGCAGTGTAAATAATTGCTGAAAAAAAAAATGGCATAAAAAAAAAAAATGTATGGACGTTATTAACGAAAATAAATTCGGAATATGGAATTATTTGGTCAGAATCGAATCTATAACGTGAATAATAACTGATCATCTGTTTTTTTTTTTAGAATTTTTTTTTTTTTATTTTTTATTATTCGTCATTTGCATGTAAATTTGCCAAGAATATTCAAGTAGAAAAAATAACACGTTCGTCGTCGGCCATACATACATACATATACGACCGCCAGGTTGCAAAAAATCAATATTTTAAAATTGGTTGTGACATAAACTAGTTTTTGTTTTTTCTTTATATATACTCTCTGAAGAAGATTGTTTTTATTTTTGTTTCATGTATAAAAACTAGTAGATTATATCATTATTATTTATATAGTTGCATAGGCACTCACCGCGGAAGACCACCTCGCGGAAAACAACATTTGCCGCATAATTATTATTTTTTTTTACTTTTTAAAGTAAACGTGTAGTACAGAAATAGTTACGAGTTTAATTCTTCGTTAATTGCTATAAATAATTAATAACGAACATAAGCGAGTGTAATAATAACTGGATTAAAACATATAATATTATAATGTCATGACAGGTATCCATACGGACATCAACGGAATAGATACCTGTTCCGTTGATGATAATTGTAGTTTTTTACAAACAAATTTTTTCGGTTATCGTACGCGATTTACCGCGTTTATCGTCAATTCCGAATCGATTGTACACAATAATTTCTTCTACACGCCTGGTACGCGTGTTACATCTGGGTGTAACGTGTCGCCATAAATAAAAAAATGTTTTCTCTCCGTCTCCGGTAACACGAGTCTGCAGCTGCACGGGAGTCATTGTCGGCGGTGAAAAACACTCTCGGAGTGCTTCGAAATAAATATAATTCCGTTAATTCGAACACCTTTACGCGCGCGAGTCACTGCTGTAATGCGCGTCGAGCATCCGTACAATGCATTACAATTCCATTGTTTCGTTCAAATAATGTGCACGGGTGCAATTAAACATAATAAACAATATTATAATACCCGCGCGCGCGGCTTGATATATTATTTATATAGGTATTTAAGCTGTACAATATGACTACCACCTATATATATTTATATATAATTTATTATAATCACTCGTTTGATATTCGGAGTAATAATTTTACAGAAATATTACGTACACAACGCAATTTCCCCGCGCAATTCGATCGATATTACGGGCCGTTGTAATAATTATCACTCGTTTTTTTTTTTTGTCTTTTTTTCTTATAACATTCTGAACGAAACGAGAAACGTATCGCGATGTGTTTCTTTACGATTCTCGCGGTTTTTTTTTTTTATTTATCTGTGCGTCAACAACTTTTCTACCAGAAATCCAATCGAAAAAAATGCTTCGTAACGGTTTAGATACGTTCGGTAAGTAGATGAGGTCACGGGGTTTTTTTTTTTGATATTCCGTGTATAGTTTTCTTAATAATCGGAAAAAACGGTATTAACGGATTTATTATTTTCGATTTGGTTATATTTCAATAATTTGGTTAAAAACAATCGTAGAGACTTGACATTTTCACAGAATATTTATATTTGGTAGCTTTATCTTGACGTGGCCAAATGTTCTGGCGATTTCTGAGGCATTCGATTGTTTCTATTTTTTATTAGCGTTTTGTGTTCAAATTTTGACGAAAATTTCACTTAGAATTATATTTCATCAACAATGTTTTATCGTTGCTAGGTACAGAAATAAATTGAATAATATTGTAACATTCTACCATCCCAATTTTCCACCATCAATAGTGACACATCCATTATAGCTATAATAGATTGTTTTATTTTTATTTCATCAATTAAAAATCTTTATGTTTTTTTTTTTTTTTTCGAAAAACTGGTTGGTTTTTATACAAATAAATAAGTGTATTGATGTGTAGATAAGATAGCTCGCGGTCCAAGTAGCGTGAAATCAAACCATCGTAGATCGACGCATGTGTATATAAACCGTCTGTATAGATTTACTCGTAAACAGTTAGAAAGGTTATCATTTGTAAATAATAATAATAATAATAATAATAATAATAAAAAAAAATAAATACATATAGGACGAGGTATCGTAAATCAATTTTATTAAAAAATTACTACACATAAATTTGCCTGTCAAAAACCGAATAATTGTGGGGGAAATTCACAGGAGCGATAATTAAATTAAAATCGATCGGCACCTGCAGCACGTAGTAATATAGTTGGAATAACAATACAAAACTATACGGGACTGCGCCCGGCTGGAAAACAAATTAATATTGTGGGCGGTAAAATTTTCTGATAAATATTGTTAAAAAATAAATACAATCTTTTTTTAAAATTTTTATCAACGACGTGTATTATTATTAATCGATTCAAGGTTGTTGTAGTACCTATCAACAATTATTCGATAGTAAAAAAAAAAAAAAAAAATTGTGCATGTATAAATTATTCCAACATTAACTCAGCCATCGGTGTTTTACAATATCATTGCTTCGACTATTATGTTATATTGTTTTTCTGTATACACGAACAATACAAATATCGAAAAATATAGCTATACCTACAAATAGGTACCTCCATGTTTAATTATACTTGCGATTGTGTTTCAATGCAGGTATATACATGATGGTATAATAACATTTTTCATTACGTTATCAATATTTATGATAATATTCTCGTATATAGGGTGACTTTTTATTCACGATCCTGTGCATACATAATAAGATTCCGAGTGAAATTGCTTTCGGTTTTCTTCAGCTTATATAACCACGTGCAGTGATCTCGTTTACCACATTTCCAAAGTTTTACCTTTTAAATGGGATTCAAACGGATTCGAATAGGAACGCCCGGAGGAATATAGGGACGGGTTATTATCTAAATATGGGTATGAAATTATTATTACTCTTCAGCCCTATAATAGTTAAACATCCGACATACATTATTCGTTAGACATCCGGTATAACTCACGAACGGTATATCCTATATTGTTAGTGTATTCGTGTTAAAATGTTTAGAGAATTATTCATCTTTTCGTATCTGCGTTGAAAGAGAAAAGAAGGGGTGTGGCGTTGTCAATTAAAAATAAATTAATATATTAATACTTATTTAAAGTACAAGGAGTATAGGGGTGAACAGTTGTAAATAACGTTGAAATAAAGTTTAAGCGGACGTGATACCCGCATGTGCTGTTTCCGGTTTACAAATAACGTATGAAAGCTAATTTGCCATCAGCAGGGACAACTTTGCAGTGCTGTTATGGTTTCAATATTAGAATGAGTTGAACTGTTATAAAACTTAAGGTAAAACCCGTTATCTGTACGACCATGTAGGTGTTTTTCGATTTTTTCCGTTTTCTACAGCGGGAACTGTGAATATGTGAATTGGCGCAGTTCGTAAACGCATATATCTCGTTTAGCAATTAAAATATCAAAAAAAAAGCGCATTGTGCAAGCACAGGTAACGTTGTTCTGACGTTATTCAGGTAACGATATAACATTCTTACCTTTAAGTTTTATTACAGGTCAATTCACTTAAATATTAAAACTAAGAGCGTAAAGTTGTAAGACGCAGAAAGCGTATGCGGATGTCACGTAGTCCTTGTTAACGATCGAAAGAAGCAGAATTCAAATTTACTCGCAATCCTTCGAGAAAATCGCCGGATCATGATAAAAAGCCACCCCGTGTAATATATTTATACGAATTCCAAACGGGAATATTTAGCATTGTACTGATATCGTTATACGGCCGTCGTAATGTATTTATTCGCGTTTTAAACATTCGTGTATAATGGAATACACACTCGTAGCGACGGCCATAAGTATCGGTAGGTATTGTATTAAAAACCGTAAATTATAATATCCTACGGGAATTAAATTGATAATCCTCAATAATGTTTGATTGTTATTCGTACGCAACGTTGATGACAATACGCACGTTGGTGTAATATCATAATGTTATAGATGTATTGGGAGTTTCGCATAAATAATCAACGCGATAATAACAACGTTATTATTAATTTCTCTGTGGAAAACGATTATGTTGTAATTCAACGTGCGCGGAGAGGAACATTCAGCGTTTATCTTATGTTTCGCAATATCATTATACGCGTTTACGATTATTACCATTATGATATAATAATATATTGTGCCTTATGTATTTGGAGTTGTTTATAAAAAACAAAAAAAAAAAATAAATACACACTCTGTACGATATTATTATGTGCGCGACACAATGGGTACCTTATCGTATCAGATAAACGGAAGAAGAAGAAAAAAAAAACAATGACATATTGGTTTACGTTTAACCGTGTCGAACTTTAAAATAGTACGCTGCGTTCGTACGTTTATTTTCCCGGAAACGCGGTGTTTGTGTAATTGTTATTAACGTTTAAAACGCACCCGATCCTTCCCCGTCCCGCGCGTCGATTGCACGCAGTTCAGTATAAAACGCGCGCGATCGCCGGAATTGAAAAAAAAAAAAAAAAAAAAAAAACGCACCCGCGCAGTGGCGCACTCTGAATATTTCTGTTCAGAGTGCTGGGGCGAGTTGTGATCACGGCAAACGACAACTGTTATATGATTATAAAACGTGCGAGCGAAACGTTTGCGTACCATTTGCGTAACACGCAAGTATTTTTCTTGGCGTTTTTTTTGTATTTTTTTTCCCTGCTACGGTACACATGATTGCGGTGATTGCTCAGTGCGGTCATTTGCACATGCAACGTCCGTACTCGATTTATCTGTGTAGCGCGGTGCAAATGTACAAAGACTATTGCCGTTATATCGGTAACGTAAATTTTCAATGCCGAACGGTTGAAATTAGTTCGGTATTCTAACGCGGCCAATCGACGAGGCTCGAGGACCCCGAGGCTCCACGTAGCCTCACCCCGCGGGTACGCCGCGTCGCCACTCGTCACGTCCGGCGTCTATACTTACCTCAAAACGCCTGCATAACATTATCAAGACGCGCGCAATGATATTTAATATAAACCATAATGTGATTGGTGTGTTGTAATTGTAAACGCTGATATTATAATAACACGAAACTAAAACCGTTTTCAACCGTATTTTCTTCGTGTATAATAATAATAATAATAATAATAATAAAAACGCTTTTAAAATTTACGAAAAACTTAACATAAATTTAATGTTTTTCGGTCAAAGTTGTTAGGTGGTAACGAAATTTAGCCGGAAACTAATATATACTAACAAAAACACGATTTTCGAAACTTTGACGTCGTTCCTTTCCACAGCGAGTTTTTCGAAAACTTTTTAAATGAAATCGAACGCAATTTGCAACGCCGATAAAAGTGTTCGACAAAGGATAAATCATCATATTCTATTTGAATTTTTTGAATTATATTATACCGAACACAACGAACGATGACGGCGGCGAACTCGTGGAATAAAAATTATTTTCGTCCCTTGTCGGGTAAAAAATAGTATTTATAATAATAATAATAATAATAATAATAATAAAAAAAACCGCTAACGTTCTTCCATAATTTGCGTTCACGATTTGTAGATAGGCGCACCTTGACCGAAAACGATTTTTTTCCCTCGAGACGTATGATTTATTTTAAAGATTTTTCGCGGGGAATGATTCGGTTTTTATTTTACTAATATCACTCTTGTTTCGTCCGATCCTCATTCATGGAGACACGGACGGTACATACAGATATAATAACAGTATTAGAGAGGTTATTTTTGTAACTGACCATGACCGCTATATTCTGCAGCTGTGATCCGTATATGGATACGCATTCACACGATTCGTAATACGATCTTGAAACGTATGCAGAGGGAATTGTCCGCGGTGAATTGCGAAAAATCGAAATTTAACGAGATGCACGCAAAACCTACGGCTCGTTCGTTATTTTTACCCATATCGTTTTTAATTATTTCAGTATTGGTAACAATAACCTTAAACACGCGTCATTTTCACACGCGTTTGTTTTTTTTTTTTTTTTTATCATTATTTTTGTAGACGTTTTATTATGTAACTTTCAATCCATCGTGTCACCGAATGTACAATTTTTATTTATTTTTTTTATATGTATATATAAAAAAAAAAAACGCGTGTATAAAAATCAATATCTACGAAATTGGTTATATTAATATTATATTCGAACCATTACGTGTCTACGTTTTTATCGTTCAGAATTTTTTTTTTTTGCTTTTTCAACGCAACGATATATCACTTGTCGGAAATGTATATACTATTACGTATAATATTATTCCGACACCGACTATCGTCGACTTGAGCGAAAAGAGACGAGTATATCTGTATAATATATTGTAACGTTCTGTTTTTGTATTCTCTGTATTATGTGGTTTTTTTTTTCCCCGACACATTTTCGGTTCAGATAGAAAGATTACAGAGAATATTTACTGCGCGGGCGAGTTTCGGTAACAGAATAAAAAATTGCATTTCAAATATTAATTTTTCACAGGTATTGCAACTTACTTGAGGAAAAACACAGTTACAGTTGACGGTTGTATTAATAATGCTTCCGATAACTAATAGACGTGTAATGGGAGTTTTTCGCCTTAAAAAGTTTAAAAAACTAGGTGTATTATTTAAAGTGGCAATTTGTATTTTATTAAACCATTACGTTCGCCAGCACAGCTCTTAAATTTCCAAACCGATCGCGATTATTGAGAGTTTAAAAAAAATATATATTTTTGTTTAAAAGGGGTCAGAACTCATCTATTTTTCATACATTTTAGACCAATAAGCTGTGGAAAATTACACATACTTTCCAATTTCCGATTTAATTTTTTGAAATATATACCCGTTTTTTGACGAATTGTCTAGGTTATTAATGTAGTCCAAAAAAAACGTTGTTACGTTGTACGAGGCAAGAGTCCTGTAAACGATATTTTAAGCAAAGCAAAATAGGTCATGCGCGGGCCTTTTAATACAAAAATTAAAACTGATTGAAGTTTTTGTTGTTAAATCGAAGCAAAATTTCTGATATAAAAGTTGTTCAAAGGAAAAAAGAAGTCCGTAATATTTTTTTAACTAATACTTACATTTCGTACATTTTCAGTTTTTATTCTTTTGGCTTTTTACATTTGGTTATTTTATTATTATTCTTACTAAATATGTTTTTTTTTTTTATTTTTATTTTATTATATAATAATCAAAATATTTTTCTTTCATCGCGACCCATCAAAAATATTTCGTGACCCATAGGTTGGGAAACACTATTCTATACGTGTACTTTGAGATCATATTTTTTTTTAATCGTTCAAATTATTCTTTACTAATAGCGCTCTCTCGTAGATGTACCGTCTGTTTTTTTTTCTACTCGTCACTCAGGTTTTGAAGGTCAGAATTATATATATATATATATATATATATATTTACTAAAAAAAAAATTGTTACTCGTGACACATCTTTAAGGCAATAATTGCAATGTCCTCACGCGTCCAACATTGTGGAAAATGTACATTTAATCAAGGGACAGACGGTTTTTTTCACTGATGGCTAATTTTTTGTACTTAGTGACTAGAAATAATTGTTATTAGCAAACGATATTTAGCTAGGTAGTGTATTGTATAGTTTCGTAATTTTTTTTTATCATTCGCCATCGCATTTACCTCGTTACGAGTTTATTTCTGTAGCCGCGCGAAGGGAGTTTCTATGGTATCAATAAAAATATTTCGCTTTATATTAAATCGATAAATTTTAAAGGCATCAACGCGTCGCCGTACAGTTGTTAATTATTGAAAAAAAAAAAATAAATAAAAAAAATCATATATTTTTACCGCAGACCGTATTTCGAATAAAACGATTCAAATCGAAATATTATTTCACGCCACCGTGTAAAAATAAATCATTTGTAATTTATATTAGTTATACCTATTATGATAAATTATGTTAGTTAACAATATTATTAAAACGTTTTATTATTATAATGGTTTTCAATGGGAAGTCTTAATAAATACTGCGTCCGCTATAATTATGTTTGATTAAGTATACGCGTCGACACACAAACTATAATATCCGCTTAGATATACTTTTAACTATTTTTTTTTTTTTTTTTTATAGTTAATAAATAAAATAAAGTAAGAAAATAACGACGATAATACATTTTCCTTTGAACCGCCGTTGGTCGAGATTGAAATTTAACGCGTTTAGTCGGTCAAGTTATTTTATCATCTGTAAATGAAATTAGTCGCATAAAAACTTCATAAATACTAAATAATATTACATAACTATTCATTTAGTTTTTGAAAAAGATTTGTACAATTAATATTTTGAGCTTACGACGCGGAAATATGTCATTTTTTTTTTTTTTTTTTTTAATTTAATTTATCGTTTAATAAAAAGTGCCCATATAATATTTTGCGACCGTAATAAATTAATACATTTTTTTTTTTCCAAAAATTTACTACATTGAAATAAATTGCATGTTATTTAATTGTTATTACGATTTGTCAAAATTTTACAAATCTATTTATCCATAGGTATTGCACGTGAACAAAAAACTTCTGGTCGTTATTTTAAACTACCAACATACAACCTAAGTGTAGCAGTCAGTAGTTGTACGATTTCATTCGATTTAAATTTTTTCACTTTGCATTTGCATTTTAGAATAATGTAAATTTTTTTAGAGTTAGTATTGTATTCGTCTTTACAACTACCTATATGAATAATAATCAGACATTTCCACATAATAAACACATCCGCGTGTTATAGGTATGTAAACTGTCTAGTCTGAAAGAAATAGGTTTACTAGCTGTTGGTATTGTTGTAATCGTTTTTTCATGGATATATTATTGTCGTCTAATGTCAAGATAACATTAAAACTAATGCTTAAACTAATGTTGTTACTGTATAGTATTTTGTTTTAAAACTCGAAATGCGATACTAAATTCGAAATACGCATATCGTGCGTTTGTATTCACATGTCGAAAAACGATAAAAAAAAAAAATAACAATAATAATAAGCTGATATTGCTGATGGGCGTATCACTGTTTTAGAAGGAAAGTCGGACGGGAGGATAATATATAGAGTAATTATTTAATTTACGAAACGAAAAACGAGTCTGATTAGATAGTATTATTAGTCGTATTTTACCCTTATCGTTGTCAACCCGTACATCAATGGAAGTTATACGAAAAATTGCCAGTATTCGCTATTTATTGCGAAAACTACGAGGAAAATCAAACAATTATCTCCTCAATGCGCCGGCGATTCGATCGGAACAAAATTTCTGGTGAAGAAGTCGTTTGACATTATATAATTATGTATATTATATTACACTATTATGTATTCAACAAAAAACGAAAATAATTTATGCGTAAATTAATTAATAACAACCGCTAGGTATTTACCTATACTGCGGACGGATTTCGGAATAATACACGCTGGTCAACTTATATATAGATTAGATCCCCTTCTGTTTTTTTAAACTCGAAAACACCGAAAACATATCATTATGTAAACATACAAATTGTATGCATTATGCATTACAGTATCGATTTTGTGTTTGTCGTTATGTGAATGAAGTAAAAGCAATGGGGCCAATTGGCCATCGACACACTGCAATCTCGTACAGTATTTTACAATGATGTTCGAATGATTTTTTTTTTTTTTTTTTTACCGAATTCGTTTCTTATAGATTATGAATATTAACAGTCGTTTTAATGTTTCATCAATCGTCTAATTCTAATTCTAAACAATCGCATAATCGTCCAGTATTTAATTATTATTAATTAAATCGGTACCGACTATATATAGGTACCTCGCACGCTTTTTTTTTAAATTTAAAACGTATACTAAATATTGACTGCTATCGATGTTTGAATCGAATTTCAAGTACCTACTCATCGTCCGAAGGAATATTTAACGACAGAATTTTAACGCTAATGAAATTATTATTATTATTAATATTTATTAAACGGTCGTTTCGAATTTTCATAATAATTTCCCGTTTACACAATACCGCTCGTATTATACATATACGCATCAATATTACTAACGTGCGTTTATTCGTTGTGGAATTTTCAAGTAGAAATTGCCTGTGCCTATTCAGAATACATTTTCAGGTATAATATTTCGTCTGTAATCCAATGATACTGGTAAGTATATATTACGCGTTAATAAACCGTTATAATAATATTGCAGCAATATAGTACCTGTATTTGGTTTAAGAATTTAAAATATCGTATTTATAAACCGCCCGTCGATAACTCACCGCGCAGAGACCGTCATGGTTATCGATTATTTGCTAATATTTTCATTTCGGTAAAATATTTGTGTGTTTTTCTCTCGTGACGTGCCCACAGTTGCTTATATACCTATTAATATCTAAACCATTTTGTGTGTATTATAAATAAATTATGTTCCGAGAGCCGTATAATTATTTCGCAACGAATACATAACGTTTAAAAATAATTTTAGATATTTATTTTTAAAGTAAAAATTATAAATTATTACTATTATTAGGTTTTATGTTTGATTTGGCAATAATGAAATGCATACCGCGGTATCCATATTACATCGATACAGCGAACAATTTTAATATTTTAATAGCTAAGGTGAATATTTTGGTACGGTTTTATCTCCTCATTATTTTGCGTTAAACGTGATTACTATTTATTGTGTTTTATAACATTTCTATATCGATACACATTAATATCATTATGAAATATATAATATTATGAATATTCAACGGTCAATCGGTTAAAAAAAAAAAAAAAAACTAATTTATTTATACCTATGCGCAAGAGAAATTTTTAAATTCTCTTTTTTTTTTTTTTTTGGACGTATATTACGGAATTCGATCCGTGTGGAAAATTATATACGACCCGTGAAAACGTAATTACGATGTAATTATAAGATATTAGAAGAAGTATATAATGTGTGTATTATGGAATACCGCGACGATCCGTGTATAGACATGTGGAAATTTATAATGATATAGTAAACAGTTCGATGAATAATAATAAAATCGCATGTATTTATAGAGTCCATAGGTACGTCCAAGGTTTTAAACGACCCATGTAGTTTTTACCTGCAATATTATAATGTAATTAATTATAATATAGTCGTTGAGAATGAAATTTTCAATAATGTCGGTCGAGTTGTATTTGTTTAAATAATAAAAAAAATTTAAATACAAAACGTACGCAGAGTGATCAATTCCCAAAAAGTAGGTATACAGTAAAACCTCCTTATAATGGAATCCCTCGGTACCTACTGATTTTTCTGTTATAAAAGAGTTTTCATTCTAAAAAGACTAAAATATACGTCTAAAGGTTAAGCAGATTTGATTTACTGTTGTTTTTCGTTTTAAGGAGATTTCTGCTTTGTAGGGGGTCCGTTATAAGGAGGTTTTACTGTATTAGCTTTTTTTTTTTTCGGAATTTTTTGTTCGGACGATTTACGGAACAAACAGTGCTAATATGTTATATTGACGTTGTTTTTTGTCGCTTTTATTTTCGAGGGCGAAGTATTATTTGCGAGGCGACGCTGTGCGTGGAGTTTGAACAGTATACTGCACTGCTTTTCCCCTAACTAAACTTAAAAGTGTAAAATCTCATCAACGGGTTGACGATAATTAAAAAATGTCAACGCCGAAATGTTTTAGCGGTAAAACGTAACATTTTGGAGCTACTCGTTTCTTAAACCGGCAAACAAAATAACAAAGTGATATATTTACGGTTTTTTTTTATATGGTGGGAAGGAGGGCATTTACTCAATTTAGACGGTCAAGTCCACCTGTACGTCGTACCGGGCCCACTATTGTTATAAAAGTCGTGTGCTTCTGGCGAGGGTAGACACCCCAAAACGTCCGCGTAAATACGCCAGAGGTCTTGGTATATACGTCAATGCTGCAATAACGAGTGCAATGGATATGGATACGATGTGAATACAATAAAATGTAATACTAAACCGATTTAAATTATATTATATTATTACCATACGCGTAGTACCTAAGTGTTGAGTCGTGAGTCCCGACATTCACTTTACGTAGGCATAGCGGAAACGTACCTACAGTCGTTTATTAATAATAAATGCGATAGTTAAAACGGTTAGGAATCAAAAAAAAAAAAAAAAAAAAAAAAAAAACTATAATAATTAAAAAAATACGAGTTACAGGTAGGTATAGGGAAAGGTAACAAAATCGTTTTATTGGTTTATCAGCGATAAGGATATTAATAGCGTAAAAACGTGGTGCGTGTAAATTGAAAATATGAGCAACGATATTTTTTTCTGTCGGAACACAAATTATTATCAAACTGCGCGGCGGGAACGATATAGGTATTATTATTTATTTAGGTATTGTGTGATATACAGGTACAACCTACTATAGTATTGCTTTCTGTGCGGTGTAAATTAACGAGGAAGAACTGTATAAATATTGTGAGGCATAGATATTTGTTTTTCGACCGTTTCGCGTATTTTACGTCCTTATTAAAAACAAAAAAAAAAAAAAAAACAGTAGTCGTGTAATTATAATGTAGTTTTTTTATTTAAAATAAAAAAAAAAAAACTAGTTCTCTTTTTCCGATTTGTGTTTATATAATGTTATTACATACCGAGGGGCAACCGGTAAAACTGTACAGTGTACGACGCAAATATCGCCTCGCAGTGGCGGCTTATAGAAAAAAAAAAAAATACCTGCAGCCGGCAGAGGTGTCCAGCTCGGGTATACGTACGATTTTTGAAGGTCGAACCGGTTGGCATAATAATAGTAATGATATTACATACGTAGTATGCGTATACCTCTGTACACAGACTAAAACTCGCGCGCGGCGGCCGAACCAGTAACAGTAATCCGCAACAGAGGTCGCCGGGGTTAGGTATTATACACACACACACACACACACATACACACACACACACACACATTATAATATTATATGGTCGTGTTTGGATGGATCTGCTTTGCCACGACCTTGAACATGTTGTGTGTGTGTGTGTGTGTGTTTGAATGTTACATGATGATTGGGCTTTTGTGACAACGAAAAATAATATTATGAAAACGCGTATGTCTGTCTATATCGGTGTTTCCCAACCTGGGGGGAGGCGCTCCTTGGGGAGACGCGAGCAGTCGTCATGAAGTATAATTTTAATTTATTAAATTTATTATTTATTTTTTTGTTTTGGAGTGGGCACGAGATTTTTGAAAATTTACAATGGTAACGTAGAATAAAATATTGGTTGGAAACCACTGGTTCTTGTACACGCGCGCGCGGTTTATACTTAAAATAATATTATGTATTTTTAGGATACATTTATATGTATATAATTAGTCGTGTTATAGATCTCAGTAAGATAGATAGGGAGAGAGAGAGAGAGAGAGAGAGTGAGCGAGAGTGAGTGAGAGCTAATATGTTACACGTCAAATGCAGCTAAAATAATAACAATAATTGATGATAATATATGCGGAAAAATTAGCGCTGGTATACGGACGGGAGGTGGGAGACGTATACAAATAATAATAATAATAATAATAACAGTACTATATATGTTATTATGTTTTATAAATTGGCGCACGTACAAAACTTTGTAAAGTTTCACCGCGGGACCGACTCGTAAATGTATATACACCAGCATATATATATATATATATACAAGCAGTAGATATACGTCACGCATTCGAAAAAAAAAAAAAAAAATTTACGGCGACAAGTTCGCGACGGTTTTCGGTTTTCGGATAATATAAGTCTTTCGCGACTTTTACGTGACAGTGCAACCTTCTGCCCGCCGCCGTTTCATTCTCTCGCACTCTCTCTCTCTCTCTCTCTCTCTCTCTCTCTATCACACACTATCTCTCTGTTTTTCTCTCCCTCTTTCTTACCAACCTGTCCACCCGCAAACGGCAACTAGACCGTAATTTAATATTGTTAATATAGTTGCGTCAATGACGGTTTTTACGCCCGCGATTCGACCCTGAGTTATTGCCGCCGGCACCGTCGCGATATCAGCCGATTTTCAAGTATATCCGGCGAAATATCATTATTTTGCCACCGTGTTGCACTATTATACTAGCTCGGGCCAAAGGACGATTCGCGAACACGTTAAAAAAACAAAAACAAAAACCCGGTACTGCTGATGAAGACGTTTTTGCTATTGCGCACGGAAATTGGAAGGGAGGATGTATAATATAAAATATACACGTCAGTGCGTAACGGTGAACCGATGCTAACGAAAAACGATCCTGAGCGGGTACGGGTTCACTCGTTGTTGAGGCGTAACCTTCAGAAATCAATAAAACATTATGCAAAACTTATCAGTTTTCCTCGTTTATATTTAAAAATTTCCTCAATATACCAACTAGATCGAAAATGATTATAGTAAGTTTGAGAAGTTGTTTACACACCAAGAAAAAAAAAACAAAACAAAACGTATCGTAGTTAAATCAATATATTCCTTGCTTCGTTCAGAATCTATAAACCGATTTTACATAAATAGGCACACCTAAACTCTATAGGTCGGCATTAGATTTCGAGTGTAACGCGGGCAAGCTATTAGTTTTACTATAATAAATCGTGTTTTTTTCTCGGTAAACACTTATTCCGTTTGGGAAAAACTCTTCGATTTTTTTCATACACCGATATTTTAAAAGATGCAAATTTTTCGCCCTGTGCAAATATACTTTATTTGAACACGCATTTTCCCTGTATTATATTCCCGAAGGTTTTACTTTAAAAAAAACTTAAAACAAATGTTTGTTTTAATAGCCGATTAGTTTGTTTAGAAAACGCGATGGTATTTGTTATTGCTTGCGGTCCAAATCGAATATTGGCCGTTTGATCGTTTGAACAAGACATCATTATTTTATCGCGCTTCCGTAACACGAGAAGTCTTTTTAAGATTCACTTTTATATTGATTTTATGTATAGGTATAAAACACAAAAAAACAGTCAATTTTTAAAGCCCATAATAAAGTTTATAACTTCATTATTGAAAAAGATACAAAGTTTGAAAAGGTTTTTTTTTTATAAAAAATACAAAAGTAATTTACTCTAGACCTCGTTGTTATAATATATAGATAGAACTTTTTAAAGTAAAATTGTGTCGATGAAGAAAAGGTTTGATCGAGTCGTCGTTTTTATATTAGTTATTTTTTTTATTTTCGAAATTGAAAATACTTCACTATACGTCATGTTAACATTTATTTTATGTTACGCATTGTTATTTATATACAAATAAACAGGAAAAAAGCAAATACTACTGATGGATGTGACACTGTCGTAGGTGGAAAGTCGGGACGGAGGATGTATATAGTGGTTAAATTTATATTTTTCGAAAATGTCAATGAGTAGCTTGACAATGGCCAGAATATTTTGAAGAATTGACCATTCCTAGTAAATATAGATGTACAATATAATATATACAAGGCAAATTTCAGACCTAAACAATTAATTTTAACCGAATCGCAATAAAATTATTAAATTGAAAATAATGAAACCGTTATTGCCGTAAACTTGCCCGTTTTTCTCCAGTTATTAAGAAAACTACAAGGAAAATGAAAACATGATCGTTTCAATGCACCATGTTGGTAAAAAGTATACAAAAAAATACCGCATCATAGCAAAATCAATGCATTACTCACTACGCTTAGAATATAAAAATATATTGTTATTCGTAGTGATTTTAATAACAATATTTTTTATCCCAAGGGATTGTGTCAATTTTTTACTTTTCCATAATTTTGTCTCGTTAAATTTTTTTTTTGTCTAGATTTCAATACTTGTAATATTGAAAATTAATATACCTAGGTTATTTTTGTTTAGCAAAAGAGCATAAGCATTGAATTGCCATATTTAAGTTAAGACATTTAATATTTTAGCTATTTAGCAATTATGTCGTTATAAAATTTAGAAAGTTTCAAAATTTAGATTAATTGCATTGATTACTATATGAAATTGACTTAACCGTTGAAAATTTGGATTAATATTCAGTTATCTATGTGTTTTTTTATTAATGTGCAATTTTATAATAATCAACTCCGATACTTTGATTATTTCCTTGGGCACAATATGTACTGGGTATTTTGTTGTTCGAAAAGATTCTTAAACGACGTGTTGACTTTGAACGGGTCTCCAAATCGATTTGTTCACACGGAGAAAATGTTTTTCCTTTTACCCAATAGGTAATAAACATGAAAAACTCAATAGGATAGAAATGTAATACACACTTTGTGAAAGAAAAAGTCGATTTTATTTATTTATTTTTTTATTTAGTTTAATTTTGAAATATCTCAGCTACCGGCGGTGACATTGTTTACCGACTATAGTCACCTGCGAATCGTTAGCGTTATTGTATTGCCCCTATACTATACTATTAATTTGATTATAATATTTCGTCTCCGTCACGAATGATGCGGGCGAAAATAATGAGTTTATTATTGTATATTTAGTAAAAAAATTGTAATTGCGCCTTGAAAATTGTTTATTTTGCTGTACCGAAAAAAACCTTAATCAATCGATGAGTTTGTTTTCGAATACACCAACGTTAAAAATCGTAATCATCGTGTAAAAATATAATCAACTTTTTTGAAATCACATACTTATTATAATAAACGTATAAATAAATAATGTCTGTTCCCAGATTGGATTTTCAAAAAAAGGTTTTTTTATAACGTTAACGCTTTTACTGCTGAATTACATTTTTTCCTAGTAATCCGGCATACATTTTTATTTTTTGGATCAACAATTAATATTTCAATGTTTTTTTTGTCATTAATTTAGGACTCATTAGTTAAATCATAGTTCAAATTTGATATTGGTTCCCAAAACAGTCGATATTATCGCGTTATTCTTAATTTAATCGTGGCTGCGCTCTAAATAAATCGGTATACAGGGTGATTTTATTATCATGAACCGGCAATTATCTCAGAGGATTTTAAGTGAATCTGTTTGTTCTTATCATTATGGAACCGTTTAAGCTTTATTTTAAACGCCATTTTTAATTTTGTACCCCTACTCCATATACCTTAACAAAGTGCATACATTTGCTTTTCAAATAGGGAACATAAATACAGAATATTTTTCTATTCAAATCTGTGTTCAAAAGAGGGGGTTCCCCATTTGAAAATCAAATGTATGCACTTTGTTAAGGTTTATGGAGTAGGCGTAAAAAATTAAAAATGGGTTTAAGTTAAAGCTTAAACGATTCCATAATGATTAAAAAAAAAAACAGAAATCAAATTCACCTAAAATCCTTTGAGATAATTGCTGATTCATGATAAAAAAATTACTCTGTAGATAAATATCGATGGAATTTCGGGAACCCCGGACTAAATCGTATTATACTTATAACTTCTTTGTACGAGTTCTTTTTATTATATCTTTGGATTCGTACATTATCATATTAATTAAAACAGCTGTTGTTGATTTTTTAAAATGGTAGGACGCGCATAAACGCGTCCAAAACACCGCGGAGTTGCTCACCACTGGATTTTATAACGCGTGTAACTGCTCAGGTTTTTGTTTCGCCAATCGCCCGAGAGTTGAACAAACAAAATACAAAATATACCTGTTACGAAATTCTCGCCCATCAATTAAATCGCGCAGTTATGATATTATACGTATATTTGTACAAAGCTTAGTCGAACTTTTAGCGGTAAATGTATGCAAACGATATTTGTACATTTTTGGGTTTTCGACTAAAAACGTATACCACGTATACGGTACACTCTGTGAACAATATTCGACTCCGTGCGCAACGCGTAACTACTGTATATACGGATACAAATTGAAAATAATTTGTCTACTCTTAAATTCGAGTCGGATGTTATATTATATTATAACACGCTGTCGGGTGAGCTTTAAGGAATATAATAATACGTATGTATATGTATACGGCGGCTGTACAATACTCGTTTGTGAAAAGTTGATATGTAAATACGTTGATATGTATTATCACTCGTGTTATTTTAAATCGTCGAATGCTAATGTAATATTATTATTTATTATTATATTATACGTTAGCGTCAATGTCGGAAATTCAGACAATGTCGGTAATGTAGGCAAGATGTATCAATAAAATCGCTTCGTTTAGGGGACTTTGGCCACTATTAATAAAAAAAAACCCGTTTTTGTTATGCGAAATCACGTCGGGTAGGCTTTTATTCGCGAGCATTATGTCAATTGCCGACACTGACGCTGACGTATAAAATTATACAGCATACGAATTATACGAATTTTCAGACGGAAAAGGAAACGAAACTACGAGTTTTTAAAGGTATCTTAAAGTTGTTAATACGCACCTAATATTCCCGTTGTGTCCGCCCATCCGTGTAGTTACTACTTGCATACCTATTACCAGGGCCACTAGGCCAACAAAAGGGTACAGTATTTCGATTTTTGTATCCATCTTCATCCGAAAACTAAACGAAAATGTTTGATGAAAAACACCATCAGAATAAATTATCTAATCATCAAATTAAAAAAATTAAAATGAAAACAAAATAAAAATAAATTTCAACGATAGGCATTTCAATTATTATTCAGTATCTCTTATTTTATAATATCTTATTTTATTACTCTCGTTGTAATTTATAACGGTTTTCGATTTGTACAACAAGGAGATGTATATTATTTGTAGCGTTATCAAGTACTTACCGTAAACTAGGTATTTTAAAATATATAATTACGCGTAATTTTTATGTGATTATTTCCGTGACGCGTATCTCTCGAAAGATGGCTAATATTTTGAAACGCGGTTTCGATAAAAAAGGTTTTTTTTTTCGGGATATAAAAAAGAACGTGGGCTCGTTGATTTTGAAAAAAAAAAAACGTGCTGAAAGGATATTATAATATACTACTATTCGTGTTATACGTACTGATAACGAGTTGTTTAAATGAGCAAATGATTGTGGCTAAAACATATTACTATTTACTAAGGTTCCTATACGTGTATACGCTACCCGATGTTATTAATTAAAACAATCAATTTTCAATTTATAAATCAACCGTATACGCGTATACAGGGGTGGTTTAATTCGTTGGGGGCTTACGCTACTCCGGTACTCCGGGTTCGGATATGTTTATCATTATTATATTAATTCAAATACGTAAAATATTAAACGTAAAATTCGTAACGGGGTACTTTGAGTAGTTTACGAATTTCAAAAATGCCCTGTCGTCCGTGTAATTAATACTGTTAGCTATTCCGGTACTAAAAATTCAGATGTTCAACTCATTTAGGTTTCTACGCACGTAAGCGCGAGTAATAATTACGCTGCACTATTAGGTTATATTAGGTTATCAAAATCGTACGGAATATCTACGGAACTGTTATATAGTTAATTGTATAAAGTACGTTTAGAAACCGGAGAGGGGGACATTACACGCTCGCGGTGTTTTTTCTGCAACGATTTCAGTGCTACTCGTTTTATATTTTCACGATACATTTTCTGAGTTGTCGCGTGAAAATCCGGTTTTTGGTTCAAATATAAATCTGGGGCTTTGGTCAATAAGGGCCAATCTCACTTTTAATGCATTTTGGGAAATTGAGAGTAAAACACGTTTTCCGGTCTTTTTGATATTGCAATAGTGATTTTTCTATCGACATTGATATTTTCAACTATCACAATAGTGATTATTGAGATACGTCCTTTTAAAGCACATACAATTTCGTATGATTCGTCATAAAACTAATTTTCACCACATTAAAATGTGACATCTTGGCCTAAGCCCTAGGAAAATTACCGACCGTAGTAGTTGTAAATAAAAGTGCGATTTTTTTCTAAAAATATTTTGAAATGTCAATTTTGCCGCAATTCGTAAATCATTTTTTTTTTTTAGCGTTAACAATTATTCACTTTAGCCCGTAAAGAGTTTTTCGAAGGGTGGCAAGAAAAAAAAAAAAAAACATACATCATTGGAAACTAATAGCTTCGTCGCTTTACTCGGAATCTAAAGTGAATTCCGCTGCACTAAAGTGTATAAATTTCAGGGGGGAAAAAAAAACTGTCTATCACCGAATACTAATAATATCCGTTGGCTGTACTTTTAAAAGTATTAGGTCGAACGTTTAACGATACCGTACACAAAGTTTGTTGGTAAACTGATTAATGATTTTAATTTTAAATCCACCGAATCGAATAAATAATACGGCATCCGAACGTTTTTATCGTATAATTAAAACGTGTTGTATCGCATATAATATATATTTTGTACAGTTAAAATCCCATAATTACTACGATATACCGTCTACGGATTTTTCTCGCCGGGTAATTATACAAGCGAGTTGAGAAAACTCTGCAAAGACCGAGAATATTTTCGGCACCATAAACAAAAATATAAAAAAAGAAATCATTTAAAGAGCGTCGGGATTAAACGTAATGCAGTATACACTTGAATAAACAAAGTTCGTTGGAAACACATCGAACGTTTATTGTTAATATCGCGTAATAAATTAATTTGAATTGAAAAAATAATATTAATCACAGCGTTTAAACGGGTATTATGAAAATTAAAATATAAAACGTTGAACTTTTTCGCCCAGTACCTGTACCGGCCAGTTACACTGGTTAGGAGTAATATTACAATACCTGCTGTGTGCAAATCGAAATTCGCGGTTCGGCCGCCGAAATTCGACCTCAGAATAATAAAAACCGCGTGTTACGACGACAATCATTTGGAGTTTTCCTTGAACACGCGAACCGATATCGAAACGAAACCAAAACGCGTTATGGGCACTGTGCGGCGACGAAATAATTAAAAAAAACTCCGTCTCTGTTTACAGAGCCCCGCGGGACAATAGTTACACTTACCCGGTGCCCGTTTTAAATCAATTTATTTACACGGCCCGATATGATCTCTCTTCTGTTAATATTTATAATATATACTACGACGAGAGCACTCGGGGCGGCGCGGTGTCGAGCCGCTCACGCCCGGGCCCGGGCCGCGGAACAATGTCGCCGCCGTCGTCGTCGTACGCGGCGGCGGCGGCGGCGGCGGTAATTTCGACAAATTAAATTTTCGCCAGGGCACCGGCCGTCGCAGTTCTACTTTTGCGCAGGAGAGAGAAGAAGAAAAAGAGAAAAAAGAAAAGCGACGGCGGCGCGGCGCAGTTGACGAATAAAGAGGGTGTCGACGGCGGCGCTCCGGGGGCTGATTATAATAAGTGATTACTGCGGAACGCTTCGATTTTAATGAATTTGCGTTTACTCCGCGGGGCTGCGTACGCGCACGCCGCAGCGTCGGCTACACCGTGTGCCGTGTGCGACTGTACCGCGGGACAGATTCAATTAAAACGGGGATGCCCGAGTATATCGCTGAACACTCCGGGGGCGTTCGCGTATTTCCTAACCGAAAAACGGGATTCCCGTAGATTAGAACGTGACGCGCGCCGCCGTGCCGCGGGCGTTCCGAACCGTCGAAAACTATCGGTTTCGTGTCGACGTGTCGCGCGCGACAATAACGGCCAGGCCGGGAACGCGTCGAGTCGGTTTCGGGCTCGGTAAACTGCGAAACGTGACGCGCCGACAATAGTAATGATGGCAACAATAATGGTCGCCCCACACGCGCGCGCGCTTATCGGGACCCGCGCGTTTTCGCCGGTTTACAACGGACGGGCGGACGCGTTTTTCCGAGAGAACCGACAATAATTATTGTTGCGCGGACAAATGTGAAAACAAAATCGACACGATTTTTGTTCGTTTATTGTTTTCCGCGCAACAAACTCGTATGGGCACTGGTGATTACTGGAAGCGAACGAAATAATCGTTCGTGCGCAATGTCGTTTGACGAATAACATGCAACACTTTTTACCGTAAAAATAACGCGGGCGCCTAGCCGGACCGACATCATCGGCCATAAAAGAGCTGATGAACTCGCGCGAAAGAAGCCGCTACTACGGCAAACCCCATTCACTGTCAAGTATACTCAATGTCCGACGTCAAATTAATAAACAAAAATAACAAAAAAAAAAAAAATACACGACACATGGCAAAACGAACGGGAAACGTCCAACGTCCTATATAACGTCAATAAAATGACACATTTACTAGTAAAGACGAAGCGGTCATAAATACCGTCTCAAAATAGGCCGTACAAGATTAACCCGTGATGATTACCTGATGAAAAAAGAAGATATGCACAATATGCCCAACTTGTAATTTTCAAACAAATTTTAAATTTTTTTCTGAAATTTGTATTTCCGGTATCAATAATATACTCGAGTTCCTAAAGGATCGGTGAACTATGTACAAACATATAGTATTGCAGTTTATCAAATGTTTATGTATTTTCACCCTCCCCCTTCATCTCCGTTCCTGCCCTTAGTTATAAATTATAATATTGTTAAACGATTTATCGAATGTATTACCTATAGTTAAGTTAAGATTCCTATAGCCAATGGCCTAAGTCGCCGAGACAGTATGTTTTTTGCGACGTTGCCGTATTTAACTATTTTTATTGAACGATGTCTGATACTGGTCTTGTTTTGCATAGAAAATTGTGTTCAATAATATTATAGTATTACGAGGCATTTGCGGAAAAAAGTTAGATTTGTATCGCATACGCCTTGGCACGAATTCACAACGAAAATTTTACCGGTGGATAATATTATAAAAATCAATGGTAACGTATGAAAACTATTATCTAACCAATCTATAATAGCTGCTGTTACTGTTGTTAATTTTAACAATTTACCTAATATATAAGTTGTATTATTATGTTTCGTTCCATGATAAATAAAAACATTCGTCTTACTGTTATTATAATTAACTGTATAGAATCAACTTGTGAAGTGTAGACGAAAATAGGCCGAAAATTATCTAAAAGTATGCAACGCGATGAATCGTTTTATAGCCGAACCATGGGAACGTCGCACGTAAATTCGTTCTCAATCATATTAGTTTTCGGGATTAGCTCCCGAGTTCTTTTTTGAATTTCAAGGTGTTATCAATTGTTTGACCGACAAAGTAGATCGCCGGTTTGTCTATAGTGATTACAATATCATGATTATCGCGATGCTGTTGTACAGTATAAAATACGGGTTGTTATTAACATTTTGAAAAATATAAAAATTCGATGGAAATAGCTGTTGATAGCTAGAACTTTCGGATTTTTAAAAAAAATATATTCGTATTATCCCATGCCTTACAATGATGACGACCGAGGCGACACGTATGTAACAAAAACAAAAATAAACACGAATTCAATACAGAGGCGAGATTATTTTTAAAAAATCGCTGGGATGAAAATCCGGGTTTTCGACGGTGGCTTACATAATCACAAAAATTAGAAATATGCGGGGAAAAAATGTGTAAAAATCGTTATACTGTTATTTTTTTTAACTATCGAAATATATAGATATATATATTTTTTTTTTGACTTCATACTCGAACCGTCGGTGTCACATGACATAAATTTCCGCGGCACTCTGTTAGATTTAATGTCAAGCTATCAGTGGCGTAACTGGGGTAGCGGTCGTGACCCCGAAAAGCTGTATGGGGTCGCAAGAGTATCATTTTGTTACCTCAAAAATATTTATGTAATTTAATAAAAATAAATTCCGCGCTAGTACGTTTTTACTATTTGATTATCTTTAAGTGGTTATCAGAAAAAAAAAGTTATTTTTGAATTTTCGTGTCATTGATAAGTGATAACAGTATAACGCAGACTGTGGTAAACTTTAGACCATTTATGATCTAAGGTGGGAGCCACGGGGCTGCACTCTGCTATCCCGTCCATATACAATTATAGCTTCAGTATAATAGTTTGTGTTTTGTAGACATTTTTTTCAATTACATACCTAATAGTTTTATTTTCTGATTTATTAATATGTACCTTTATCATACTTTGCTTATATTAATTTTATTCTGATTATCGTTCAAACTCTCAACAAAATATGTCTGATAACGATGTGAATTATGGATCAGAAGCAAACAATTTGTTGAATTGCATATTTAATTTTGTTTGTTTTTATTAAAAACTGTGCTTTAATAAATAGACATACTTTCTTAATATTTACAGTCCCCATCACTAAATTATGCATTTGTTAAGGAAATGTCAATCGAAACTTATGAATCATTGCAAGACTTACGTTTAGATGAAAATTTCAATAAGTGTTGGGAATCGTAACAAGATTTGGTAAAAAATAATGGATTTCTATCACCAAAACTTCCTCAGAATAGAAAGATTTCTCATAAAAAACTTGGAAGTGGTTATGTTTTTTTAGAGTTTCATGATGAAAAGTCCTATTACCGAATCTCTATATTTTCCAGTTTTGGATATTGTCATGAAAGAAATCAAAGATAGATTCAATGAAAATGATCAATCTATTTTACATTCACTGATGGAAACACTAATCAACAAAAGCTTTAGTCAATCTTCAATTCAAGAAGTTTGCAATTTCTATGGACCAAATGAAGATAACTGCTGAATTAAAAATATTTAACGAAATGTTTAAAAGCTGTGAAAAGTAAATAACATTGGAAATACAATTTTGTATTTAAAAACCACAGATATTCAAAATTGTTTCCTAATTATAGTTGAATTGTTAAAAATTGTTTTAACCATTCCCAGTAGCAGCGTATCATGTGAAAGATCATTTTCTTCTTTAAAAAACCTAAGCAAACTACCATCAGTCAATATCGTCTTTCAAACATGGCTATATTATAAATCGAAAGAGAAAGAAATGTAAACAACGAAAAAATCTATCTCTTTAATAAAAATAAAAATCGAAAAATTGATTTACAATAGATAGTAGGTAATAGTTTTAAATAATTTTTTTACTGTATGAATTCCTATAATCTTTGTAGTATAATAGTATATATTTAACTCAAACTAATCACTAAGAATGAAATGTGATATGATAAATACAATTTATAAATGTATTATAATGTGGATTTTTATTTTAAAACTAAACTGCGGATATTATTATTATTTTTAGAATTATTTAGAAAGAAGTTATGCGTAAGTGGTGTCTATTCAACGGTTTAAACGCAAGCTAAAAAGGGAACACGTTAATTTGGGTTCTAAAATCTAATATGACAGGAGGGCATAGGCGCAAATAGTGTTTTAGATTTTGGAGGCTTAAGCCAGAAAAAAAAATTTTTGTCAAAATTAAATTTGTTTATCCTTCATCAATTGCTAATCATCGTCATAAACTATTGTATTTAAAAGGTATGGAAAAAAAAGGTCAGAATAATGATTTTTGGGGGGGGGGGTAAATTGGTATTCTCGGGGAGTTAGTCTCAATAACCCCCTATTTGTGCTTATGGGAGAATACGAAGCATATAAAAGTGTTCACTACCCCGAACGTTTGCTGCTAGTTACGCCACTGCAAGCTATAATGCGTATATATAGCCAGGCGTAAGTCCCTAACCCCGAATTAATAACCGTATAGTACCTATACTGCAGGAGAAGGCAATATTATTATTATTTATTATAGTGTGTTACTTAATATTCTACCGGGACGTCCGTTTATATTATATTTTCACATATTATTATTAGTATTTCGAACACGAAATAGTTGTACACAATAAAAACCGTTAATCATTATTTTTGAAGCCACCACCGTACAAACACGTATACCGGAGGGTCGGAACGCCCAAGTTGTGACCCAGGAAACGGCAAACTCGACCGTTTTTCCTCCCAGTTGGCTCCCGTTAATCGGTACCTATAGAATTGTGTAATAATATTGTAATACACTTGTAATACGTTTTCGTTTGTGCGATCGCGAACCACGAACCAAAATCTTAGTCTTGCAGGTTTTTGGTCAATCTTCTTGGTTAGACTATGGTATCGTCTTGGTAGACTTGGTTAGTCTGCGTCGCGATCCGGAAATTTATGTCTCATTGATTTTCGACTCATACCGAACGGTATGAATTGTGTCAACGAGTTAACGAGTGCCACGTGTACCGCGCGTGTTTTAAAAATTATTTTTAATTTTACTAATACGGTATATTCTGATATAATATAATAAAAAAAAAAAAATTAGATCGTGACAATTTTTTAACTACACACATGAAGAAAACGACGATGAGGTTTTTTTCTGGTATTTGTCGAAAGGAGAAAACATAAAAAAAAAAACACGATCCATTATATTTACGCGGAAAAGTACCGAAGGTTATCATGCGAAATACTTATCAACGGCCGTTTGGAAAACAACGAAATCGAGTTCGGGGAATTTTTTCAGAATAAACCGTGATTGGTTCGAATGTTCAATATTATTTCGAATTTAATAAGTGACGATTGAACTTTGATTCCAATAGTTTTCGCAAACAAACCAATATCACCGGAAGAAAAATTGGTAGTTATGCGTCTTCAAAATCCTTGTTTCGGGGATTATAAATTTGGGGGATGTTTGGCCACGCGTTCTGTCAATATCTCGTCCTTATCCTTGCTGAACTTGGTCGCTTCAAAACTCTTAGCCGATCGTAAATGAGTATCATGTTATATTATGCAATCGTATTATTTTTTTTTTCTAAACAACAAGTCTTTCACTGTTTGACAGATAAAATTTAGATCACTAACCGGGATCGCGCGAACGAAAACTTATCTTTATACATAGTAACACCGGCTAAATGGGGAGGGGGGGACGCTCGTCTGCCCCGTTCAAAACATAGATGGACAAACATATCGCTCTCCTCTAATAAAATACAGGAAATATAATGGTATAACTATATGGACACCATCTATATTTGTGCCCCCTCCCCTTATATGAAACAGTTTCTGCGTTTCGTGCCCAAATAATAATAATACGAGTGCAATTTTATGCGTCGGTGATAATAATATTACGCATATTAATAAAACGTAATATTTTCTCGTCAAAATCGACTTTTGTATACTCATGTAGAGTCGTCTGGTTTTCGATATACGATACCGTAGCTCGATATATTTCCTCGTTCAAATTAAAACTAGAGTAACAATAATATTTCTTAGGAGAAATTTCCTGAGAAAATCGAAAAATGACCTCCCTAAAATACTACTCTAAGACATTTTCCTTTCTGTATCGTATACTTTGGAGTAAGTTTTCTGGTAGAAAAAAGTGTTCACATAAAAAAAAAAAAAAACAATACATTTTTTGCTACACTCAGAATCTCAAACAACGTACAAACACAGATAATATTCTTCGATTTAATAAGTCAAATTTTTGATTTAATAGGTCAATTCACTCTAATACTAAGAACTAAATTCAACAACACGAGTTTGGTACTGTCGAACGCAAATTTGTTATGCTACACATGGGTCAGAGAGAGAAAACAAATTGTGCACTGACATTCTCTTAAGTGCACCCAAGTATACTTGTTACTAGTTTTTATAATAAGTACCTACGTATAAACAACATTGCAGTACCGTTGAAGTGTACGATAGTATGTATAAAATATAATTTATGTATTATATGTATCTACATAACATCTATAAATAAATAAATAATTCAGATAAATATATAAATATTTTTAATTGCAGATGGTTTTAGGCTCTGAAGCGAGGAATGTATCATACGTTATACTATTACGCGATTTAAATTTTTTGTGTCAGCAAACAACTTTTCCACCGAAAATCTTACTCCAATCAAAACCATTGTAGGAAATTGTTTCTATTATTTTTTTATCTTATTAGTTTTTTGGTATAATTGTTATTGATTCCAGTGTATCTTGGCAAAAACGGAAAAATACGACTAATAATACTCGGCTCAGAATTGTTTTTCGTTAGCAATGGCTATAAATTAAATTATTCTTAATATATTCTCTCTTCCAATTACCCTTCTAAAATAGTGGAACATCAACAGTATTGGCCTTTCTTTTGTTTGCAATAAATATTGTTAAAAATTAGAAAGTTATATAGCGTATTTTTGTGAATAAAAAATAATATATCGATTTTAAGAAAATAACTTATTGCCGTACAAATTTTCGTTTAATAATAACTAAATATCGGTCAAAGATATATTGTATATTTTTAGTTTTCTATTGTTATAATACAAAAAAATAATAGATTGTAAAGAAAAGAATAAAAAGTATTTATATATAAACTCTAACAAAACTTCTCACATATTTTTCGAGAGGTGTTTTTTTTCTTCTTCTCTTGATGCGTTAAGGTTATATATATTTTTTGTCTTATATTGAAAAAATGTTCTTTCTAGCGTAGGTGCCTATAGGATAAAAGTACAAAACTGTTTTCAACCCAGTCATCTCGGTCCCCTGTCCTTCAATATGTCACAAACAACAATGTCCACAAAAGCTCAAAAGCGTCACGTTAAAGCGATTGTGATAAGTTTTTTTGTACACGTTGTCGTCGTCGAAAATCGATATTTTCGAATCCATCTCCGCGCGCTGATATATTAAATAATACGATTTTGTCATATTATTTACTTAGGTTGGTAATGTTCAAAATACGAAATCTTTTAGAACGTATAGGTACAATAAAATATAACTTTATATAGCAACACAGCGTTTATATTTTATTATAATCCGTTCTTAAACACGCGTGGGTAAGATTTTGGAGAAAATACCGAACGGCTTGTTATAAATAATATAAAATGGGTTACCGAATAGGGAAATTAAATATTGCAATGTACGGATGGGTTTTACATATTATAACGTTATTATAATTATTCATGTTTTATTATGTTCAACGTTTAGGTTACATCGAAAAAAAATAAAAAATATTCTATCGTGTGAAAATATAATTGTTCAGTGTACCCCGAACATTTCTATAGACCGTTATTTCGTTTCGGTTTCGGAATACTTTTATTCGTAGGTTTAAAGCTAACGTTCAACTGAAACCGGTGGCCGCTATAACCGGGTACCTGTAATATTATACTGTATAATCCGTTGGCACAATATTAAACTGATTGTAATTTAACGCCCGGTATGGTCAGACTGTCGTTGGCCGCCCTGCCAAAATCACTATCGTACATTTGCCAAGCCTTTTTTTAAAAAAAAAAAACCCTCAAATAATATCTACCCCTGGCCGTCTGTTTAACGTGCGAACGAGTATTTTCGTAACAATAAGTGCTTTTAGCTTTTGCGTGTAACGAGGAATATTATTAAACGCCAATAAATTTTATTGTTTCGGCATTGTTCATTTTCCTTCAACATTATCATTCGCGCGAATAAATTATTTCGGATTAGGCTTTGGCGTAGGGGTGCTCGTGTTTCGTACAATACGGTTTAAACGGTTTTAAATAATCTCACAGGGTAAACAATATTTCAATACCATTTCGAGTCAAACCGCGAACAAATATATCGGGGCTGTTTGTTTTTATTGAAAAAAAAAAAAATAACGATAATAATAACAACGTCGCTTCATTATAATATATTACGACTCGCGTGGCTTGGTTAATCGACCGGGCCGTTACGTTATGCGCTCGTGTATTGTTTACCGCAGTGCCCGTGCCCGTACACCCCAAACAAATTGTACAATCCAATATTTAATCATCAAACGTACAGGACCGGGGTTAATTTTACGCCCTTAATAATTATTTTATATCGCAATGAAATAACGAAAACCCCGTACATCGTTGAAAACTACAGTTTGATGATAAATTGTACGTTTGTTGATTTTTATTTTTTCATCATAACTGTATAATGTTAACTTTAACGCTAGTTTATTTATGTTGAACCTTTAGTTCGGCGGCGGCGAATAATTCCTATGTAAATATTTTAAACTTCGTCATTAACTCACGTTAAACTTTAGGAAATATACGCTATTGTAGTAGTTTTAAAACAAGGGTTGGGCAGTATTTGTTATTTACAATTATATCTTGTATAATGATAAAGTTCTGGAAAGTATCGAGTGTCTAGATACTCGTTTCGGGGTATCTCGGCCATAGGCAGGCGTCCGACCGATTTTTTTTTTTTTTGATTGTTTATGTTCTTTTGAGTTCTATATTTAAAAGTTCATTATACTCGTTAAACAATATTGTTCGTAAAATTAAAACTAGAAACTGAAAAAACTTTCGGGAACTCAAGGAATTACCCTAAGTATCAGGGGTTTTTTTTTATGATGATTATTTCTTTATAGTTAAAAATATAATTTTTTGTTTTTTTAGGAAATTCGGATGGAATGTATCATATGAAAATTTTAATCCCGTGTATTACTGCCGGAGCCATCATCGGTAAAGGCGGGGAAACAATCGCACAGCTACAGACGGAGACTAATACCAAAATTAAAATGTCAAAAACTAACGATTTTTATCCTGGTAAGTTGACGTTATTAAAACGTTTTATACTATAAGTATTTTCATATTTTTAAAACAATTATTTTTCGAATCAGTGTTCGATTTGGACATGTAATAGGTAATAAATTTCTAAATGTCCAACAAATTTTAACTTAAATTTTAATAAAAGTAAAATATAATTACACCAAATTGGTTTATTTTTATTTTACTTCTGGTGTCAAACTGGCATCATCCATACACATTACATCGTGATCGTTAATATTATATCAAATTTGAAACGTTATTTGACTTGGTTACGAAGAAACACAAAAAATGTTTTTTGTTGGTTAGGTAAACCTAGAATAAACATTAAGACAAAATAGATTTATAAATACGTATTCAAATGAGTTGGTCAAAATTATTTTTTCATCGTTTATTACGGTTAATACAAATTTAAAAATATTTTCTTTTAATAGCAATGGGGGCTGGCAAAAATAAAAAAATAAATTAAATACACAAATTTATAAATCTACTTTTTGAAAATTAAATTAATTTTTTGTCCCGACTTATTAAATCCATAAATTGCTTTGAAAAATTTTCAAAAAAAATCGGCTGGAATCAATTTTATTTTCTCATTCAAGCAAACTTACACATTTAGGGAAATGTTCACAACCCCCATTGGTGAAACTTGGTTAAACTATCAACCATTCATATCATTTAATATAATATTTTCTTTCCGCACTTATACTGCAGACACGATTATACTTTGATACATCTTTGCCCAACAGGCAACTCCCGACAGTCCTATCAATATTATAGGTATCATAAAATGCAAACATAATATACACCTAAAGCGTAATTCCTGTATAACCTTTCTCATGGCGTTTCCTTTTGTTTTTAAAACGATCAGTTTTAAAGTACCGTCGGTACTTTAAACACTTGTTTTTGCACCGATAAATTGACGTCTCTTAATGTATTTTATTAGGTGGGTAAACCGAGTGTATATCCGTGTACTGGTTGTTATTATTTTTTTTTTTTTCAGTTAAACAAAAAAGACCTATTGATCGTTAAAAATAATATTATTTTTAAAATCCGTCAATGATTTCATTAAAAAAAAACCTTTTGTGTAAACTATGTTAAAAAAAAAAAAAAAAAAAAAACTGAAAATATTGATTTATTTTAAGTACGTAACTATGTCCGTAATTCATTATGGTTTAATTGTTCGTCAATTTACGAGTTTATCACATAAAAAGTTTGAATTTTCGAATCTGAGTAGATATACTATTTTCAAATTATTTTTTCCTTACTGAAATGAAATATTGTTTTTAACTTACAGTCGTGTCATTTGTTTAATTGTATTCGTTTTATAATTCCATATTATGTAACACTTGAACTGAACATTGTATATTTTAAAAAGCACTGTTGGGTTTTATCTAGATAAATGATGAATAATTTATCTGAGATAGGTAATTGATATTGATTTACATTGTTTAGATAAAAATAAAATAATAACAGCTATTAATGAACAAAACTATTGTTCCATTTTTATCTAGATCAAAAGTTGTTAATCACTATCTAAATAATTGAATTTGTTATATATTAAGCACCTTCATTTATATAGGTAATTATCTAGTAATGATCGCTTATCTATGTTTAGATATTTTAAAATTTATCTTTAGAATATAATAGTTATTCCTATTCCAGACAGCACTTTTCCGTTTTTATGCCCGTATATATTGTGGTTTTATCCAGAATACTTGCTTTAATTAAAGACTTCGTGCGAGCTTTTTTCTATCATTTTGAATTTCCTATGAACATTAAAAAGTTTATTTTTTGAAATTTTTGTTTATTATCTTATCTAAATAAATGATAAATATTTCATCCGAGATAAACAATTGAATTACGTTATACATTTATCTAAGTTAATCTCTTTAAATTATAATATTTACGTATTTATTAGAAATAATAGGATAAATATTTAATTCATAATAATACAATATTATAACAAACTAATGAACTTTTTTGAAATCTAGATGTGTATCAAATCTGGTTTACACATTTACTATTTTAAACACTTAGTATTTTATGATAGGTTATGAACAAAATCATCGTTTTTAATTTTTTTTTTTTCAAAGCGTTTTAGTTACTCCATCTAGTTAGTTAATTATATTTTATCTTCTTCTAGATAATTATTGCAACGAGTATCACTTATATTTATAGTGATATTTTAAAATGTATACATTATACATCACTGATTATAATTTCGCAAATCTCGCGTGTTCGAGCTGAATACAATATTATATCGTCTTCTTCGCGTATATGTTAAGAGTGTACTTATAAGCTCAAGCGATTGTATACCTACTTACAAATTGATTTACAAACAATATCGTTTTACATAGTAGATTCAAAAAGCATTATATTTCGCTCCTGCTTAATCATTTGTAAAATAACGGAAATAATATTATTTTAGACATTTAAATCTGTAATAAGTATTTTTAATACAAAATAAAATATATGTAGTTTCGATTGTATATAATACCTACTCGGTACACTTGTTTTAGAGAAAATTTGAATTTTACAATATACAAATCGACGAAGTATAATAATATTGTTTTAATCTAAATATACTCCATAAATGTGCGGGCCATTATTCCCGAGAAATGAAACCATAAATTACAAATAACGCGCAAACGTAATACGTAAAATGCATAATTATTATAAATCATTTTCATAAAGTTTGTTTGAATTATTGGAAACGTATCGATTGATGGTCTTAAATAATTATATTTACTGTTTTTCGTAATAATATAATATTATCTCTTCGGAGTGCAATTATCGAATAAAAATGTGTATAGGTTTTTGTTTTTACCTAACACGCTTAAACTCAATTATAATTCGACAAAAGACTAGAGTCAAAAGATATATAATGCATATTTTTTCACAACGGAGAGAAGAAATTATAATTGACTATAATTTAAAACAATTTTTGTTTGGATCTAAAAAAAAAAAAAAAATATATTATAATATAATTAGAAAAAAATCAACCAAAAGATATTTTGAAACAATCGTATCTTACATATTCATTATTTTTCATCTTTTTTTTTGTTAAGTTCAACCGTTGTTTTATAGATCTTACCTACAATTCTAAAATTGGTAAAATAGCTTTGAAATGTATACTTTATTCCTTACACGTAGGAAAAGGTTTCGCTCTACGCATCTACTTATATCAACAAGAATTGATAGTTAATTATTTCTAAAAACAAAACCAATCAATTGTACACTTGGCTAAGTTTTTACTTAAGTATACGTGTTTTAATATATTTGCAAACGAAGACACAACGCACCTCTGTCTCGATAGAAAAAATAAGTAATGGGACACAAAAAAAAAAAAAATAATAATTATACTAGAATAACTCCGTTCGTGTGTAAATGATAACATTATAATATTTTATCACTTTCGGCATAATATGAAATAAATAAAAAAAAAAGAGCTGATACAGCTGATTGGTGTGCCATTATTGTAAGAGAGTAGTTGGGATGTACATAACGACAAATTGTTGTTAACGAAAAACGATTCTGAGCGAAGTTCGGTTGTACGCATATTTTAAAATGCCTTTATTTTTTACGGTTTTCGTAAACATTTAAACTTAAACATCTTTAAAAAAAAAATAACGACATTACGCTCGACTTTTTTTTTCTTACCATTCAAACATATCTTATGAGGAACCTCGCGTTAAATTTTCACATGTTTTTGCTCGCCCAAAATAAATGTATTCACATAAAACCTAATACAAACTAAACAAATTGAAAAAGCTTTCTTGGCGGGTTTTGGTCGGAGCAAGATTCCCAGTAGAAAAGTATTCACAGATGTAAATATAAAAAAAACAAAGCACAGTTGAACCAATTCTTCCAGGCGTTCCTCTTTTTGCGCTCAGAATCTAAAAGAATGAAAGAAAGTACCACAATCGTGCATGGAGCCCTTACCACAAGTTAATCTTTGAGTAGGCCTTCTTCATTACGTCAAAAGCATCCCGTATGCGTACGCATGTATGTATGTTATCATTTAATATACTCTTATTCAATTTCGATGTTATCACGATAATATATATTACGAGGGAAAATATTTGTATTAACATTCTCTATCATTATTCGCTTTTCGTTCGAGTGTAGTATTTAAAAAAAAAAAAAAAAAAAATTGTTTTATTTATTTAACCGTAAAAATATCATAATTAAAAACACATCTAGACCAGAGTTAATTATTTTATGACGGTCGTTGATTCGTACGTTATTAATTTGGTATTCAAATTTTCTTTCCTGGATGAAATTAAATTAATTAAACACACACACACACAAGTTTAATAATGTAGTACAAACTGCAAAGGACAAGCGAAACGAATCAAATTGTGCATTCGAATAATAATAATTATTATTATTTTAAGTGTTTTTCATTAATCGAATAATTAAATATAGTTTAATAATATTGTACGTGTTATTTTGTTCTTTATGTAAACAATAACAAATTTGGGAAGGTATAGGATATATAAAGTTATTTCGTTTATATCTGTACGCAACGGTAAACCAACGTTAACCAAATAACGATTTTGAGTGGAGTTTGGCTATAGGTACGTGATTTAAAATTCCGTAATTTGTAAAATTTTCGTAAGAATTTTAGCTTAAATCACTTTTGAACGAATTTCTTCATTCAATTTTTCATCACCGGGTACAATTTATGACGAAACTCGAATAAAATATTCAAACATTTCTGCTCGGCCAAAAATGTTTAACATAAAACCAAAGAAACCTTAAAAAAACTAGAAAATAATATGATGCCTATAAATAACAAAACGATTGCCAGAATGTTTTGAACAGTTTATTTCGTCTCTAGACATAAAAAAAAACCTGTATAAAAAAATAATGAAATTGTTATTGCCATATATTTTCTTTTTAAAGAAAGATAAATCGCTGCAATAAAAAAAAAAGATTCTGAGAGGGGCTCAGAATCAACATTTTCGGTAGAAAAATCAAATCGAAAATACCGAAGATTTTACGGCCGTAAATATGTCCCATTTTTCCTGTGCCTTTTTTTTCGGCTTTCCCCGATTATAATAATCGGGTGGAAAATACAGAAAATGTATTCTTTTAAACGCAACAAAAATGGTCCCTAGACAGTTTTTGATTTGAAGAAGATGTCTATTAGTAAAATCGCTTACAGACACAAATAATAAAAAAAAAAAAAGAGGTGATACTGGGGATGGGAGCGGCCACTGTTGTAGGTGAGACGTTGAGAAGGTAGGATACATAAGGTTATTTCANTTATATCTGTAAGCAACGATAAACTATTGCTTGACGAAAGACGATTCCGAGCGCAGTTTGGTAATTCATTATTTGCAGTGCCGTAATTTTTTTTGCCATTTTCGGTTTAATTTGACTTCAAAACCCTTATAACAAAAAAAAAAAAAATTGTCCCATGATTTTGAGAATTTTATCACGTCTAGGTAAGTCTAATATAAGTATTATTACCAAGTTTCAAGTACCTATGTGTATTTATAACCGAATTACAGCAAAAACTCCCAAAAATTAAGATTCCTTAAAAGCTTAAGAGTGGTTCAAAAGTTATGGCAATGATACCGTAAGAAAGTAAATAAAATAGGCAACAAAAACGGTATCTTGTGATTTTTCAATTAAATCATTTTTTCTGGTAGAAAACGTCGTCCGTATTTTTATAAAATAATGAAATCGTGAAATTGTACGTTTTCCTACTGTTTTTCCCATTCAAGTCCTTTTATTTAAAAAAATGGCGTCGAAAATTAAATTGCTCTCCTTAAAGTACAATCTAGACAACTTGAACCTTCAAGTTGCTACACGTAAAAATCGCAGCAAGTTTACTAGGAAAAAACGTGTCCACAGACTAGAAAAAAAAAAAATTAAACATCTTAGTAAAATCAATAGCTCCCTCGCTACGCTCGGAATCTAAAAGTATAACCTCAAAATGAAATCATAATTATACCGATGGGCGTATAACCAGTAATCGGTATAGTTTTGATACTAACCTTCTTCATTCAATAAATAACATTTTTTACAAATCGTTTTTTTTTTTTTTTTTAAAAAATACAAATTTTTCAATATAATAACCGGCGTAATATTGTTTCATTGTGTCTTTGTTTTTTTCTTTTTGTTTTTTACCATTTACGTATCGTAGCTATAAGTGTTAATAGATTATAATTTTACGAAATCAAATATAAATAAATCAGATTTTTTCTTCTCGATATATACTGTTACATTGTTACAATATATTATCAGAGTTAAAAAATAATCTTGATTTATGGTAGCAGAAATATGAAAACCGCAATGTATACCTAGCCGATTCGAATAGACACGCCGCATTAGAGCGGAACTTTTGCCTTTGACCTTTGCCAAATTTATTGCAGCTTTAAGAAAAAAAAAAAAAAATGAAAATAATAATAAAAGAGTTTTTAACTATCCGTTTATTATTGTGATAATCTTTATTGTATTCAGTAATATGTTAAAAATATACCTTTCCGGTACAAAATAGCCGATTAAACGACCGGATAAAACATTGTTGACACAATTGCAAATATGTTTTTTTTTATTATTATTTATTTATTTATATATATAATACAGTAAAGTATGCGAGTCTTTTCGAGAACAATAAACCCTAAAAGTGTATATTACTCTATTCACTCGGAAATATCTGATACATGTTCGCCGCTCGCATTGTTCGCCGAAAAACAATATTATCTCGGAAACAACGTTTTAAAAATCTATTATTCAATGGATCAAATGTATTTAAATGAAAAAAAAAAAAAAACCGCCCTTCGAGAGTAGAGTATAGACATGATGGAAGGAGCGAGACGCGTAATTCAATTCGCCACTTATTTATCTGCGAAATAAACATATTTTATGTAGTGTTTTGTTCGGCGACGTCGCGTCGTCGTACAGGTACGTTGCGTAATAACCCCACGAACTGAGAAATCTCTAACGTTCCCATACCATGTCTAATATGTTTAAGCGGAACGAACGCGTTTATCTACAAATTTTTATTTATTTATTTATTTATTTTTTTTTTTTTCTTCTTCCCTTATAACTTCGCAATTCTTTGAAAACCGTTGCCGCCGCTAACGCTGTTTTCCCACTCCCCCGCGATCGTGTGTGTTCTTTGTCCTTTGTCGACTCACTACGCACACCTAATAATTTCTCCGGGTCCCGTTTCGCCACATCCATCCATTGTTCCCTCGGACGTCCTCTAGATCTCCAGATCATTCGACCGTCGCACTTTAGGTTCGACGTTTCCGATCTCGTAACGCGTCACACGTCCAAACCGTTCGCTTCTCCGGACCTTCACGGACTCCATATTATGTTATTTTCAGCACTCCCGTAATATCTTCCGGATCTATTGCTTTTTTTTCCTGTTAATCCAGCGTTCCGGTTTGTTACACGTATACCCGGTCACAAATTATCAGTGTTTTGTTCTCCGTTCGACAATTCGGTTAGTGCACCTCACGACCATACGTTGATGTAGTTTTATAAAAATATGCTATTGAATTATAATTCAACAATATGTTTATCGGTTTAAAAAAGTTTTGGTAGGTATGCTATAATTTTTTAGTCACCGAGAAATGATATAGCGATCACAGAGTGGAAACTAGTATAGAGAATTACTAACGAAATAAAATTAAAAAAAAAGAGTTTTTTTTTTTTAATTTTTAATTTTACTAGCTTATGCAAAGGATTACGTCTCAAGCTGTTGAGCTAATTTTAGAATTGCGTATTTTCAGAAGAAAAAAATGTAATTCATTTAGAGTTTTATAAAGTGCCCATTGCCCATATTCAAGTTAGGTGCAATATGAACGGAATTTAAAAATTGGAACTTTATTTACGCTTTTTAGAAAGAAAAAAAAGTACCAATACTGCAAAGTTTTAAACATATTACTTATAGGCAATGTTACCAAAAATTACAAATACATACTTTTTGTACGTTGAGACGAAAACTGGAAAATGTACATTTTGCAAAAGGGTCGTATGTAAATCTTTTTTTTTTTTTTTAGCAAAGTGCAACAATAATCCATTGAATTTAAATAAATAAAAAAGAAAATTCCTTCTTGTGCTTCATCGTTTCGTTTTTCTCTTTTCTTTTGGTTTTTATAGTTTTTTGGAAAACGTACAAGAATTCAAAAAATAACTACTCTGAAATACATTTTCTAAGGTACTTTATTTAGCCTACATATATATATATAAAGTCAAGGAAGAAACTTTTAAAGTATTTTTACCACTTACAAAAATGATTTCCGAGACAAGAAAAAACCCGATGTCGTAATCGTTGTAAGCCGAATAGTTTCCTTGTTCTGCTAAAAATCTAAAACTCGAAACATTTTTTATAATTCGACCTAACCGAGTAAAATAATATTTTTGTACGAAATGAAAAGGATTCAGCCACGACCGTCATAATTTGTATTAATTGTTTTATAGCGATTGATCGTATACAATGTAATAGGTTGTGTTTACTAACAATTATATATGTGCTATAATAATTGTTTTCTTGTTTTCCAATAGGAACGACCGAAAGAGTTTGCATTATATCTGGATCGAGTTCCGAGCACATAATGGCCGCGTTAACGTTCATCATGGAACGGATTCGCGAAAAACCGGAGGCCGCGAACAGAGTTCAAAATTCCGGAGATGCGATTGCAGACCGAGAGAAGCAGGTAACAATGAAATCGTATTACGTTACAGCCGGTGTAACCGGAATTGGTTCCGAAAAGTCCATAAATTGATTATCGCGGGTTGTTGTGAAAGGCAATTTCAGTTTCCCGTCCCATTTTATACAGACTCAGGACTGTCTTAGTATTGCCATTGATTATAAATCTAAATGCCATCAACGCGATACAGTTTTCAATGGTATTACGCAAACACTATTTAATATGTACGATCCATTGACATTGGTAGATTACCGAATGCGATAACGAGTATATAACCTACCCGGCGACAATTTATTAAATTATGTACGCGTGTACGTGTAATGATGGGAAATATGTTACATTAATATTAACTAAACGTTATCCGATTGCGTTTCGTTTTTTTCGAAAATCTTTATCGCGGACCAATAATCGTGGAAACAATATTATTGTCGGGATGACAATTTTTTGGTATGGGGACTGTTATTTGGATGCAGTCGTTTTCGTTAGCCGGTAGCATTAGTAATTGGACGGAGTTCGTGACAAAGGGTGTAAATTTGTAACTTTTTAGCGAACCGAAAAAAATATTGAATAATGTATGTACCGTACCTACTAGATAACCTTGTACCCTTTTGCACCAACAGATTTTCCTATTTTGATTTATGCCCAAACGCGCTTGGTAATTACACGATATTTAAAAGAAAATAGACATATTTCAGTGCCCGCCACCAATCGATCCGTCATGAAATTTTCCCCAAATTGGTGTATAGAAAATAAACAATTTGATAAAATGGTACTTATTAATAACTGAGTTATTATTATACTCTTTTCACGAATGCCGTCCAATTATATATATACGAATAGTTAACGAATCGACTCGTAAAAAATGTATTGTTGTTTTGTGTAGTTTTAACACATTTTATTATTCCGAAAGAATCATAAGAAATAATTGAATACCACGATAAATTATTGCGATATGAATAAACAATTGTTTACCCGAAAGAATAATAAAATTACAGGTTGTAAAAATTAACTAGTAAATTTCATGAATCGCACAACGTAGACACGGTACTTTGAACGCGGAACAAATTAAATTATACAATACGTCATCACAACTATCGTATATAATATGTATTGATAATGTGCGAACCCGATAGATATTTACCCGTAGAGGTCATCACTATACGATAATGATTTACAAAAATATTATTAAAAGGTGAAAATTCTGATACCCAACTCGACGGCGGGCATGATCATCGGAAAAGCCGGAGCGTACATTAAACAGCTGAAAGAGGACAGCGGATGTTTCGTACAGATATCGCAAAAAGCAAAGGACACGACACTACAGGAACGGTGCATTACGGTTTCAGGTAAATTATTTTACTCGGACGCAGACCATTTCGGGCGAGTGTTTATTATACCGAAAAAAAGAACGCCCGGGTGCTAGAAAACAATAATTTAAGATAGTTTTCGCATTTGTCGAGGTACAAGTTTGTGGTATATTCAAGCGTTTTTCGTGTGTATTTGCCTTAGCTTTTCTTTTGTATAATATATAGAAGAACGGAACGGAAAATCTAGTTTACGGGAGAAATTTTTGGAAACTTTTGGATTCTGAGTGGAGCGAAGAAATTTATGGTTGTACAATGATGTTTATTTTTTTTATTCTGTAGACAGCTTTTTTACCAGCAATTTTGCTCAGATTTCCATTAAAAGCAGTTTTGCTAAAAGAAAATCAGATTGGGGAGGTACTTTAAGGAGATTCATTTTTTGATTTTCCCAATAAATGGGAAAACCAGGAGAAAACACGGGAAACCGAGAAAACCGTAAAATAAGTACAATATCAAACAAATATTATTAAAGAAAATATGTAATGCATGTATAATTATTTTACTATATGACATACATATTGTTGAGAAAGTAACACTATCAACTGAACTCCGCTCAGAAACGTTTTTTCGTTAGCAATGGTTAATCGTTCTTACAGATGTACATTAAATTCCCGTCTATATATCCTACCTTTCCGACTTCCCACTCACAACAGCGGCTGCACCCGTACCCATTGTCCTAGAACTGTTATTTTTTTCTTGCTCAATTATTCGGGTTTCGGTGTGCTCGCTGTCCCCTGCGAAACGAAAATAACTACTGGGGGGGGGAGGGAGGGAAGTTTAAATAAATATTTTGTACGTGAGACACGTGGACATTTTATTTATATACCTAATCTCTTTTTGTGCGCTGCAAGTAAAATATATTATGATGATGATTAGATGCAATCAGTCCGCGACGTCCAAGCGGGTAAAAACAATAATATTATACACTCGTTCAAATGACCATCGTCAACCGCTCGTGCAGTTTTTGGTTGGTTTTCCACGATAACTGCATAATATATTATACGTTGTTTGTTCGCAGGCGATACGGAAGGAAACAAAAAGGTGTGCTCGTGCATACTGAACAAGATAATCGAAGACCCGCTGAGCGCGTCCTGTCCAAATTTAAGCTACGCGGACGTGAACGGTCCCGTGGCGAATTTCAACCCCACGGGATCACCGTACGCGCTGGCCCCGAATAATTGCTGTAAGTTTGACATGGCGATGTCGTCGACGTTTAGTGATCGATTTTCGTGGCGAAACCGTTTTTTCCTTGTCCTAGATTCCCGGAGGGAAAAGGGAAAAATGAAAATTTAATTTTTTTCTCGGCCCTATTTTTATTTTAGGAAATTTTACTTTCACCAAAAATGTCTCAATTTTCTTGAAAAATAAAACTTTTTTTCATTTCGAAATTTAGATCCCTGTTGGCGGGTGATCGGCAAAACGATCACGACGTATTTTGTTATTTTCCCGGCAGTCTGAGGTGAGGAAAAAACGAAAGATACAAATGTAAATATTTCGGAGAAACGCGTTTTTCTCGGGATTTTTTAGAAAATTTTATTTTCACTTAAAATTTTTCAATTTGTTGCCGAAAAAAAAACATTCTTTTTTTATTATTCGGAAATGTCGATCACTGTTGCCAGGCAGTCGGCTAAATAATAATCTGTTATCTATTTTATTATCATTGTGAATACGTTTCAGCCAACAATCAGACCGGATACAACATGAACCCCGCACCGTTATCCACGCAGGACGTCAGCAACGGGATATTCAGTAATAAATTCTTAGACAACGTAAAACCGCTTTTGAGGTCCAGCGGATATCCCGAATCCGCGGTCAACGAAATAGCCGTCGCTTTTTTGACATTGGCCAAGTAAGAACGAATACGCATATTTTATACATTTTTTTCTCTCTCACTCTCCTTCTCTCCCTCTCTTTCCTATACAAAATACACCGCAGATTGGCAAAACCCCGTTGTTCAACTTAACGATATTGGCGGCTATTCGTATTTAAATTACATTCACCCGGTTCCAATTACGTATACGGTATCAAAGGGTATAATTAAAATAAAGGGATATAATTAAATCAATTTAATTGGGTTTTATCTTTTTGTTTTTTCTTTTAATTGCTCAGCATATATAGTTATGGTCACAGCCTATAATACAGAGTGATCAACATAACGTAAAAGCACTCGTTATCTCGAGAAGTAGAAGTATAGTTCTAAAATGTTCCCGTTATGGTTATTTTTTTTTCGCCATTTATTTTAACGGGTTAAACTACTAATTAACTTTTATTTTCCGACGGTAATCAATATTAAAAACTCCATAAATAGATGGAGAATTAGCTGCAGGAACGTAGCGACCAAGGTGCGAAGTTTTAATATACGCCCTTGTGATTTCAAATTTATACTGAAAACTCAAAGCAGAAAGATTATTACCAACTATACAATCAAATTAGTGGTTTTAATTATCTCTCTTAATTACTTTTGTTTTTTTTTTTTTTTTTAAATTTTAAATCTCTATTTAACGTAATTCGTATGGGTTTTTATTTGTTAAGATAATATTTTTGTGCCCTGCCGAGTATCGCGCGGGTGTCGTAGGTACCGCTCGACCCTACCCTCTTGATACGGTCCTGATAGTATTAGTTTAAATTAAATGTCGAAATGTTTAATTTCCGACAACCCGTTGACAAGATATTCCACTTTGGAGTTTCGACGGTGGGGGGGGGATGAATGTTGGGAGATACTATTAAATCGCCGCGCGTTATGCCACCTGCACATGAATGATGCATGATCACTCCCCCTCTGTCGAAACTTAAAAGTGGAATATCTCGTCAACGGGTTGATGGAAGTCGAACGTTTCAACGTCAAAAGTGATTCAAACTAATATACCTACTCCTTGTAATTAAGAAATCTGTTCAATATAGTTCGCCGCTTAAAGATCCAAAGTAGGTATTGGTTTCACTTCCTAAAAATAAGGGTGAAAAAAAAAAGCAATATACTGTTTTAGAGATACATGCTTATTTAATTAAAAAACAAATTCTGAAAAAAAAAAAAAAATGGAATATTTCCGGAAATAATGATACGAGTTTTACGTTCCGTCGATCGCTCCGTGTATAAATAAACACATGCCGGGTATATACGTTAATAAAATCGATTTTCTATTCGGATTCTCGGTGTCCCCTCATCTCTCCTCCCCCCCCCCGTCTATCCTAAACCTAGCGGTCAACTAGGTAAATAATTAATAATAATTATAATAAAATATATTTAAAATGAGCTTTACGACGTATATTTTGTTCGCGTTCGCCGAACCGAACGGACGACGACGGTGGTTTAAATATCAGCGATACTACAATTATTATTATTATTATTATTATTATTCAATGTCCCCTCGTCATCGCAAACGTATCGTCATTAATTATACACATCCAACACATCATACATTACACGCGCATTATATATTACCGTAATAAAAAGGGTATCGGCGGTATTCAGTACTTATTGTGTTTGCATAAAATATAAGTAGCCAAGTAGGCGATGCCTATTGAATTCCGTGGGCGAGCCTCGTGAACCCTTTAACGGAAAACTCCTTCGTCAAATCGCCCGTGGTACCGCTGTTATATTGTGTTCGATCGTTGTTTACACCCGAACGACTTTACGGCAATTAAATTTAATCGAATAAAAAAAAAAAAAAAACGCCCGCGAGCGAGGCAACACCGTAGAGTCTGCTGCAGTCTAGGGTCGCCGGAGACGAATTTTCCGCCGCTCGTTTTGCATTACGAAAGTAATATTATTTTGTAAAACGACCAATAACCGAATACTACGAGTATATGTACGAACGAATACGATCCACGGTTAATAAAAATATACTGGTTACACAGCGAGCTATGATATGAACGTAAAATTTGGTTCCCAAAATGTCTTCGATAAACTGTCGATAAGAAAGACAACTAGCGCTCATAACTGACTAAGATATCTTAGGGTTCGTGATCATCACTACTTATTTACCGTCACAGCGTCAGTTAATTTTACAATTACCATAGAACGCGCCGTCAGACATTTTTTTATAATTTAAAAGTAAAAGACATTTCGGGAGTCTTGTTATCGCGCCTCATTGTGTAATTGCAGTATAAATTTAATCGTGCTACATACTTGAACCGAAAAAAATGAAAAAAATTACTAGGATTGAAAGTCTAGCCCCTAAAGACAAGTATTTGACACTAACGCAAAAGACGGAAAGTCTGTATTGAGGTGATCAAAAATAACAACGAACAAACGATCATGTTTCACAACAATATACTGTAATTCATATTGAAATTCATCTCAAATTTGATCACTTGAGTCTACCTGTAAAACAATATTACCTAACTTGCGAGTTTAAGTTCGTTTGGTCGTTTGGTGGGAACCGCTAAAAGTGACCATAAGCGCAAAAGTCTCACTTTTCGGTGTAAAGTGTAAAAGTCGACAGCAGGATTTACCAACCAAAAAAAAAAAAAAAAAAAAGCCCCTTTCTATATAGAGTTGACGAGATATGGCAATATACTATAATTATGTAATAATAAAAAATACCGTTTTATAAAAACATTTAGTAAAATAACTTCTCGCGTTTAAGTTGGCACCGAAATCAAGTTTATACGACCGACGAGGCGTACTTCCGAGTACTATTAGAATGTCACTGGAGCTTTTAATTTTAATTTTAAAAACTTGACGTACTTTATTATAATTTGTAAACAAATAACTTTATATCAAAAGTCTTTACCTACGGGATAACCAATAATTTAGAGACATTTTATAAAAATATTGTTTTTCTCAAATCTACGGCGCGGTATTGTCGCGTTGTAGGGTTCGAGAATTTTTAATATCCAATAGAATTGTTTGGAATTGAATTCGTCGCATATTGACTTTTATTGCATTTCTTATTTTACGATTTTGAGCGGACTCAAGACCTAACTATTAATTTTACAATGTTTTTTTTACATTCTAGTTCATTAAATAATAACGGACATGTGCCTCGTTTTTTTCCCTTTTATCTAAGTATAGAAATTGAATACACGTGGTACTCTAAAGAAGGGGTTTTTTTTTATTACTATTTTGTATATCGATTAACAGTTTAAATAAAACTGCGTGCCAGAAAAATAAAGTGAATATAATGACGAGCACTAATGCAATTTTGAGATTCACATAATATATTAGTTCTTTCATTTAAAATGTTTAAATTAAAAAATATATCATGATACATCGCTGTTCTGGGGAAAAATCGTGAAAAGCTATTCCAATACTTTCATCAATCCACTTACCTCCTTTTCCATCAGTCACTCTAAGACTCGATACAAAAAAAAAAAAAAAAAAAAAAAAAAAAAAAAAAAAAAAAAAAAAAAGAGTGTACTGCTGATGGATGTGCCACAGTTGTTGGTGAGAAGCTGAGAAGTTAGGATACACAGGGTTATTTAATTTACATCTACACGCAATGGTAAATTATTTTTAAGCAGATTTTTCCGAATTATTAAGAAAACTGTGAGAAATGAAAATTACCTTTTTAACGCACCAAATAGATCATATAGTAAAAACTATGTATCAAAGTAAATCCAACATTGAACTGCGCTCAGAATTTAAAAGCCACCAACATCGTCATAAACGTATATTGCATATAACGGAAAGAAGTCAATTTTGTGTAGTTTTCAATACAAGCAAATTATATTTTGAAAAATCATATATTTATTGTCTTGTATATGTTATAGGCACATACAATTATTATACGAGTACTAATAAACTAGTTTAATTTCGAATGTACATACACCGATTCAGATGAAAATTTACATTACAGTTGTACAAATTCCAAATATTAACAGATAGTCAAAATTGTACGATTTATAAATTAAATTCCCCTCAATATTCTAACTTTCCGGCTTCTCGCCTATGACAGTGGCCCGCCCGTCGTGTCATAAATGTTCGTATTTTTTTTTATTTTTTTTATCACGAATCTAAAACGAATGCAGACAGTAAAAAGGGGAAAAAGCAATTTTAGAAAATTATAAAAATATAGGAGGGATAGTGTAGCTCACGTATATACTATACCACGCCACGATTGTTTGTTGAAATCGATTATAGAATGTTCCGTAGAAAGATAAAATTGGAAGAGAAATACCGATAATGGACCATGAATATTTTTAAAACAATGGAATGAAAAGTTAGTGAGTTCGAGAGTCGAAGTATTTGAATTTAGCCAGAGAAACGCGAAAAGCTGCAGCCGACCAATCGAAATTCGAAAGACCCGCCGGTTAAATAGATCTGAAATATTTGCCAATAAATAAACCCATTATAAAGTCCGAAGTTTATTCACTCTTTTATTTCAATATATTTTTTTTTTTTTTTTACAATTGTGGTTAAAATTCACTTTTAAATGAAAAACGTTAGTATAATATTTTTTTAAATTTTTTAACCCAATAACGAGATAATTTATGGTAACACTAGGATAGAAAGAGGTTAACGTTTATATAATAATTATGGTAAAATGTTTTGCGTTATCATAAGGATATGGATACTCGAGGACATAATAATTGGTTAAAACATCATAGTTCATTGAAAATTATCGTTGAATAAACAACGTTCAATAAAGTTTTAAAAATTGCCTATACGAAACCCCTTAAATAATTCCGGTTAAATATTTCTAATTTTCGGAAGTGTCGTCTCGACTATCGGTTTAGACGATTTTCACGGACGTTCGTTTTTTATCGCTTTCGTGTTTTTTACGGAAACAAAAAGATAGGTGTTGACGGGACGAGGGGGAGGAGAACAGGAATTGAACATCCTGCAACCCCCGATGTGTGTATACACACCGCGCCGAAAAGACGCATATTGTATTCACGAGGGTTTTGAGCAGATCACTACAATGAATAGAATCGTATGTTGAACCATGCGCAATAATAAATAACTCATACTTAAAAGAAGAAAAATAATAAAAAAAAAAGTCTCAGTACACGCAGTACTCGTACAATGGTTTTCAATTGTACACTTTTAATTTTGTAAAATACAACTCTAGGCCATTGTTTCGCTTTAGTATTTCGGTTTTTTCTTTTTTTCTTTTTTTTTTTTTTTTTTTGCTAAATGTTTTTCAACAATCATCAAACATTTTTTTTTTCGACAAGAATATAAAAACGTATTGTATAAATTAATTAACTACTTTAAAAAACCGTGCGTATTGTATTTTATAATATTTTAAATCTTCGGAGAATTAGTAGAAACGTATATTTTTAAAACAAATAAAAAAACAATTATAATTCCATTGTTTCAATTGTTGAAGAATAGCGAAATTAATCAGCTAGAGTTTCCGGCAAATATTAAATAAAATCAACTATTGTGTTCATTAGGCGAGCAATATCGAACCAAAAACAAAATGCACAAAGTTTAAGTTAAAAATAAAATATCCATATATGCGCTTCCCCGGTTAGTAAGTTTTATCAATGCGAAAATATTATCTGTAATAAATGTTTGACTTCTTTTTAGTTGCAAGTATTATATTATTATATATTATCAAACCGAATAATTTGCATTGTTTAAAAAACGTCCGGAACAAGAAAACCCTATTAGGACGTCGTGTACACTCCGGCCGTTATTAAAAATGCAGTTTCGTTTTAAATATTGTTTTGCGTCTTGGAAAAAAAAAAAACCCCGGGGGAAGCATAATAGACAGAAAATAGAAATAAAGATTATTATTATTTAGTTGGTTTCCCCCCCCCCCGCCCCGTCACTAGAAACCGTTGTTATACGCAGGCACCGTTGAGTCCGGGTATACGACAGGAAGGACAATAACCTCCCTAGAATTTTGTTCGCCCCTCGTTAAATACGGGTAAATTAATAATTAATTAAATAACGAAACATTTAATTGGCTTGGCAGAGCGTAGATAGGTGAAAAAAAAATAAAAAAGGTTATTATTATAATTTTAGTAATTTCAGTAAAAATTTAGTGATCATTGTCTATGTCCGAAACACCGAGTCGTGAGAACGACAAAACAATAATATGTTTCAAACGTGACGTGTGCGTTGTAACAATACGCGTATAGTGACGCGGTGACTTTTATTTCGAACGGGGAAAGCGCAGTGTTTAATAAGGGATTCTACGGATTTTCGGGAAACACGTTCTCGTACATTAGTGGCATTACGGTCTCCCTCCGGGCGGTTCCCGGATTCCCATTTTGAAACGTAATCTTCGCGGATCGCTCAGAATCCGCCGGTACACGGTCCGCGGTGTAGAAGGCGACAGCGGCTACGGCACCTGCCGTGGTGCCGACAACACGTGCGTTTGACGAAACGAGATTATTGTCGACGTTAAGAGGACGTTATACCCGCATCTACTGTTCCGGTCCAACTACCGGGTAACGTGCGAAAATAATGCTCGCGCAAGATAAGTAAAACTATTGCTCGACTTTGATTTTAAAATAAAAGCACCCAAGTATTATGAAAATGTGTAGAGGACATTATTTCGGAGAGAGTGTCACAGCACTCACCGCAAGGTTTTCGTTATGTTCGAAGACGGTACACAGACGGCTCGATAATATAAGAGATGAAAAACTTTTGTTATTTGAATAACTGTAGTTTTTTTAAACAGGTGGCAATTCAACGAAATTCACCAATCGAATTCCCTCCGAAATATCGTTCTCCATAAATTTCATATAATAGGTACGTTTCTTTAAAATCGAAATTAAGCTAGTTTTACTTATTCTGCGTAAGCATTGTTTTCGCATGTCACTCGGTAGTTGAACCGAGACGGTGGATGCGGATGTGACGTCCTCTTAATAATAATAATAAAACGAGCGTTTCCGAAAATATTTCGTTTGATAACATTGCGGGGTTGTTAGGCCACCGATGTTACAATGTAAATCGCGAAAACGATAACCCTACTCGATATTGTATCGAAACCTTGTGTTACGTTGGTACAATTGTATCAACATAGCGTATCTTAGTTGATGACACGTGCCAATAGAATCGAGATAAGTGCGGTGTTTTTATTTCTCTAAAACTATACAAACGCTGAGCGATACGCACTGTTGCGACGCATTATTATCATGCGACGGTATAGTGTTTTTTTTTTTTTTTTCGCCAAAATTTCCCCGGAAGTCGAAACTATTGCGCGCCGTATTGTGTTTGCCATATATAAATTTATTTTTCCCCGGTACGTTTGCACACTTTTAACGGCTCCCTCTGAATCAAAAAGAGTTAAAACTCGGAAATCGGAGTGGTTTTCGAGGCGGATTCAAGTTTGAAGATTTAATTTCGATATAAACTTCACCGTTGGCTTTTTCTTTTGTTTTCGAGCACCGCTACCGACCTTTCAAATGGTGTCGGAAGGGAGGGAAACGTATATACCTATACAAGACACTCACTACGGTAAGTATCAGTGATGTACCTTTTGGCGGTCGCGGCTCATAACCCCTCCCCGACCATTTTTTACGCTCAGATCTCAAGCTTACACAGGAAACAGTGGGTTTTTAAACACCCTTACAGGTTTAATGAGTAATTTGGTTAAAATAAATGTGTTATATAAATAGAACTGTTGTCGAGAAGGTGTACTCGTACCTTCAAAAGGTTTAGGCTTCCGACCCTCGACCCCAACGTCCGTGTGTACGTAAGCGGATATCCCGACAGCGACTTAACCCGTTTCGATAACGCCGCTTTTGATCGCTCAGTTCCATAGCGTTTATGTGTACATAAAAAAATATCGCAATGCGCCGAAGGAAACTCGACACTAGTGACGGAGCTGTGTTGCTCATTTTCCATTATTGTGTTACTATCGGGAGAGGGGGGAGTGGGGAGGGACGATAATAATATTGTTATCAGTATAATATCGGTGGTGTGACACGTGTGTTATTTTTATTTTTTTTTTTTTCCCCGGTCCTGCGCAGGCACAACGTTCTGAGCCCGAACAGTATAATAGGGCTGATCAACCAGACCAATCAACCGCCCATGCAGCTGCAGCCCGCCCCGCCGTCGGTGGCGCATCACAACGGCACTGGGCTGCTGAGCACGGTCACCAACGACCTGTTCGACCTGGGACTGGCCGGCGGCGCGATATCCATCAACGCGATCCTGTCGCAGAACGCGGCCAGTCCGACGCTGTCGAACGCCAACTCGTACGGGCTGGGCGTGGCGGCCGCGGCCGCGGCGCCCAAGGCAATCGGACCGTCGGCCGCGGCCGCGGCTGCTGCGGCCGCCGCCGCCGCCCTGTTCGAGATGACCGCCACCGATGACCAGCAGTCCGTCAAGCGCGAGATGGACGTGCCCGAGTCCATCGTGGGCGCGATCATCGGCCCGGGCGGCCGGTCGCTGGTCGAGATCCAGCAGATGAGCGGCGTCACCATTCATATATCCAAGAAGGGCGTGTACGCGCCCGGCACCACCAACCGGAAGGTGACCATATGCGGTTCGGCCAGCGGTATAGCGATGGCCAACTACCTGATGCAGCAAAGGATCGTCGAGGAGGAGACGAAGAGGGCCAGGGCCTTTTGAAGAGCGCCCGTTCGCGTCTCCCCCGTATACAATGTACACGTAATATATTATAGTCCGAGCGGTATTAAATCTCGCCCTTTGCATCTTTAGACTTGTCATCGTCCTCCTTCTCCTCCTCCATCTCCTTCTGACCGCTTTCCCGTGAAAAAAGCCGTCGTCCGCGATATTGTTGTTCGGCTTTTTATTTTTGTTTTCCATACATATATTAATATATCATATATAATTTAAGTACGCATCGATCCGAGGTAGGTACGTGTATCAATATTACGTTGTAATAACGGACATCGAAAACGGCAAAACGCGATAGTCATAAGTTCATAAGTTTTTTTTTTATTATTATTATTATTATTATTATTATTTTTTTTTTAAGCATTATATTACGTTCATTACTCGTGTGTCTCTCAAACGCATTATTCCATATAATTTTTTTTTTCCTTGAGTACTTAATGACCATCGGAATAACAAAGCGTATACACGTATAGTTTATACTTTGTTGAACGATTTGTTTTGTTTTTTTTTTGAAAGTTTAAACGTTTATTTATAAGATTTTTGTTTGTTTCATTCGCCACACATATAATATAATACAATATAACGATCATTATCCATATAATATTAAACTATATAGAGATAAATTATTGTTGAATAATGGTATTATTATTATTTTAAATTTTTTTAAAGGGGTCTGAACAATTTTTTGTAATATTATAATTATGCGTTTTGTAGGGGTCGTATTTTTTAAGTTTAATGTTTATACACTTCACCTTCCACCCGCCGCGCACCCCCGCCATCATAAGGAATATAGGTGTAACATTTAAGCTGACCGGAATAAGCGCAAAGGGTCATTAGGGAAACATTTTTTTTCTTTTTAAAATGTTATTATTGTTTATCATCTTTAGTTATCGTTGGATGGCATTTTCATATATATATATATATATTTATATATATATAATAATAAAAAAAATTATTATTTTTTTTTGAAATGAATACTATTTATAAATATAGATGTTTCTATAATATATTATAATAAAAACTATATTATATTATTTTGCTTTTCTATATAATATTTTTTAAAAAAAAAGTGTTTAAATAAATACGTTTTCGTATGACATTTCATTGCTATATTGTAAATAATATTACTAAACGACATTTCATTTATTATTATTATTATTCGAATAAAATATCGAGTAGCCCCGTAAAAAAAAAAAAAAAAAAAAATAATTAAATACCTATATAAATTAACGTTACCATATATTATATAATATTAATATTGTGTATTATGCGTAAGAATACGTACATATATAAAATATATATATTAAAACATTCATCCGAATATATCCTATGTATTATATTAGAGTGAGTGAACCCGTCGCGATCCATAAAGTGTAATAATATTCCGATAATATTCGCGAGTTTTCTCGTCGTTTGTCGTCGCAACGCGTTGTCTATAAGACTGAGTCAAATATTATAAACGATAATAAATAAAATACCGACTAAATAATAAACAAAAAGCGCGAAAAAAACAAAAAAAAAAAACAAAAACAAAAATACAAACCTTTTAATATTATTAAGTTGTTTTACGCCGTGTTGTACGCGCGCTGCAGCTTTGTCCGTACGTTTTTCGCGTATTTTCGCTATCCTCCCGCCGCCGTCGGAATGCCGAAACCGGCCGATAACAATAATATTAAGCGTAACCGGGTTGTTTTTTTTTTCTTCTTTTGAAACGGTGTACAAATCGTTCGCTCGCATTTACCCGTTTTCCACGGCCGCTGTACCGTTTTGCGCACGCACATTGTCAGGTGTGAACGCGCAGTGCGTCCTTATTATGCGCATATAAAATCCCCGCGCACGAACAAAGTCTCAGTGGACAATACAGGACCGATTACCCTCCGTCAGCCCACCGGCAACGCGATATTGCAATATTATATTATTGTATAATTTAGATATTCAGGATACCGAGCAGAAAGGTCTTGTCGATATTTTTCCGAGTCCGCCCGGTTCTCACTGTTTTGGCATGGCGGCCGGCGCTTCGATACAAAATCACCGTGCAAACCGACCAAAACCAGTTTAAAGTTTGGACTGAAGGAGCAGGGCGTGTAATAAATTGCGTATCTATTCCGTCACGGCCCGAGACTATTTTCTATAACAATACAATTGACGTTGTTTGTAAAGGGTACACACTAGTTGTTGTCTGTCAGTGACGTTGCCAAAAGCGACAAGGTTCGGGGTTCACCCATCATAGGCACGTTCGGTATCCCGTGTATCTTATTAATTCGTGATACGCGTTATACGAATTCATAATCTCGTGGATGAAATACTCCTGTATTTTTATTATGCCACGAAATGTATTATGGTTAGTCGTTTCGAGCCGATATACAGATAGGCGCGATATAATTTAAATCGTATTTCGATAAGTAACGGTAATTTCATTATGTTAACAAACATATTAAATAATTTCTTCCACGGCCGTCACCACGTCTTTCTCGGGCCGTCCGTTTATGCGTCGCTATACGTTTAAATGTACAGCGTTCGCCTGTCTATAACGCGTTTCGGGAATAAAATTAGATAATTCAACATCTCCGTTTCGGTATAATCGTTTAGCAGCAAAGTTAGACAACAACTATACGTATATCAATAATAGCTGAGTACCTTTATTCTATATGCCTTTTATATTGTATGCGTGTTGTCGTCGAGAAATACTCGACATTTTTTTCTGTGCACGAAACTGGTCGTCGAATTACTGCGTGATGAAGGTAAAAAGAAGAAAAAAAAAAAAAAAAATGAAGAAATTCGTAAATGTGCGCAAACCGAGTTACACCGTTTCGGAACGGGGTAGTATATTAATTCGCGAGCAGTCGGGTATGCGTTTCTCCGGCAATCGATGGATTAACGGATGGGGGGGGGGCGGTGTGTGTGGAGGAAAGAGGGTGGAACGGAGGACAGCGGTACCCCCGTCAATCAATCAATCACATTCGTACAATATATTATACGCTAAAACGCGAATATGAATACGTGTATGTACTTAACGTCGTATTTACACGTCATCATTATCATATTATTATTATTATTATTATTAGTATGTAGTTTGTGTATTTGTCATGATAATAATATTTTTCGTCTCGTTATAAAATATACGTTACACGCGAAAAAGGAATGAGATAGTTCGGCTTAACGGTGACAAAAAAAAAAAAAATCATTATTTTTTACAAATAATTTGCTCAATAAATCCCAACAAATCGCATACTTACACGTTGATACGATATTGTAACATTAGAGACGATCGCGGCAGAGGTTATAGTCCGTTTACCCGTAGATTTAAAACCGGTACAACGCATACAACTGGTACCGGACAGTCGACCGTGCGCGCGCGATAAGTCCGCAGCGGCCGTAAACCGCGTAAACCGAAACGCGTCAATTCGCGTCGATCAAACCCCCCCCCCCCCCCCCGGGTGCAATTTCAGTTATCACGACATTACGGGACAATGCGAATGCTACGTTTGGATATTTGTATCCAAACAGAAATACCGTATTACACTACAATCGGTTCGCCGACCGCGCGCGTATTTCGGGTGATCGTCAGCGTCGCGAGGTCCGCCGGTCCCGCGTTTCCGCCGGGACCGTCGGTGCCGTCTGGCCGCTTAACATTAAAATATATTCGAAAACGAACGCCGTGGCGCTATCGACGATTTTTATCGTAACGCCGCGCGCGCACGGACCGCGGTCCGGAGATGGCGTTGGTAGTCCGCGCGAGGACACTCGGCCGTTTCGCCGTCGCAACGCGGGCGAACGACGCGGAAGGTGTCGGCCGTGCGCCCACGATGAATGGCGAGCGCGCCGTCAGCGGGCATGTCCGTGTACGTTCGCGCGACCCGTTTCGAATGTCTGTCGCATGACCGCGTAATCCGCGGCGTAGACTGGTACGAAATCCGCGGAGTAAAATAATCAAATTTTTTCCGTTTCGGCCCGTTTGACGACCGAGCTTCGAACGTACACACTGCAGAGTCGGCGGCTATCTAGTTGTTTCGCGTGACATTATTGTCTGCGGATTTGCAATTAGTATTTTTACTCGACAATTATTATTGTAATTTTTTAATATAACGGTCGGTTTTATTTTCGGGTCGCATTGTGCGTTTTTTTTTTTTTTTTTAATAATTATTATATTTATAGGACGGTATAATATATTGTGCGATTTCATTTCAGCAAATTTCGCGCGCGTAAAATAATAGGTATCTATCTAAAAATAATAACTACTTTTTTTTCCGTGTTATCAAGTTTCCGGTTTCGGCGACTAGCGATTTTAAACCGTTTTTCCATCTAAAAACGTATCTAAATTGTAATGTCATAATAGTCTATAGGCGTAATGTAATATAATCCGTCCTGAAAATACTGTAAACACGATAACAACAATAATACTATTTTAAATCGATTAATTGTATTGATGAACTCAAAAATATTTGTTACTGTCCAAAATTTACACAAAAAAAAAAAAAATATATGAATTAAAGTACCCAATCTCAGTACGATCGATATATGGTAATACCGCCACGTTACGTACAGAAATTCCGTCTGAATCTCATCGAATCTCAATACATCACGCACAAAAGTACCGTCACCATTAATATTATTTTATTAGGTTTTCGTGTATAATTTTTTTCCATAGGTGTAATTTATTCGATAAGAATTTTAAAATACAACTTCAGCATATGTGACTTCACTGCAGGGACGGATAAAAAAGAGCGATTAATCTCTCCGATTACTCTATGCTCAGTATTCGTCTTTCCTTTTTTTTTTTTTTCAATCCACCCCTATTGCGAACAATTAAAAGTCAAATCCTCCACCCTTAAACGATCTATACCTGCGCCCATGCTGCGCGCATTAATAAGGCGGTAGTCGTATCGTAACTAACGTAATATAACTATCGGTTGTATTTATTTATTATTACACATTTTCCAAGACTTAATTTTAACGGTAAATCGTGGGGATTTTAATCAAATAGTGTGTAATAAAATTAAAACGCAGGCAAAATAAGTACTCGAGTACGTATACCGGTTGTACGTGACCGTACATAATATAATATAGGGATTGTTTTTTTCCCCTACACAAATCGTCTATGCAATAATAACAGGATGGTGTTTCGAAAATTACATTTTAAAAATAACAAATTATTTTTTCGAGGGCTTTTTATTAGCGTGTATTAATATCATAACATTTGTGTTTATACTTGCGTATAGTATAATAGTGCGGAACTCCACGTGTAGATGAATACGTTCTAACGTTCAAAATAACATTACGATGTACTTAGTGAATGAAAATAACAAATCGGTATAGTTTGTGTTTTTTTTTTTTTTTTATTTGTTTTTCTTAACGCAGTGTTTCGGCAATCAATAACGGAAAGAAAAAAAAAAAACCCCAAAAAAATTAATTTACTGTTAAATGAACATATCATGCCTTATAGATAAATATTAATTACATAATTTATTATTATTACCCATATTAGAATATATATATATTGTACGTATACACATGACGATGATGATGCACATGAATATTGCATGTTGTACTTATAAACTATTTTTCACAGACTCTGTGATTTTTTTTTTTTTTTTTGTTCATTATTTTTATTATTATTACTATTTATCATTTTTAATATATATATTATTATGTATTTATGTATCATTCCATAACTCATTTTCACGCGTTTCAAACAAAGAAAATGTGATATTTAAATTTAATACCGTAATAAACCGTATAATTTTATTATTGTATACAAAATTGTAATAATCCTAAACGATGAAAAAAAAAAAAAAAAATAATGATAATAATAATACATGTATAGGCGAGTAGGTAGCTGCTGAATAATTTCCAAGCTAAAAACACTCTTCTATATTATATTTATACGTAAAAAAAAAAAAAAAAAAATCCATTACGATCTTTTAATCAGTATATAATATTATTTAAGGTGTAAACTGTATCATTGTTTTATGTTTATTAAGTTTTTATTAAAGGGAAAAATATATTATATATTATGTCCGGCATTATTTATTAACGGAATTGGTACGGAAATAATAATAAAAAAAATACGCATTGTGTTGTTGTGGTAAACAATATTGTTTTTTATTATTTCATTCCTATCACCGAAAACATCCTTTTTCAATATTTTACTTTTTCTTTTACTGCGGTATGATTGAGTAGCGTATATGAGACGCAAAGTTAGCATCTAATTGCTGTACTAAAAGCAGACCTGCGCCATTCCCTAGATCTTCCTGCCGTAAATAAATGGCCTTCAGACCCTCGGGCTCTAAAGCCACCCGAAACTCAATGAACGCGCTCTGAAATAGCACAAAATAGCTCTGAAGCACCTAGTAAACGAACGCGACAGTAAACGTTTTGGTAACTCGGGTAAAACATCAATCATCAAATAACATCAGGTTTGGTATGCGGACTCGTTTCCGTGTTTCTGGAAAGTTCGGAATTTCGATCACAGGTAAACCGCGAACACCCGATCAGCTGATTTAGTGTCATGTCTATATTGATGCTGACAGGGAAAAACATATTGGTTAACCCGTGGAGTATTCGTTTGCGCCGTGAATTGTAGTGCGACAGTGTACGGAAACAATTTGTGATTAAATCCACAAAATGTTCATATTATCACATATTTCGCGGGTAGCCAATACCCATTTCACGAGTTAATCAATAAAGTGTGCACTACTGGAGCTGCACAATTTACTCGTTCGGGAAAATTGTCGAATTCAAAGGCGAAAATGTCGACTTAAAACCAGTGCAATAGCTTGGTCGGAGCGAATGTGTGTGTTTCTCTATGCCCACAATGACATTGAAAAAAATCAATAAAAAAACATCGCTTCGAAAAAAAAATAATTAACAAGTCGGTAGTTCAAATAAAAATGATCGATTATGGGGGTCCTTCGTGTTTTTTTTTTTTTTTATTAATTTTATTGTAATTGGTAAGAAATAGTAACGATTTCGAACCCATTAAACGATATTATAGGCATTCCGCTGTGATGTGCTCCGACGGGAGTTGTTTGTGACCGTGCGAGTATCAATAGGTATAAGTAGTCATTGTAATTATTGACAAGTGTATTTTGTTACCGGAAATCTTTAACAACGTACAAATCGTTCTCATTGTGTATCAATCAATCAAAATAACGTGACCCAAAGAAAAACCTACACGGTATTTTATTGTGGCCAAGGTACGAAGGTCCGAGCGCGTATGTGATGTAAATAACATCGGTGCCAGGAGGACAAAAAAGGCGTAAGTCAATTTTCGTCATTTTTTTTTTTTTTTCTTTTATTACCATTATCTTATGCAATTCTATTATAATTTTGTCGGTCTTAATGGCGTGAGTATGAATTTGTTAAATTTTACCCATTTTAATCTGTTTCACGTTACACGGAATTGACTCAAGTTCGATGTACCCACAACGCAATGTACACGTGTGGGCCAGAGCCGCGGATTAGTGTTTTTCGTTTTCGGCAGGCGGGTACTGCAAACGCGCTGAAAAACAATTGCGACAACGCCGCGCCTGTACGTTCAGCGTTCAACTGTGTTGTACGTTCGACGTCTGTCGGCATTCCGGTGGTTCGGTCGCGAGTGCCGTCGATCGTTTTGTGAAAAAGTTATACCGCGCCCCCCCCCCAGTCGCGTTGCAGTCGTCTTACCCGGTCGACCCAATATTTTGTTTTTATTGAAACCGTTTGCCCAAGGTCATCCCGCGTTTATTGAAACGTTATTATCAAGTGAAACTCGGCAGTGCAGTATTCAAATTAAACCGATCGAATTTTGCGCTCGTATTGCCATACGGAACGTACCGTTCGAAGTTAATTTTATCACGTTTAACGTTTCGTAGTTGAATTATTATTATTATTATCATCATAATTTTCGGCTTTTTTTTTTTTTTTTTATTTATTATTATATTGTCATTTTGTCGCACAATTTCAGTGAACACGGACGGAATATTACGATATCGACGTCATGTTATCATACCTTATAAAACAACTCGCCGGGAATTGTAAAATCGCATTATTATTCTGTTATCATTTTGTTGATTAAAAGACGCCTGTATTGGTACAGCGTTTTCGATTTTTACAGTATTTCACGACGCGTCTCTACGACCCCGGCGAATCGTTCGCCGTTCGATATTCGAACGACCGCGTTTCGCACGCAATTATTTGGCGATAGTTTTTTTTTTTTTTTTTATATACAATGTCATAACATCCAAAAACATTTTTCGCATAACACAACGTTACCTATATGTACGTACGTTCCTCTATATTCACCGTCGTTTTTTGTCAGTATAAAATTAAAACAATAATAACAGCAATGGAAATTCAAACAAACATAAAGGTAAACCATTACTTCAGTGTATCGCCAGAAATCCGGCAAATGCGTTAACAACGGGTTTTAACAAAGACCGGGGTCCTGTAAACGTATATAGACCTCCTATATTCAATAACAATATTGCTTCGGTAGGCGAAGTGACTTCTCGATTTTTTTAGATTTTGAACGGAACGAGGAATTTATTAGTTTTACAATGATGTTTATTTTTTTTTTTTCTGTGGACAACTTTTCTTTACCGGATTAAAACGGAGGATAAACGTGAAAACTACGAAATAATGTATTGTTATTTTCAAATCGTAAATATCACGACCTTTCATGACATGCATAACCGAACTCCGCTCAGATCATTTTTCGTTAGTAAATGTTAACCATTGCAGATATAAATATATATTAAATTTCCCCACTATCTTCCCAATTTCCCATGTCTACAAGAGTAGTCTACCCATCGTGCGAAGTATGTGCGTATTTTTTTTTTTTTTTACTTTCGTCTCTGCAGTTCGTCACCGTTTTTTGCGCGAATTAAAATTAAAAAAAAAAAAAACAATAAACAATTATAAAACAATATATTTCGCAACACGGTTATTTACTGTCTCACTGTGTTACCAGTGACAGAATGCAGGAGTATTCGCGAAATTCCGACCTGTTGTTCCGACCGTTTCATTAAGTTTTTAGAATTTCGTTGGGCAATTTCTATTTTTGGAAAAAAATTGGGTGGTTCCGATTACTAGAATCCACCCCCTTTTCAAATACGGTGTCGGTCTATTAACAACTACATTTTTTCATTAATCATCAAAATTACTACCGAAGGGTATATCAACCTGGCATTATATCGTGTGTAAGTATATCGTTTGATATTGTTCTAAAATGACGTTGACGTGAAAAGAAATAGTAATTTTGTTCTTCTGTACATCTTTGCCAAATGCTTAAAAAATAAAAATGGTTTATAAATAAGTCATTGTGTTGGCTCTATAAAGCCACCGGTCAACTATATGTGCTGTAGAACAGTAGCAATTTCAAGTCTAAATGATTTTAGAACATTATTGTTTTCTCAATAATGTACGGAACAACAAATAACTTAATTAATTTTTTTTAAAAGGGGCCTCCGTTAAAAATTTCACTTTTTGACGGTGTTTATGCATAGTTTTTTTCACGGCCATTTTCTTAATAGCGATAGAGAAATCCACTGTAAACCGTCCTTTTCAATAGCTCCATGCATGTATATATGTATATATTACAATGTCAAAGATACGATAGATATCTATTGAAAAACATTTAAACGTACGGTCGCAACATTTTAAACTGAATTTCGCTTATCCGATTCAAAACACGAGTAGTATTATAATTCGCGGTATATTAGTAAGTAAGTAAGTAATGATACAAAAAAATGATTTAACACGAATAACGTCTTTTATTTTATTTATTTAGTTATTTTATAGGTATTTGAAATATGTTAGTGTTTAGCGAAAACCCGGCTGTTGCGAAACGACGCGAACTTGCCGGAATCAGACACTAGACAGCCGCACGAAAACTATTATTTTATATTGTTGTAAGATTCAGGATCTTGTCATTGAAGATAAATTCGAGGAAAACGTAAAAGTCGCAAAACAGAACAAATTATAATGTGTTCAAATAATTGATTATCGAAAAACCAATAGTGTTCCCATCAACGTATTTTAATTCAGCCAACGAAATTCTCACCGGGGGATGTCTTGAACATACCGTTTATAAAATATGAACAAGTCCCGTTCCGGTCGTATAAAAGTAAAACTGTCGTTATCACGGGAAAACAAAAACGATGGCCGAAGACGAATTTTGACGAGACCGAATTGCGGTTTTCTCGCGGAGCGTTTATTTATTATTTATTTACCCCCGATCCACCGCTGAATAAGATCGGCCCGTCGAGATTTTCCCTACGGTAAATGTCGTTTCTAACAATACAGTACAACCGAGCCGGGCCCTGCCCATTTATATAATACGGACGAACATAAAATATTAAAACTTTAAAATATAGAAAAAATATCCTCTCAATAAAAAACAAAATATAAGTTTGGGCTTCGTATAAAAGTCAAGATTTAAAAGTCTGATCGTTCGCCTGTATATTATGTTGGACATAATAATTTATGGTTTGCTCTATTGTTATATATTATTTATTTATGTATAATACAAAAACAGTAGATGCCAGGAATTTCAAACCTTGCGACCACTCGAATATACCGAGACTGAATCGAAAACGTCACCTACAGATACCCAGCCTTTTGATGTTTTTCGATCGGAACAATATTTTTCTGGTGTAAATCGTGTTATCGGAAAGCAAAAGGCCGTATAGTAAACCAATAAAACCCCCTCGGCCCGGTCAGAATCTAAAAGTTCTATTTAGGGAAGAGCATGTTCCCGTTGTCCCCTCTCCTCCCCTACAGGTATTCCGTTGTAACACGCAAGACGATCGCTACTGCGAGGCGCATTTCTGCAATTTCTAAAAATGTCTGATGCGGTCCCGTGGGTACCCGTTTAACGAAGCGAGGAAACGGAACGGCGGCCCGAAAAACAGTATTTCTGGTGTGAACTTCGTGTACGGTATATGAGCAGTGCGTTTATTGATCTTATGAAATGGAAAAAAAAACCGCAAGCACAACATTTTAGACAATAATAATAGCGAAACATACAACGGAATTCTCACGGTTTTAAAATCCATCATACGCGTGATAGGTACGATAGGTACCTATTCGAAAAGTCGAACCACGGAATCATTCAAATATTCAACGTAGTATTGTCCGCAAAACTCGCCATCGAAAATAAAACATTTGGTAACCGAATGGTTTTTTTTTATTATTGTTATTATTAGGTCCGTTCGATGTTTAAAAATAACAAGGTCGACGATAAAAAAAAAATAACTTTGATTTTTCTGTGTGACGGCCTGTAGCGGGGTGCGGACTGCCGTTCGTTTGACCCCGGCAACTATTTTAAAGTCTCCAAAAATCGATATATTCGAGCGAATACTATGAAAAAAACTGATTGTTTACAATCAGTGTAAAACACAATCTTTATATCGACGCGTATAATGTCCATGTTTCCTGTTGCCCGGTGATGCCAGACGAATTAACCAGTTAAAATAGTGTACATAGACGGGATTCGCATGTAGCTACATTCAAACGATTTATTTATTTCGCGTATTGAAAATTATATACAGTTTAACAAAAAAAAAAAAAAATTATTTTAATGTTAATTTTTCTTTTGAAACGCGCGTTGCTGCGAACAATTTCTTCGATCGAATCGAGAATGAAAAGGATCGGGAAATGTCGTATATTGAACAAATATTGCGGGAGTTATTAACAAGAAATCCGTGGAATCTATTCAAGTGTATGTAGGCCCTTTGTAAATTATTATCCCTTTCGCCTGTATTGCCAGTATTTATAACGCGCTAAAGCCCGTGTCAACACTTCTTACTCGAGAAATTTTCAGTCGCGTGTAGTATAGCCGATAAAACCGTTAAAATTTCGACCACTTATGTGCTCATACTGGGATAATAAATTATCGGTCACCGTTAAAATCCGTGTACCGTTTATTTTTCTTCTGAAAAGTGTAAAGGTTCAGATATACCACAGCACAATGTTATTTGATTCAAACGCGATTCGTGTAATTGCATTAGATCAAAGGTTTTTCTTATTTTTATTAGTACGAGTATGTAGATTATAGTAATCTGACGAGGATAAGATAACAATGGATGCGGGCCATACTTGTAGCGGACAGAGTGAACTAATAAATGATTGAGCAGGACCAGTGAGGACGGTACAGAACGTGATTGTTTTCTCAACACGTAGGTTAGTTTGCAGTTCCTCTTCTCCGTTCTAAACGGTCACTCGTAATTTTATTCTCCACCGTACAGTTTCCGGCACCGGCGTCTTTCTTGATTTGTCCGAGATACGAATTGCTAGGTCATGCAGAATAAATTGGGAAGATCAATAGAAAAAAAAAAAAAAAAAATGACATGGAAATGTATCTATCTAGTATGATATTTATTTGACAAATGTGTAACGATTAACGATTTATTTCAACATTGTTATAGTCTTCAAAGTAAAGAAAGCTTCATTTCGTTTATAGTTGGTTTTTTCAAAAATAAAGATAAACTGGAGTTGCGAATCACCGGATATTAATATTATGTATATGCATTTCACCGACCCGTTCCTTTTTCGATTTTCGCATTTTTTTTTTACTAAAATTCAATGCGTAATTAGTGTAAATTTGTGCGATCGTGTACATAATAAGAGGAGAAAGGGAATTGTATAGGCCATATTAAGCTTTGTTAGGTAAGTAAACATTTGTTGTTGCCGTAAATTTTCCGTTATTCCGATTTGTCCAAAATATTACAAAAATCGCTTAGAAAATCAAAAAATAACTTTCTTAATCAGCAACCAGATACAAAATGCAACGAAAAAGATCGCTGTAAATTGTTTGATTGGATAACAATCAAATTGTTTGTATAACATAAAACGATTGGAAGAAAACCTGCAATAAAACCAAATGAGCTTATATAAATGCAAGGAAAGGTTCATATAGTGAACGACGAAGATGGCAAAAGAGTTTAGTACCCACTTATAACAGTTATTATAGCTAGCGTTCCCCCCGGGTTTGATGTAACACAATCAAATTAATGATTTTATCGGCTTTATGGGATCTTTATTAGATCGCTTAAAAGTATAAGTTTGTTGGTCAAACAATTTTTATTTCATTTCCGTAAAATTAAAAATTACATTCACAATTCTATTAATTATGTCAGTGAACAACATTTTTACCAGAAAATTTGCTTCGATGTATAGACTATACCACTTTTTCTAAAAAGGTGATTTCCCCTCGTTGGTGCACTGAGAACGTCTTTTTGAGATATCCGTAAGCGTTTCCCTGGCAATTGGGCAAAACCAACAAATTAAAATCGATTAATATTTACGGAAACGTAGCGTCCCGGTTTAATTGTTTTTATATGTATTCAACTCGTGTTTTCTATCGGAAATATTACTCCAATCGAAAAACGACAAGTGATAGATTTTTTTTTTTTTTTTTTTCTTTAAACACATAATCACCGACAGAGAAAGTCGTTTTTTGATATCTAAAGTGTCTGCATTGTATTTTAATTGTTTCGATGAGCTTTCGACACATCCGAGAGGATATATTTTATTATTATAATTTTTTTAGAAAACCGTACTGGCCGAAAACGGATAGAAATAGACCGCCCCCCTAGAGGGAGTGTTCTTTTGCTCGTATGTAATGGTCGAAGTCAAAAATATTTCATAAAAACAAGTATAATCATTGAACGCACAATATAACTGCAAGTACGATTATTATTTATTTATCGAGTGCCGCGGGCGATCGGTATATTGTCTACTATGTATCAAGGGCCGGACGCTTCGTCTGCATCTCGTTTTCAGCCGCCAAGTCACCGTCGTTTTATGTATTTATTTTTCGTATAAAACGATTCTTGTTCGCATTGTTAAACAGCATTGTGAGAACCGACGAATCTAGAGGCCTCTTTTGTTATTGCATTGAACGTATTGACAATAAACAGTACATAGTTTATGTTGTTCGGGGCAGCATATTTATATACATATAAATTATATTATGAACCTATTTTTAAACTATATAAATATAATGCAACGCTATTGTGATGCACGTGTACTTTGTACGCTATTGTATCATTTATACATTTGCGTGCGTGTTTTTTGTCAATACAAACAAATTTTGATATCTTTGTGTAATATTAAAGGAACGTAAAAATAAAAATAATAATAAAAAAAAAAAAAACAAACAATTTTACCGAATTGTCACGGGGCCGTATGCTTCGCGAAATTTTCATACACTAGCTCCATGTATGCAAGTACATTACAAATCGCATCGGCAAAATAACTAGCAAAATGATTTGGTTATAGATGCGATGTGAAGTGCGGACCAAACGGTTCGATTTCATAATGTATTAAATCGCTTGGTCTTGTACGCAGACGCGCAATGTAATTTTAATTCGAAATAACGTCTTGTGTTTAAGCACAGGCGGTTTTGACGAATTGAAATTGCGGAGGTGATGGTTGACAAAAACGCAGTCGAAACGAGTAATATTACACTCGTCGTCCGAATGTCGCCGGGTTTTTTTTTTTTTTTTTGCGTTTATCAACAGATTACGGCTCACGGCAGGTATCTCGGCACCTGCATAGGGTTGGCCCATATGGCTAGGGGTGCGTTCGCACTTGCGCATCGGACCCCCGGAAACGGACGGCGGACGGGCGGGACCGGGCGGAAATATAACGGCTGGCCGTGTACGAACGCGTACGAGCGGGGGTGTACCGGCACTTGCCTACGCCGGGAAACCGTAATTACAACGCATCCGAGACTTGTCGTAAAGCGCGCCGGAACCGCGCAATCCCGATGGCCGCGTCGCGTTTGAATAACGCCTAAAGTACAACGATAACGGTTATCGAATTCACGTGCGTTTACTATATGACCGTGCGCGGTATCCGCAGAGCAGCGGTTCAACGACGCGGATACAACAACAATGGTCATTTTCTACAAAAACACCGCGCGCGTTCCTAATTAAATTTAAACGTCGTAATGTAACGGGCAAGTGCACTTATCAACCGTCCGATTCGTTACGACCGGTTCACGTATAAACAATAAATGATTATAAGTTAACGACAACACAAAAACTAAACAGACGTTCGCGCACCACGCTAAACACGCGGACACCTAAACCACTGCGTGATAATACCGCGCAGAAAAATTTTAATCATATATTATTAATTACTCTCATACTCTACGCGTTTAAATCAATAACGAATTCGTTTATTTTATTATCATAATACGCGTACAATAAATATTTGGATTTGGATCCTTAAAGTTAGAATCTTACAATTATACGTCTATCATGCATATTAACGAAATAGAATTGAGCGTAACGATTCTCGATAACGGTTTAAATAGTCGTGTAACGATCAGAGGCGGGCGCGTGATAATAGTATAACAGACGAGTACATAGGTAATGCAAAAAAAAAAAATAATAATAATGGTACGCCGGCGACGGCGTTAAATTTTAGAATAATGCCGTTTTTTTGTGGAGGGGGGGAAGGAGCCGAGACACGTATTTTCATGGACGAAAAGTTTAAGAAAAAAACAGTATTAACTCAGGGGCCGAATACCGCGGGTCACTGCAGTATCTGAAACGGCCGCAAAGTCAACCGGCCAGATTTGTACGTAGCAGGATAGGCGAGCGCAAATAATAACAATAATAATAATATCCGTCGGCTTTGTAACGTAAGTGACACGGAATTGCAGGACGACGCCCGGGGTATATGATTAAAGATCTCCTCCGCGGCGTCGGGTATTTAAATTATTTAAGTAATAAATTGCTCCGGGGCGTGGGGGAATAAGGGGGTGGGGGTGAAGGGTGAGGGGGGAGCGGGGAGAGGAGAAAGCGAGGGACAAAGGTATACGCCTAAGTGTGTTCGCTAATAACGTTTTAACGCGAAAAGTTACACACGCCCGCCGCCGCCGGTAAATCACATTGTACGGTGCTCACGAGTTACAACGACGTGGTGCTGACATCGATCCATTTCGCGTATTCCGAAATTCTCGTGTATAAATCGGGAAAAGCCGGTTTCACGGCGCACCCGGTCAACCCGTAGCTCACCAGACCGATCAAAACGTTTTGTCCCGTGTCCCGTCGCAACGTCAAAGGGCCTCCGCTGTCTCCCTGTGAACAAGAGAAAAAAAAAATAACAAATAAAAAACAAACACTTATATCAAGCGGTATAATACAGGGACGAAACATATCGATTTGGCGACACGAATCGTTTCGCATTGACGATATTTGCACCGTTGACGTAGTTCGGTATAGTAATATTACGAGGCGTCTAGAACACACGGGGTGACGTTTTATTTGAAAATCAAGCTTAAAGTTATTTGCATTCGATATAATATCATTACAGTATATTATCATATTATCATCGCTGTTCTTGTATTCGAATTATGATAAAAAATGTTAGAAACTTGACAACGAAGAGACATTAATGCGTTAACAGCTGTTGTGGACGGTTATACCCATTGTGGCATTGTCATTTGAAGAATATTTTAGTGCGATCTAGTATTTGATACTAGATCGCAGCACGTGACGAATAATTCACTAATGTTTCTTTACCACTATAAAATAAAATCGAAAACTTGAGGTTCAGCTGCGCACTTAAATTAAATTTTTTTTTGAAAATATCACATATATCCCTTGTGTTCTAGGCACCTCATATGTTCTTCGTCGTCGAACCGTTATTCATTATATTTTAGATTCGGAACGTAAGTGAGGAATTGATTATTGGTTTTACAACAATGTTTATTTTTTTTTACCTTGTAAACAAATTTTCTATAGGAAATCTTGCTCCGGTGTATCAAGTGTAGTACTTTTTATGGAAAGAATTTGTTCATTTTTCAAGCGATTTTCATAATAATCGGGAAAAACCGGGCAAATTTACGGAAAGTGTTATTATTTTCAATTTCGTTTCTTTTTTTATTGTAATTGAGTTAAAAATATTTGCGGAGACTAAAAATCTGGACGGAAATATCATATTGAACTTTTCTAGACGTGATACAATTTTCAATACATTTGAGCCATTTTTGAACTATTTATAGATATTTTTATCTTGCGATTATTTTTACCTAATTTTTATTCGGTAGGAATTCATGTAAAGAAAACTGTTTGACTAATCACATCAAATGCTTGAAAATTTAACAGGAGGGTCAAAAAAAAAAAAATAATAAAAATAAAAGTAATAAAAATTGAGTTTAATTGAGAATTTTTTTTTTTTTTTTTTTATATATTAGAATTTTAGTATCGAATTCTGACGAAAATCGTAAATATTACGTCCTTTTAATACACGAAATTCGCTCCGAATCGTTTTTCGTTTAGCGACGGTTTGTTACAAATATAAATTCAATCCCCCCCGTTTATGTTTCATACCTTTCCAGCTTCCCGCCTGTACAACACAGTGGGCCCGCCCGTCGTGCGAAATATGATTTTACAATTATGTTCAAACGAATACGCGAGAAAAAAAAAAAAACGATTTATTTACCGAACGGCGCGCACCTACCCGTAATAATACAATAATTTTCTTTGGTATCTTTGCGGAGAGAAATAAACCGCCCTTGGAAAAATATACCGGATTTTCGTCGAGGATTTATTATTTTCAAACGACGGGATATACAGGTGTGTATCTGTGTGTATAATGCCATATAACGCCTATATTATAACACGTCTAACGGCGGCGCGCTGTGCCCCCGCGACTTTAAAAATGCTAAATCTTCGCGACACAATCCACAATATAAATCCGACGCGGCGCAGACTACGGAATCGCGAAAACCGCGATAATTCAAATTGCCGGGTACGATCTATCAGAGAACAATATTCGTTGCTATTGCCGGTGCATTTTAATGAGAGGTGGGCAAACCGCGATATAATCTACGTTTGAAATCGACTCTGGCGTTTTACGTTTACACGGCGGCGGCGTATACACGCAAAGTTTGTCCCGTATACACAATACACTCTGCTCGTACAGCGCACAAATATCAAGGATTATATCATTAACTGGTGAAAAAGTTAAAAGTCTGTTGGCTTTAACTTTCGACTTGGCTTACTTACCTTTGATGTTTTGACAAACTTAACGTATTTATTTTTTTTTTTTTTTCATTAACCGTATAAATATATAACGAGTTAATTTCGAATCAGTAGCGTATTTACGAGGGGATGAGAGATATCTCTCTCTCGCCGCGGCCTTTTTTCAATATCTATTATTTATATTAACTACTTTTTTCTTTTTTCTTTTTTTAATTGAAGTGTTTTTTTTTAGTCAGACAAATCGCAATACCTTACAGTTTATAAATATATAAAACGAAAATCTCTGAACGTATACATTTTCTCGTTTAAAACAAAATCTACAATTATAATACAAAGGAAGTTAGATTAGTAAATAAAATATACTGTTAATACTGTAGTTAGGTATTCGATTTCAATTGCGATTTTAGAGCATATTAATTATAAATTATTTACAAAAATAAACGATTTGGTCTTTTTGTTTATTATTATTGGTCCGTGTGTACACGTTATACTCTATCCCCTAATAAACCTTCATCCTTGGAAAAATACTAAATACGTCATTGTTTTGAATCGTTTTTTTTTGTTATAATTATTAATTATTATTATTATTTTATTTTTTTTTTTTAGAAAATCTGAATAAATTCTTACGATGTATGACTCCTTTTCACGTTTTTCATGAATCATCTCTATTTTCAACAAAACCATAGGTTTAATCGTTATTTTATTTACTATGACACAATAATCAGTTTTTTTTGTACGTATATTAATTAATTTAGTTTGGGAAAAAAACTATATTGCAATACGTAAATAAGCTTTAGTGTATTTTAGTAGAAAAAAAAGAAATATACGGTAAATCTTGATAAAATATGAAATAATAATTAGACGTTAGAAACTAAAACCGTATTAGTTTTATGATTAATTTTAACATACGCTTTCACAGCGTTGCCCGCGGCCCGTGACAACCACTATGTTGTTTTAATGGAAACAGATTTATGGACAAATTTGAATATATTTTCTGCAATTGTTTACAATACTTACCGCAATATTTTTAACCTATATACCTACTTGCGTATTAAAATGTTCGTTTTCACTTGAAATTACATTATTTTCGTGTTTATACGTTTTTCGATCGTGCAGTTACAGCGATTGTATAAATAATAAATGCGTCGCGTAAACAACCGAAACGGCCGAGTATTCAAGTAGAACCGCTGCTGGTCATACAAATTATCGTGTTATCAATTTTTAGTTTATGTAGCGGATACTTGGCTATTTAGGTGTTACGCCCAATAACCGGTACAGATAATAGTTGTAGGTAAAAGTCTGTTTTTGATAGCTTTCGAGATATTAGATAGCACATTATTTTTTTAGAGGGCTGACAATTTTTTTCTAGTTCAAAATCATAGAACTCGCCCTATTTTTAGTTTAAAACCACTATTTCTCAGACATTTGAAGGGGGGGAGGGGGCACAGTCACCTCAGTTCCTTTTCCATAAACACGTTTCTGAGTATTATACACCCGCGGCTGAGCAATATTGCATCACGTAATAAAGCGATACCGAATACATAAATAAATACGCTGTTATTTCGTATGCGGGACGTCACTTAATAAAAAAGTAATAAACAAATACATAAACGAGGAACGATATTGAAAGTCCCGAGAGTTAATAATATAACTGCGAATGATATGCCGTTTACGATTGGAGCAGACAACCGGAGCGTTCCCCTGTACATGTCAGTTGATATTGTGATGATAAAAATGCGAAACGTAATTATTTTTGCGTTCGTCTATTACCGTTCAAACACGGTTGTATTTTAATACGAACGAAACAATGCGTACGCGTACCAAACGTCGACGATTATTATACCTAAATCAAAACAAAAATGGTTGTCTAAAGTTCACGTTTCTAAAAAAAAAAAAAAAGTGTGTATCGTAGAAAAACCAATACGTTCCTCGTGCTGCG